>CM063114.1:16728811-17148229 GCA_031841125.1 Acanthococcus lagerstroemiae
AAGGTGTATATGATATGTGGTATTGCATTTCCGATTGTGTATACCACATATATACTTACAAAAATGTGTAGATAGGAAACCATTATAGTAGTAGTATGGTGGTTTAACAGGATTGCTAACTGCGGGTTCACCTACTATGTTGCCACTGTATTTGTTTACAAATTATTGAGATGTCTGGGTAACAAACCAAGAAACAATCATAGTTAACAGATAGCGCTCTAACAGTGTAACAACACACTTTCTATGTTTGCACTCAGTGTTGCAACTGTATTATTTGTATGCAGTGAATGAATGTATGAGCGCAGGTAGGAAACCAATAATATAATAGTGGTAAGTGAGTCATACACTGCTACTAATGGCAAGCTTATACTCAGTGCTGCAATTGTGTTTGTGTGCAACATATCAACATTTGCGAGTGAGCAACTTGTTATATTTGGATAACATGCGGCGCCAAATGGCAAGTTCACGTTGAGCGTTGCATTTGCATTTGTGCACAATTTAGAGCGTGTAGGACATATAGATAAGAAACTCGGATGATACATAGGGCAGGTATGCCAAATATAGTCACTCTGAAAATTAACGTGAGAAGAAGGGAATCCTTAGCACTGGAATGGTACATAGTTCCATGTTCTTGATTATCCATAACTTGCCCCAGTATTGAAAAATAGCCGCAACAGGGCCTTTGATGGCCACCTAATTTAGCGCGTCTGTCCTGCACATGGAATGACAATAGGGTAATGTTTCTTATCAAACCATAAGGCATGCTTTTCAAACCAACTGGTACTTTTGCTTAGTAAAATCTGTGGCAGTGTTATGTAAATGGCGGCCTCATCCATGTGTTTTCTCACTGACAGCACTACTACCTCTGTTGTTCAATATGGAACTACAGTAATGAATTGGTATTCTTTCCTCCATATATCCTCCAATGTTAAAAAAACCAATGTATGTAATATAATACCAACATTCTGTACTGTGACTGACAGTGTACACAGTATTGCAGTTGCGTTTATGTGCAAAGTATGACTGTGTTGATTATATAGAGATACAAAATCAACATAATAGTGGTTTCTGTTCAAATGCATGTATATAGATACCTAATGAAAACCAACAGTGATAGCACAGCCTATGCCACTATCACTAGATCCATTTTTTTGTATCTGTACATACTTGTGCATTGCACACAATCGCAAGTGCGACATTGCAGTGCTTGTATCAGGCGAATTGATGAATTATCGCCCTTGGATGCTAACTGTGGATCTATTGGGTATCATAATAAAGGTACAAATATACTATTTGAAGTATATGTAGATGGCACAGGCTTGATCATATGTTAGTTGATCTGTATTCAGTTGTCCTAGTATCAAAAATTGTGGAGGACAGCATTCCTTTCGATTATAGCGAGGGATAAATGCAACCATGATTCTTGAATGCGAAATATGATCAGATGTACCACTACAATGATGAGTGCAAACCAGGGTT
Organism: Acanthococcus lagerstroemiae; assembly: GCA_031841125.1. Taxonomy (NCBI): domain Eukaryota; kingdom Metazoa; phylum Arthropoda; class Insecta; order Hemiptera; family Eriococcidae; genus Acanthococcus; species Acanthococcus lagerstroemiae. The sequence continues at coordinate 16,730,291 of CM063114.1, forward strand.
CTCGAGCGCAGGCCCTGTGTTTCTCTCTATCATTTTTCTGGGAGGTAGTATAAGAATGAGTATCGTTATTTAGCTATTTCGAGTAGGGAATAGGGAATGCGGTGCAGAGTCTGCGCTCGGAACCCTGGTGCGAACTTGCCATTGGTAACGTCTATTTTCTGGCACCTCTTCGTGAAAACAACAGCTGCAAAGACTATCAATGAAGTACAAGTTTAAGGAAAATCCATACCAGTTGGCTTTCATTAAAAATCTGACACTGCCCTGCAAACCGAAGTTATGGAAGAAAAATATGTGTATCAATTGAAAATTCTTTCTAGTCATCCATCCTTGTTGGAGACTGTTTGGAAATCGCCCCTGTAATTAATTTTTAAATGCCGGCGTAGCTTACCAATATGACAGCCTATGTAACGATATGACCGTTACTGCCTGTTACATTTCACCGAATGTTTGTTCTGTTCGACATTTCCAAATCCACACGAGTAGTTGATTCTATCGTTTTCTATTCTCTGTACTTTCATTTCACGATAGAGGCACTTCAGCATGAAGCCTTTTATCCGTATTCTAAAATTTTTATACCGTTTCATAGAGTCAACATTACCCGTCTCGTATTTAAACTATTATTTCAGGTCTGGTTAAAACAAATACACCCGAGCCGTGTAATGAGAATACGCTGGCAAATGTTGGCCCTAATCTGATTGAAAAATAGCCTCCCATTACTTACTGAAGTTTACTTGACCTAGAATTGAATTTCGGTCTCATTTGAATACATAATATCCGAGTTTCGATTGTCCTCGCCAGAACGCGAATTAAAAAAAATGTCGCGGTGCGCTCAAAGTATAATAATTAATATCGTTCGGGGTTCCTTTTTCTCGAGTTATTCAGCGTTTCAAGATTGTTACGGCTCTATTATGGCATCACGTGGGGCAGAATGTCGTATAATGAAGACGCCCTCCTCTCTATGTACTTTCAGAGTAATGCAGTGAAAAAATGAGAATCTGCGGGCGAGAAAAATGACTGTGTTTTTCTATCTTTTTATAGTGAGCCAGAGATCTCGCTCGTTCGCGTGAAATCGTTCGCTAGAATGAAAAACGAATCCATGATCTGCCGTACTCCATGTGGTTATGAAGTGATTTAGGTTCGTGAGTAGGCGGAGTCTTGAATACGCTCTGGGTGAAGAAATTTTTCAACCTTTTACGCTACTAGGCCTTACCACTTGACGCAGTGCTAGATTTAGGGAAAATGCACCTCGGGGCCAATATCAGGAAACCTTTATTCCGGTAATGATACGTACATCTTATACTATATGTTTATATACTTTATCAAATTGTTTACCTACCGGACGCCCATTCCGGGCATAGGTCTCCCCTATCCTGTCCCAAACTGCTCTGTTTTGAGCTTCCTTCCTCCGTAGAACTCCTAGTCTTTTCTCTAGGTCTTGCCTCCATCTCGTTGTCGGTCTGTCTCTTCTCCTTTTATTGCAATAAGGTGTCCAATCTGTAGTTCTTTTAGCCCCAATCTCAGGAAGCGCCCCGTTATTCTCTTTCTCTTCTTTCTTTCCCATTTTTCTTCTTGCTTTTCATTTTCCCTCATTTTCACTTCCATTTCCAGGCACCCCCTTTGTGGCCAGACGCTCCGGGACCATGGCCCCTTTAATAAACTTGGTGTTTATGCTGCGTGGTGATTCGATAACGAATTCATGGAGGAGATATGAGTTAAATGGCTGAGATAAAGTGGCATTTGTGGGTGGGACTAGGCCCCAGAATTTCAACAATTCATGTTGAAATATATCAGCCATAAACTCACTTTTTGAAACGAAAGATGGAGGGGGGATAGAATCCGCGGAAGCGTCATCCCTGCTGCCCCTCGAGTTCAGGGTTGCCGATCATGGTGAGTTATCACAAGATTAGCGATTTTTGATTGTTTAAAGAATGTTAGTGAATTTTGTAGTAATTTCATTATAGATAAGCGGATTTTCTTGCGATTTTTCGCATGCTTAGTTAAACATGGAAAACGCTTCTACAGTTCAATTCAAGCAAAAAGTCGCCTTTTGGTTTTGATATGAAAGTCCAAAAAGGCCTAGAATCATAATTGGTATTAAGTAAGCCTGTTATCCCTGTTGAAAATAAAATTTTAACTGCTAACAACCGAACTAGCAGACGATTATCTGTATAGCTTAACATATTTGTATGCCGATATTCAGTCCATTTTGGCTGTTCAAATCTGAATAAATTCATTAAAAAAGTTGGTGATTTTGGATGATTTTAAAAAAATGGTATTTCTGTGTTGATTCATTTGATGATTTGAAAAAATTATGTTTCAATCTTGAACTATTTGCAAAAGTAGGGGGTTGAGCTTTTCTAGACATTTTGTGAATATAGAAAATTAATGGCAATCATTTACTGTTTGTATATTTCTTCACATATTTCTTTCAAACTTACTTTCTTATTCGTTTATTTATGTATTTACCGATTTACTTAATTAATTTATGTATTTATTCATTCATTAATGCCGTTTACTATGATTCATTCAGTTATTCATTTACTTACTCGTTTGTTCATTCACCTATTCATTTATTCGTTCATTCATTCATTCATCAATTCACTTCACCGGTTCGTTCATTCATTCGTTTATGCGTCTGTTAGTTTATTCGTTTCTAATTCTTTTGTATATATATTTATTTATTTATCCAGTCAGTCATAGTATATTCATTCACATTCATTCATTCATCTATTTTGCTTATTCATTCAGTCAGTCAGTCGTTCATCCATCCATTCATTCATTCACACATTCATTCATTCACTCACTCTATTTATTTATTTATTCCGTTTATTTATTTATTCGGTTATTCATACATTTATTTATAAAAGTCCTCAAATCTGTAAAGGCCTTCAGAAATTCAAAACAAATATATAATACATTTTTTCCGCGCCCCAGGTCCAGTTCCGGCTCCGGCTAACCATTTTCATTGGCCTCTCGTTCTGCCGCCAGTTATGACAGCAAATTCTTTAAGGCTGCGGCTCCAGCTCCAGTCTTACTAGAACTGTGGTTTTTGCTCCAGCTCCGGTTGTTTTTAGGAGATAGAGGAGTGCGGAGAGATGTTATATTTCTGTACAAAATTTTGTCCATTGCATAAGTCGCGAAGACATACACGGATTGTTGATTGAATTCATATAAGCGATTGAATTTATATTTAATTTCAGCAAAATTGGTCTGTGTGGGGAAGAGGAAGAGGAGGCTAAATTTTCAACTGACATATCCAGTATATGATACATTTGACAGGAAATTATGTAAGGACTAGATACTGCTCTTATCTACAGTTCTAGTTCTGTTCACTATTCATGTATGAAGTAACAGAGGAAAGATTCGGAAGTTCAAAGTGTTGCCGAAGAAATGTCCAGGAAAGTGGACTTGAAGGTCATCAGGTGGTTGTGCATCACTTCTATTGTTTACTAAAACAATTGAACTTGAGTATTCATAATTAGGCTCTGCTCGTAAAGGGAGTGCGGGGTGAGAAAGAAAACAAAGCATTTATATTAAAAAGAAGTTTTTTTTAGGTGAATCAAAGAAGTTTTAAAAGTGTATTGTCAGTAATAGATCTCGATGAATAAATTTGAAACAATTGATTCATCAAAACAACCGTGTAATAAAATATGATCAATTAATCAAAAGTAATCAATTAAAAATTGAAGTTTTTACATCAGTCAGTAGGTGCGTGTACTGAATGTTATGTGACAAAAAATTGTTTATGAAGATGTGGAAGGAAAGTAGTTTGATTTCACATTATGCGCGCTCTCTTTCTCTTTCTTTTGCTCTCTGTTTCACTGAATGTGAGTAGAGCATTATTACGTCACTGCCGTTGCATGTTTTCGCGTTCGCATTCGTTTCACTTTTTCAGACATTAACTACCCATCTGCCTCGATTCAAAAATAATTACGTATTTAAAAATAATAAATTACTTGAAAATAATTGTTAAATTAAAAATAACTGCTTGATCAAAAAGAGTAAGTTAATAAAAAATAATAAAATTAATAATTTAAAGAAATCAATTAGTAAAAAAATATTGAATTGACCGAAAATAATCATTTAATCAAGATGATCGATTAATAAAAACCGACTAATTAAAAATAATGGATAAGTATAAGTAATTAGAATTAATAAATTATCTGAAATAATTGATCGATGAAAGACAATAGATTCATTAAAAATAATTAATCAAAATTAGAGCCTACTGATCGAAGATAAATAATTAATTGAAAGTAATTTGAAACGAATAATTAAAAATATTTGAATGATTACTTAAAATATTTGAATGATTACTTAAAATTTTTGATTATAATTGGTATAGTGAACGTTATGAAAATAATAGATCTATTTTAGGCAATCAGCTTTTCTAATGCTCCGCGTTATGAAGTATTTCTTACTTATTATTATTATTTTTTAGTTCTGGGGATTTGTAGCAGTCCTGGGTAGGCAACCCTGCTCGAGCCCCTTTTCCAAGTCTGCCACTGTACAAGGTATCTAACTGGTTGTGAAATACCCTGTATTTTTCAGAATCTTGAAAGTAGCTGATTCCAGTCGACCCAAATATCGACCATTTCAAATCAACTGTACCTCCGCTGCTCGGAAATGTAAACTACAGCGATTATGAATGATATACTTTTATCTGCGGAAACAGACTCAAAAGGCGAAAGTCAAAATGTACCAACACCAATCTTGGTATAAATTGTAAACTTCGCGAGCTAAGTCATCTAACAAAAACGTTATATTACGTGAACTCTCTGCTCTATGCAGACGACCGTATTATATAAAAGGAAATACACAGCGCAGAAAGGCATTCAGTTTGGCGAAATACATTCTGAACGACGCGCAAATTAAATTTTCTCAAGCAGTTGAAAGACGCTTCATATCGGGGAAGGCGAATGAACGAAGTCGCGAAAGCACGATGGCAGTTCATAAGGCTTAAAGTCAAATCGGGAAAATGAAAAAGGAAAAATTTTTCCTCGACAATTTCAGCTGAAAGATCTGTTTATTATTAACGATTTTATTAAGACCGTGGAGCGACGAGTTAAATGAATTGAAAATCAGCGGCAAAAACCTTCGTTGAGTAGGCCTATATAGTATATATGTACTCCGAACTATGAGAATTAGTCTGACGTAAAATTTTCCGATCTGAAAAGTGTTACCTGAGCCTCCACTCGTGTGTCGTCTCGAACGACACACGCGAAAAACAAACTGCTACTTGGGACTTAATTGAATCCCATCTAACTGAAGTGGTCTTTAAATAGCGATTTTGAGAAAAGGGAAAAAATCCCACGTATAAATAAAGTGAAATAAACCCTTAACTTCTCGATTTGTGGGAATGGCTCGGAGAGCAATTTACCTTTGAACGAGAAGAAGAAAAATGTGTAAGATTGTATCCTGAGGTTACAGTGGGTGGGGGTGGATGGGTCTTCGAGCGAGAAGATCGTGACTAGGCACTGTAGGATAGCCTGGAGTTCGGCAGTATGGATGGAAGCTGTGTTTTCAAGTCGAAAGGAGAGTAGTAGATTATCTACGGAGTAGGCGTAAACGGTGCGTCGGTTGTACTTTGAACCATCTGTGAAGCATAGGATACGGTCAGGAAGAGGGTCCAGAATTTCTTGCAAATGTGTCTGATAAACTTGGGGGGATTGTAGATTTCTTAGGGAATTCTGTAAGTTCAGAATTGCATAGGGGAAGGTTCAACAATCAGGGTGGGGGTGTTGTATAGATTTTTGGTAGTGAATTGTAGGAAAAAGTACGGGACAGTGTTCCTTCAAAGTGTGAATGTAATTCAGTGAGGATTTAGGAACAGGGGTGTAGTTTGAAGGGTTAAAGAAATACTCATAGGCAGGAAGATTAGGGTTGTGTGCTATCGTAACGAGAAGTTTAGCAGTGAGTTGCACTCGGCGGTAAGAGGAGGAATTCCAGCATCGGCACACCTACTCAAAGCTGGGCTAGTGCGAAAGGCGCCAATGGCGATACGTAAATTCGCATTTTGAACAGCGTCAAGAAGCTTCAAGTATGAGGGAGAGGCTAGTCCATATATGGGTGATCCGTAATCCATGATACATCGGATCAGAGTCTGGTATAACTAAATGAGTAGTCCTCTGCTACATCCTTTGGAAGGATGTGAGAGGCACTTCAGAACACTGAGTGAGCGCATACATTTGGCTTTTATGTGTTTTATATGAGGTAACCAGGAGAGGCGAGCGTCAAGATAGAGGTCGAGAAATTTGACTGAATTGGAGCGAGGAATCGATTGTGAGTTGAGTAGAAGAGGTGGGAAAGTTGGATTGCTTGTTCGATGCTGAAACATAATGAATTCTGTTTTGTTTGGTGATATACGGAATCCGTATCTAGAGGACCATGTTTCGATTAGTTATATGTTTTCTGGGAGTAGTCTATGGATACGTTGTGGGTTTTTGGATTTGAGATGAATGCTTAAGCCATCGGCTAGTAATCAAAAACAAGGTTACACTGAGGACTAAGCGTTGCGGGACTCCATTGACGAGCGGTCGGGAGCCCTCAAGTATTTAAATTCATTTACCTCCTTTATTGTTTTCACCCCTATTTCCGTATTTATTGGATTCATCGCTTTTGTTTTATTTTTATTCATCTTGATATCTTTTATTTTCAATTTTTCATCCAATTTTGTCAATGTTTTCTTTAGTTCTTCTTTATACTTCTTCCGCTATTGCGCAATGTCATACCTTACTTAATACGTCATCGGGTCCTTTAAATTTTTTTCTACTTCTTCTTCACTATAACTTCCTGTGGACATATATAAGCTTGGACTATCTCGAAAGATACTGGTTTTGCTGAAATTCTGACCATATATATTCTCGCAATCTGTTGGGTATAATTTTGCACTCTATTCTCTATGGGTAATTTTACAGAAATGTGGACTACTTTTGTAACTGGGAAATATCTCGCTTTCTATGAATACTATTTGGAAAATTTGGATGCCAAGATGTAGAGAATAACGTCCTCTACATTGTCCATAATACGTCAAACATATTTTATCCTCACTCCTAGAATTTGACTCAAAGGGGTCGAAATTCCATCGTGGTGACTGTCACCATCTACGAATTTTAGTTTGTTTTATTGAAAATGGATGATTTGTATACATTTTTGTTTGAATGAGTGGGGTAACATTGATCGGTATAGATGGAAATATACATTGGCAACAATGAATTCGCGTCCGATGTTTCTTGATTCCAAATATGTGACGTCAATGCAGTGTCACCACCTCTTTCTTTTGTGGTGATCATGATTTCAGTTGGCTGTTTGAGCGCCTCTTGCAAATTTTTTAAATGCGGCAAGTGGTCATGTTGTTTTCTGTAGCTGTCACATGATTACCTGTTGGTGAAATTACTGATCGTGCCTAATACGTCCGCTTGATAACAAATTTAGTTGATCAATTCAGGAGAATTTTACTTCGTACTTCTAAAAACTTCCATCGTAATGATCATTATTTTTCAGACACAAATATCGAAATTATCTATACAAAGTTTGTCTCTGTGAAGAGCGAGTTTGTCTGCATGAAGAACCACACATCTTTACTTCTTACTCTGAAATTGTTAATGGTTGACAGGATGGAAAAACATTCAATTTTTTCATTCGTGAGATCTTCCTTCGTAGTGCCAATGATACGTTCATTGATCTTCATTTGCACATTCGACTGTGCTGATTTCTCGTAAAGAAAAATTCTACAGTTTAAGGTTTTTCTTGCGTAACACAACTCCGAAAATTATGTTGGAATATCTTCTTCTGTATTTCACCACATGCCTAACTTGATTTGATCACTCTTGTATCTGAAAATTGCTTTATGTGACGCTATAACCGTCTTCGCTCCCATATAAGAAGAAGTCCCGGCAAACGAATGTGGTGACCTACATTTCCTTCGTGTTCCTTCGTAGTGAGCAATAATTTCAACGCCATGGTGACCGCCGAAATCGTAAAAGTGACCTACATTTCCTTCGTGTTCCTTCGTAGTGACCAATAATTCCAACGTGGTGACCGCCGAGATCTTAAAAGTCCCTGTACCCCCTCCCCAATGGGGTCTGCTGTATGCTCAATGTGTGTAACATACTTCGGTAAGGACATACTAAAGACCCATTTTAAAAAAAAAAAAGTGAAAAAAATTGACTAAACAAAACTGAAAAAAATGTACTCAAAACAGTCCACATTTTTGTAGAATTACCCATATAGTCTTCTTCATAATTCTGCCTACGTCTGCTTGCCCTCTTTTCCCTATTTCATTAAATATTTTACACTCCCCGTCCAAAAATCTTTTTTTTTTCTGACCATCTCACTTCGGTAATTCCTATATATTACATATAAGGTAAAGTGCTCAATGTTGATCTACTATTTTCAAATGACCTCTGCTGCTCCCTCCATACCAGTAGTGAACTTCGAAAGGGCGATTAATATTCGTAATAAATTTCAACCTTCTACTTTTACTTCTCTCATGTGAACTTTTTCAAAGTTCAGCCAGTGTTGACCTACAGGAATTTCAAAAAAGGTCCAGAAAGCAACATTTGACACCCGATGTCAAATGATGATTCCTTGACGGATTTAAATCTCAAGCTTATTACTATCACTTACACAATGAAACATTGCATACATTCCGATCCGGATGGTAAAATATACAATAGTCTCAATTCCAGACACAGATCTGATCAACATTTGACATTTAGATCAACATTTGGTATACTTTACCTCTAATTTTAATGATTTCATCTCTCACTTTAAGTTTTCTGATTTACCTACCTCGTTCAGTGGCTTTAAATTCCATGTCCCTGTTCTCAATTGTGATAATTTCTCACTAGGTAGTCTTCACCCGGATAGTTGAATGAGAGACTTTTCATGTCCGGAATAATTATTTACTTTGTGAGTTGCCATCATAATTGTTGTAGTGGAGATGCATCTCCCGGGCGAAATACTGATATAGATTCCCCTGGCTTTCATCGGGGTCTATCTGTCGGAATTTTCCGTCTTCTCTGCGCCTTTAGTTCTCTAAGCCTCCTCACAATGCCAGTAGCACGCACAGATCACGACTCAAAATATAACTACCAATATTGTCGTAGTTTCCAGTTGACAATATCGAAGTCCTACCCACCAGGTCAGCCAGTATACCCGAAACAGAAGTAATATCTTCACATTTTTGTGCTATGCCTTTTCCACACGACTGGCGCGCCAACCATGCGCCTGCACACCAAAGGACACGGCATTTCCAGCGACCAGAAACGTTCACACGTGGTCGCTTCTCGGCCGTCACCGAAGTTCGCCTCAAACCCGGAAACGCAGAGGAGCGGTTGAAACTTAATTGCACGCAATGTTCAGCCCCGAAGAAACGAAAATGTCAGAGGAAAAAACACGAAGCCCGAATATCCGCATAAATTACGGTCGGTTACATCATCAAATTCAGCGAATCGAAAAACGTTATTCGGCGGTAGAAAGTTTTCGGAAAACACGAATTTGAATCCGTCGGGTACGGCGCCCGTTGCCCGTTCCCGTTCGGTCTAAAGTCTGAAAGGTCTTTTCTAAAAGCTGGCAATAAACTGACCGAAGCATGTAGAACATGATGGGCCTAAGTCGAAACTGAAATTGCCTTTTCATCTATACGCTCGGTGCTGTGGCATTCGATTACACGAAGCACTGTAATACATGGAGCAGAGAGGCGAACATGAGAGAAAGGTATTTTGGTGAGCCAGGGGAACAGGGCTGACCAAAGTCGTCCGAGCACGGCAGTTCTGCGAGATTTTTGAAGTCGGCTTGAAATTTTAGCCGCGAATTTCGTAGATCGTCATCGTGAATCCGTTTGCATTTGTCGCATCTTCTGCTTTTTAGACCCATAATCTCGAAGCCAACCAAAAGTTCTTTGTATAAATTTCAGAAGGATAATATATTATAAAGATTTTGCAATATAAGTATTTCAAAAATCTTTTTTGAATTTTCTCAATTTTATCTTTACCTTGTTGAGTTTTGGGATCCCATATAACAGAGGAGGATTCCAATATTAACCTGACAAAACTGGAACAATGAATTTTCATTTTCTTAAATTTTTATAACAAATTCCATTTGGGACCCATTTATCGGCCCACAATGGTAATGTTGAATTCACGAAAGAAATATGCTGTTTGCACGAAATATATAAATGACAAGCGCAGTAACAAGTACGAAACAGAAAAAGAAAGAATTTGAAGAAAAAATTAAACTTCAGAACGCAATATAATTCACTTACTCGATAAAATAAAATACGCCCGGAATTTTAATACCTTCTACACACAATGAAAAAAAGAGACACGATATTACTGCGCCCGAAATAAAAAGTTTAAATTCTCGGCCTCTATCATACTTGCCACAAATTTACAATTGCGCACAAATTAATGTCAAAATCAAATTTTGGAGCAATAAAAATCTATGAATCGATTCTCCCCCTCCTCAGGAGCCACAAATTTAGATTAAGAGCCAAACCGATATCAAAAACGAATTCGTTGAGTTCGAAACCCCTCGATGATCTCGATGAGGTCATTCGCATAAATAATTGGTCTAAAAATTCCTAATGTACTGTAATAAAGGGTAATTTTTTCATGGCCACTTTTTTTTGTTCTCTCAACCCGAGCCCTGAAATCCGCCCTTTCGAGCATTACCTCAGGGCTCCTCTCTATGGCGTTTCTAGAGTATTTAAGAAAAAATTCTTAATGACCGTTTTTATAGAAAATTGGATCCCTCTTAAACTCATGGATCTCCTATCTCCACGAGTATGTACGTTATCCGCGATGACGTATAATTTTTGTGTTTAAACAACATAATATACCGTATGCAAGTCATTTCGTGATATCGATTTTAAAACTCGTCATTTAAACTTTTTTTTTCGTGACTTCACATTTCGTTCAATCACACTTTTTATTTCGTGCTATTTAATACTTCCCATTCCATTTCTCTTTATGAAGCCAACCATTCTTTTAGATTTTAAAGTTATGTGATTGATATGCATATTGAATAATAGTATGTGACTTCTAGAATGTCGTAAGACCATTCACGGTACCAAGTGCACTGGCAAAAATTTGGAAATAAGTTGAAATTTAGTGTGCAAGTATGTTTGACATGGTAACATCCACGACGATGGACATCTCCCTATGCTCTTTTCATTCAAAAAATAGACATTGTCCTATCTGATGACTTGGACTGGTAGAAGCTGTTGCGGATGTGGAGCCAAGGATGCGATGCTTGGGGAGCCAATTTGACACGCGTGCACCGCGCCATACGCTCCACCAAGTAAGAACCCACAGTAACCTCTCACCCCCTCCCTCAAAGAAAAAACAATAAAATGAAATAGATATTCTCAGTTTGTGGAGCATGATCCATTTAGAACTTCCCAGTACACGAACTTTCATTACCCAGTGGTTGAATTTCACCCTTATTTCGACGAACCTTTTGCAATAAGAGGAACTGCTGGCAATAGCCATGTATTAGAATGCGTGATGCTGCGGATTTTTGAGCATTCAGCAACGCAGAGAGCTCTCCGTCTGAGTGACGTCAGCGATCCGGTGTGAATTAACGCTGTCCTCAGAATTTTTTATTATGGGGCGAATTTATGGCAAACGTCCCGTGGTTATTATACCTTCATATTTAAAAATTTTTCCGTATTAACATACAAACGGCGTTTTTCGACCCTCTTTCTGGCCGTGTAGTTGCGTTATATGGTGCGGCGATAAATTAAACTTTTAATCACTTTTTATATACCATCTTGATTGTATTATGAACTTTTGTTTCGGCATCACGACCCCGGAAATGGAGGGAGTGAAAGTTTTCTCAGTCCTTTATTTCTTTACGGCGTGGATTCGAAGCAAGAATCTGAGAAGACCGCGCCGGGCCGAAAATACTTAGAATTTTCGTAAAAGAGAAGTCGTATAATAAATCCGAAAGCGCGCGGCTATAATGAAACGCCTATATGATGGTATAGTTAATTAAAAGCGTGTTCTCGCGATTTCGAAAGTACATTAAGCAAACAAACCTTGTCAACAATTGCGGCTCGGTATCCTCGGCCCCAAGTTTCGTGAATCTGAAACGATAAAATGAATGATTAAGTTTCAGGTAATAACAAAATTGTATACTGTGACTCGTCGGAGATACAGGCGAAACATCAACAGCCAAAATGTTGGGTAAAGATATTCGCCCCCTGTCTCATGGGTGTGGGGTGGGTGGTTTCAAGAGTGTATAACGTTAGGAAGTTAACTTGAGAATCGACTTTTAACGATGAGAAGCAAACAGTCGTACGAATGAGATTCGGTTTATGTTACATTTTCAAGACCATTGGCGTTATGGGTTCCCAGTCCATCAAATTAGTCAATGATGTCACGTGAAATGGGTAGAAACTACTCGTTCTAACTCCCAAGTTTTTCAACGACAAAGGTAAATTTACTAACTGGAAATGTTTTCGAACTAATTGAGGGCAAGAACGAGACAGGAGACACCTCCAAACCCCACATTCTGTCTGGAAAAAGGATCTAAAACTATGTTTCCATTACATTACATTTGTGTGTGAGGTGGCGCTACATGCACCGAGCGCTCAGACTTTGCAGTCCATTGCACTATTCCTCAAGTTGCTGTTAAGGATCAGCTCAGTAGCCTCACTTTTATAGCCAAAGTGAGAATTTTACTTAGCTCTATCCCTTTGACTTCACTGGGTGCTAGATATTCTAGCCCCAAAGCTTCGCGTCTTGTCCCGGCTATTGCTGGGCACCGACATATGATATGGATCGAGGTTTCTTCCTCTTCTCCACAGTACCTACAGGAGCCGCTTCTTACCACTCCTATTTTATACCACATGTGTTTTGTGGCCCCATGACCGGTTAATAGTCCGACCATGAGCCTAGCATGTTTCCTGTCAAGCCCTAATAGGAACTTGGCATACTTACTGGGGGTGTCCCCTATCAGTGTTTTACTGACGTTCATGCCACTGGCCGACCGCCAGTGCATTTCCGTCTGCTTGCTTATCCAAGCCTTTACTTTGGATTTTATGACGCTGTATGCTACAGGAAGACACGGCCTGGGCGTTGCCAGTTCCTTTTTGGTGCCCTCCTTCGCCAGCTTGCCAGCGATTCTGTTCCCTTTTATGCCGCAGTGTCCCGGTGTCCATAGTACGGCGACCCGGTTCTCCTGAGCAAGGGTGTATAGTTTGTTAACACACTCCGCCACTACTAGGGATGTAGTTTGGTGTGACGATAGTACTTTGATAGCTGATTGGCTGTCTGTACAGATATAGATCTGCTTATTAACAAGGCCCTTCTGCTGGCTTCTCTCAATGGCCACCGTGATCGCCATTATCTTCGCTTGGAGGATAGTGACGCTCTCGCCCAGTGCCACTGAACAGTTGCCAGCGCCTTTTGCATTCGTGATTCCGATTCCTACACCTTGGTCATTCTTAGAGGCATCTGCAAACCACACATTCTCCTCTTTTCCTAGAATGCTTGGCCACCTTTTTTCCCAAGCCTCCCGTGTGGGTATTAGCGCACGGTATGGCTTGTCAAAGAAGTGTTCCATCGCAATTCTATCCTTTGGCATCCCAAAGCATTTGTCTATCGTCCTGGCCATCTCCCATATCCTTCCGTGGCCTGTCTTATGGGCCCGAAGGTTTGGTTGACCCAGACGATAAGCCCCCATTATCGCCGCTGCTTCTATAGCAGTGTGAAGTGGTGGCAAGTTCAGGAGCCTTTCTAGTGCCTTTGTCGGCACCGTACTCATTGCCCCCGTTGTCATCACGCACGCGAGCCTTTGCAGGTGGTCTAGTTCCTCTCTGACGTTGGTCAGGTGGACCCGGCCCCACCACACAATGGCCGCATATGTGATTCTGGGGCGTATTACACCGGTATATATCCAGTGCATCATTTTGGGAGAGAGTCCCCAGGTCCTGCCGACATAGGTGCGGCAAGCCCAAAGAGCCTCAATCCCTTTTCTTATTTTATCTGAAACGTGATCCCTCCAGGAGAGTTTTTCATGAAGATATACTCCTAAGTACTTCACCTTTCCTGTGAGGGCTAACGGTCTTCCCTTGTATTACACCTTGATCAACTCCTTGCCTTTCCTTTTACGAGTGAAAAGAGTGATCTCCGTTTTGTCCGGGTTTATCGATAACCCTTTTTTCGTACACCATTTTTCCACACATCGGAGTCCCCACTGCGTTATCTCCGCGATGGTTCCCGGAAATTTGCCGGTTACCACCACAACCAAATCGTCAGCGTAGCCCTGTGTGTATATTTTTTGCCCATTTAACTCCTCCAGCAAGCTGTCCACCACCAGGCTCCACAGTAGGGGAGAGAGTACTCCCCCTTGTGGGCAGCCCCTGATGGTAGTTGCATGGATCCGTTCTTGTTCAAGGTGTCTAACACCTCCTGCATCTCCTGCATCTCCTGCAAAACTCCTGCATTTGCTCAAATGCTCCTGCATTTCACAAAATCTCCTGCAAACCTCCTGCATTTCACTCAAACCTCCTGCAAAAATCGTACTTTACTGCACCATGAAATATGTATTACAAACTTGCAATTTTCACAGAGAAATGAAAAAAAAGTGAATTAAAATTTTTCTTTTTTCATGAAAAAAATGGTTGTTTGCACCACCAGTTGTTTGCATAAACTGATCAATCCGCAATGTGCCATTACTAGCGCTAGCATTAACATGTTTTTGAACTAGGTGGCAGGTATGTTGCGCTGCCTAACGCGTATCGTTTGTAGGAGTGCTGATACGTTGACTGGTACTGGTGCAAATATTGCGTCTATGTCAATTCTGTATCTAACGTAAGTGGAAAAATTGACGCACTTTTTAGCAAATGAGTTTAAAAAAAGATAAGATTGCCTACTGTATTACATATGGTCTTGGGCCTTACTTCAGACAGATCTTACTAGACGAAGTTCAAAACGCAGACACTATTTCAATAAAGTTTGCCAAAGCGCCCAAATGGATATGATCGTACATTATTGGGATTCTAGTAAACAGGAGGTATCAACTCGTTATTTAGCTTCCATTTTCCCAGAACGATGTACTTGTGATGGACTGTTCAAAGCAATTACAAATGCATTAAAAGATTTGAAGTTGAATTTATCTAACGTTTTGCAAGTGGCGATGGATGGCCCCAACGTTAATTTGAAATTATTACATTCAGATCTGTTGAAATACATGGAAGAGAATGGTATGAACAAAATGTTGAATTTGGGTACCTGTACCTTGCATATCGTCCATAACGAGTATAAAACTGCTCACGATAGAGCAACTGGAATATTCATCGGTTGTTACGAAGTCTGTATTACCTCTTCAAAGACTTCCCTACTAGACGCGCGGATTTTAAATATTATTCCAAATCTTCGTTATTTACATTAAAATGTTTCTCTGTTCGATGGCTGGAAAATGGAAAGGTATTACAGAGAGCATTGAATATACTACCTCATGTCAAGAAGTATGTTGAGGGCGTCAAAAATAAACCTCCTAAAACACACAATTACACTTATGTGACTGAAGCTTTGAAGAAGGAGTTTTTGGAAGCAAAATTACATTTTATGTCTTCAGTGTGTGATGACTTGTACCATTTTTTGATATAATACCAGAGCGATGAGCCAATTGATACCCTTTCTTTATGAAGATCTTAGAACTGTTCTTCGAAACATCGGTACCAGATTTCTCTCCAAAGTCACATATAGTTTTGAAGATACTAAAAAGAACCTTTTACCACCAGAGAAGGTTAACGTCGGATTTGGAGCCAAAACAATTGTATCCAAATTTTCTCCGTTGAAGAAAATGAAATTTCTTGATGAATGTCGCGCTTTTCTTAAAGCATTGTACGATAAACTTTTGAGGAAGTCTGCAAAATTATTTTCATTTGTACTTCATTAATTTTATTCTCAAAATTTAAAAAGTATCATTTTTTTAGTCCTTTTCAATTTTGAAACCATTTTAATACAGATTTTTTTTTTTTTTTGGGGGGGGGGGGTGTTTCTAGTTGTTTGAACTGCTGAAAAACCTCCTGCAAAATCTCCTGCAAAACTCCTGCATTTCGCTTTCCAAAATTTGTTAGACACCCTGTTGTTGGTATGTTACCCGGATCTCCCTGCCTTTTAGCATAGATACAATCCAGTTTATTAAGTTTTCCTTCACTTCCCTTTCCCTCAGGGCTGTTTCTATGGATTCATGAGAGGTCGCGTCAAACGCTCCCTGTATATCCATGAATGTTGCCAGGACATAATCTCCGCCAGTTATCCCTCTCTCGATTGCTGTAACAAGTGAGTGCAGTGATGACTCTACTGATTTGCCTGCCCTATATGCATGCTGGTTCTCATTTAGTGGGAAACTTTTCAGGGTAACCTCTCTTAGGTGCCTGTCTATCAGCCTTTCCAAGGTTTTTAGCATGAATGATGAGAGACTTATCGGCCTGTAGGATTTGGCCTTGCAGGGGTCTCTGCCTGGTTTAGGCAAAAACACCACTCTCACACCCCTCCATGATTTTGGAATGTGCCCTAGGGCTAATGACGCCCTGAGGACCCTAATGAACGTTCCCATTATGGTCTCTAGTCCTGTCTGTAAGCAGACTGGATAGATTCCATCTGGGCCCGGTGCTTTGTACGGCGAGAATGTGTTTACCGCCCAACATACCCTGTCTGGTGTAACCACCTCCTTCGCCGTTTCCCAATCTGTTCCTTTCCGCACACTGTCGGCTCCTGGTAGCGGCTGTGTGTTTTCCATAATTTTTGCTCCCGGAAAGTGCGTGTCAATGAGGTGCTCTATTGCCTCTCTCGGGGTGGTGGAGAAACCACCCATCGGGAGTTCGAGCGGCCCCTCTGCCACCCACCTTTCCTTACTGAGAAGTTTTTGCAGGCGTGCCGTCTCCGGTACCTTTTCTATAGATTCGCAGAAACGTCTCCACCCCTCTGTTTTGGCTTGTTTTAGCGCCTTTTTATATGCTTTTTGGGCCTCATGATATAATTCCCAGTAAGCCGGTGTATTATTTTTCAGTGCAGCCCTCAGCCTTCTTCGAGTGTCTTTCCTACGTTTCCCCAACTCTGCTGTCCACCAGATGGTTTTACGTAATTTTATTATCTTAGGCTCACAGTTCTTCTCGTAGGCGTCCCTGAGTGCACCATCCAGTATGTTGGCTTGTGCTTCCAGGTCGTCCACGTTCTGAATCCGTTGCCAGTTGTAACTTGTCAGTCTTTCTAAGTCATTCTTGAAGCCTCCCCAGTTTGTTTTCCTAGGGTTCCTAATTGCTCTTTGTTCCTCCTTAGGTGCCCGGATCTGGTATTGGATGTATCGGTGATCCGATAAAGACGGTTCGTCCAACACTCTCCATCCCTGGACTCGGTCCCTAAGTTTGGAATTACAGAGTGTTATGTCTATAACTTCTTGCCTTACTTTTGTGACAAACGTTGGTTTGCTTCCCTCATTTAGAACAAGCAGATCCTGTGTCGCAAGGTAGTCTACTAGCCCTTTCCCTCTCGGATTTGTGCCTGTACTCCCCCAGATAGTATGGTGCGAGTTGGCATCGCATCCGACAAGAAGGTCCAGCTTTTCCCTCACACAGTGTTCTACCAGTTCCCTGAGCTCATCAGTTGGGGGAGGGGAGTCGGATGGAAAATATGCTGAGCATATTACTATCTTCTTCTTGTTCCCTTTCTCCTCATATTCCAAAATGGCCGCCACAAGATCCCGTAGGGTAAATCCTGGTATTGCTGTGCAGCTCGCTTGATATGTAAATATCGCTGCACGTGGTCTTCCTGCATTTTTTGCATAAATGAGATGCCCCTGTGCCATCTGTATGCCTCTCACTTGTTCCCGATGATACCATGGTTCCTGTAACAGGCATATATTTGTTTGCCCCTTTTGCAGCCTCCTGCTCAGTAGGTAACAGGCTGCTTTGCATTGGTGCAGATTAATTTGCAATACCCTTATCATTCCGTGTATAGCTTTTCTCTGTTATCCTCAGACTGTCACCTTGACATCAACCAGGCGGTCCAGGAAAAACAGCTTGTTGCCCTTTCTTCTCAGGTACTTCACTGACTCCTCGTCGATACCCACCGCCAGAAGTGTACCTTTCGGTTCCTCCCTGCAATGGGCAACGTACCAGGACCCAGCAGACAGCCCCTGATTCTGCAGCTCCAGCCTCTTTAGGAGCACTTGCGCTGTTCGCCCACTTTTAGGCAGCCAGACCGACGCGCTGGTCAGCTTCGGCAGACCCTCCCAGGGTGCGACTTTGAGAGTTTCCTCCCCCAGTCGCACCCCGCTGGCGAGCCCCGCCAAGAAGCGTTCCCGGCTCGTCTGGTCCGCGCATACCACCTGCAGTGTTCCTTGATACAGCGTTATTTGTTTGATGTTCGGTAACGCCGTTTCCGGTAGTTCCCAAAGCATCTCACGAATAACGCCTTTGGCGTCCTTTGCTTCCTCGGCCGTCAGAGTGGTCTTCGGGTAGCCGTCCCGAAAGATGGCCACCTTATGTCCCTCCTCCGCCGCCGCCGAAGCATAGGTCGTCGTCCTACTCTTTTTTGGCGCTGCCTTCTCGGGTCCCGTCGACGGGGTTTCCCGCGGTCTCTTGCCTGACAATGGAGTTCCCGCAGAGGTTCCCTTTTCAGGTGTGCCCTCCTTGGTTCCTCCACCGTCCTCCTGCTGTCTCTGCTTCTCACGCTGCGCCTTCCTTTTCTGCGCTCCTGTACGTTTTCTCCTTTCCTCTTCTGTTATTTTGGCGACGGATCCCTGGTTCCCTGGTCCGCCCGCTTGTGTCCCTGCTTCACCGGATCCACCCGTAGATGTCTCCGGTTCCGCTGGTCCAACCGTGGGTGTCCCTGGTTCCCTGGTCTCCGTCTCCATCTTCTCGCCCAGTGTCACTCGGTCCATCACTTCTGACAGCCCTTCCGCTGCACGCTTCTCTCCAGCGTCTCTGCGGGTCCGGCTTTCGCCAGCCCCAGCAGGTCCGCTTTTCTTACTTGAAAAAAAAAAGAGATTTTGTTTCTTCCATACGGTTCCCACGAGTACCAGAGAAATATATCGTCCACCGTGGCAGAGCTCCGAGTACCACGGCAAGCTTACTTACTGAGGGAGGTCAGCCGGTATCCCTCAGGTTCCTATTCGCGACTGTTTTAGCCCAACATCCATGCATCCCTTCGGCATAGGTAACACCAACCTTGGGATTGGGCCCGTAGCTGTACTGAGATACAGGCTACGGAAAGAAGGGGGTAGGCAACTCATCCTCTGTCGTACACGGGTCACCCGACGCTGGTGACGGCCCTCGCTGCTACATACCCGATTTTGAGAGGGGAGCAGCTTTTCCGTCTATGCCACACGACCATTCTGACTTTACGTCGTCGGGTCTTTCTTTCGCATCCAACGTCGGGTTCCCCACCTAGCGCACAGATTCCGAGCGCGGGACGTGCTTAACTATAGGGACTGAAAGAAGTTAAGACACTAGCGTAAGGTCCTCGGGTGCGCCACGCCCGTACTTGCCAGCTGCAAGCCCTTGAGGTTCCCTTTTAGTCGCCTTTTACGACAGGCAGGGTTACCGTGGGAATATTCTGCTACCCGTCCCCACACGGATTGCCCAACACGTAAAAATGAAATTGGTAGACGGATTTTGTCAAAATAGAAGGGGTCAGTGAGAGTAAACTATTTTCCGCTCGAATCGGCGGGTACCGAAATGACCCACATTTTTTCATTCCAGTCGAAGTTCATACTGAAAACTGACTCTGAGCCACGGGCTCCTTGTTTGAATTTCTCACCCAGTCCGAATTCGCGCGTACTTTCGCCAACGATCCTCGAAAATCACATCCACTTAGCGTGACCTCAAAATTACATAACTTGTGGCGTCTTAGTACCGCGCAGTAAACCGCACTCATTTCCGAACCGAAGAATATTTCCACCCGGCCCCGAAATATTTTCACATATAGCTGAAGGCCCCATTGACAGTTACAAGCTATCTCTCCTTCAGGTGCCGAATCTGATACCGGGCGTCGACGGTCGCTGTTCCTGTCGCGCGGCTTTCCTGGGCAAGCTAATCGGGGTAATTTGCCGTCCTTTCCCCACGGTTTTGTTGCGTTAGAGTTTTCCTTCTCTGTTCCGAGGAGCGTGCAGCCGCAGTTCGCTTACTAACCACGTATTTTCACGACGTTGAGTAAGCTGGCCACGACGTGTACACGCACACAGTATCAATCTTTCTTATCTGGTGGTAACATGCTGTCCGTGTGAACTGGCGGGTGTTACAGAACGCGCTATGTTTTCAGCTCGGTTTAATACTGTAGTCGTTGTGTTCGCTAGGGTGTTAGTGGGGGTATTCGAATATGATTAGCTTCCCAGCGTTGGTGGGACTCGAACCCTACACGCAAGGATTCCGAGGCAGGCACGTTACCATTTGGTCACACAGCCACTTTGTAAGTTACGAGCTCCCAAAGTGTGGAATAAATTCATACCCCCGGTCTAATGATCGAAATCAGCAACCGAGGTTGATCTACTGTTGCGAAGCCTTTTCAGAAACCTGCCTGTTCGACGGGCTGAGCGCTGTCCAGCTGGGGGTATGCCCTATTCTTCAGAACTTTCATAAATACATTCCCCGACGTTGGAGGATAGACTAATTTGCCTGTAATTATTCAGCTGGTTTTTGTCACCCTTCTTGTGTAGAAGGATGATTTTTGTTCGGAATTACTTCCTCCGCGATAACCCTGTTGAACAACATAGTCAGTGGCCCGGCCAGTATTTTCGAAAAATCCTTCAAAGTTTTAGACGCTTTTCCGATTTTCAAGTGTTCTAATGTAGTTTTGACTTCGTGCGTCAGGAACGGTGGGAACGGATCCTCGGACGGTAGTGAGCTGCCCCCCTTTCGGATTTCACAGGTCTGTTACGACGTTTGGAACAGCTATAAAGTTCTTCATAGAATTTTGAGGCTACCAGAAGGATATCTTCTCTATTTGTCACTTTCACGCCTGGTTTGTTGAGTAGGCCGACTGTTGGGGGTTTTCCGTAGCACTGCTCTCTTTTTAATTTTTTGGTGGACCATGTGCTTTTGATAATTTCTTGGATTTTCCTGGTTTCAAAGGCTCGACAATCGTTCCTTATATTTTTCTTAACTGATTTTTGGATCTCGGTTAGTTCGAATCTCTGCAAGGCTGCCCTCAAGTGAATCTTCCTCAGCTCCTCTCGTTTATTAATCAGGTTTTTCGTTTTTTCCAAAAGCTTCTCATCCGTGCTTTCCTTGATTTTAGCTTTGCCGAAAGTTTCTAACATGTTATTTATGACGCCTATAAGCTGATCATAGCTGTCCTGGAGATTTACATTACTATTCTCCGTTTTCCATTTTGCCCTTTCCCACGTGAGTAGTTCATTCGCCAGTCTCCATTTATGTACTGGTATCGCTAGCTTTTTTATTAATTTGTTTATTAAAGTTTTTTGCGTATTTTTTGGTTTTTGGTTTTAACGGGATTTGCAGGTTGCATCTGCCCACTCTATGGTCTGACGACAATTCAAACCTTGATAGCACACTGTGATCTTTAACGATAGCAATGTCATTAATTAAACAATGGACTATTTCATTTTTCGTTCCATCGTTGGGGGCTACCTTTCTCCACTTTCTTGCTGACATTTTTTTGAAGAATGTGTTGAGGATTTTGAGATTGAACATACCTCCTTCCCTCGTTGTTCCTTGAACCTAGGCCGTATGCTCCTACGCACGTCTCATCGTTCAAATTTGGTCCTACTAGCATTAAAATCTCCTATTGTCATGGTATAGAGTTCATTCTCATTTTCCACAGTCTCCTGTAACGATGTGTAAAATACCTCTTTTGTCTCATTTTCGACTTCAGAGGTGTGGGCGTAGCGCTGAATCAGAGTTTGTTTGACCGAGTGCCAATTTCAACACCATTGTCCTTTCGTTCACCGCCCTGACCGCACAAATTTTTGTCCATCATCCTTCTTCAATTAAAAAACCCACCTCTCTCTAACCTTTAGTTTCTCCAAAGAAGTAAAAGTAGTTTCCTGAATTTCTTAGAAATAATCCCTCCCCCTTGTGTCTGACCTCCGACAATCCTATTGTATCCCAATTGACCTTGGCGAGGGCGGTTTCCAGCTCGACGAGCCATTCTTCGTTTGCAAGATCTCTACAGTTATAGTTCAAAGTATTCAAACCAAAACATTGAATTCTATTTTTGAAGTTTGTGTCCTTCGGGAATACCACTTCTGGATCATGAAATTTTGATATCTGCACTTGAGTACTCTTCCCTAGGGGGACACTAGCCATACTTCCCCACGATGGCTGCTTTCGTCTTGGGGAAGGACTTGCTTTTTAAACGCCTCTCATATTACTAGATCAAACTAGTAACAACAAGACTAAAACAGACAAATATTTAGTAACAAACTTGATCCAAGCATAGTGAAAGACGAAGTGATTCGCCCAAGTCTCACTACTAATTGAAGAGAGCCAGAGACAACTTAATCTGATTAATCTTAACTACAAATAGAGAAATCTGCTCGTGATCATAATCTATCAAAATATACTTCAAACGACCGAATGCGACCCAACTGACCCAATACGATCAATTCTAATCTAGGTCAACGAAGACTAACCAACTCACCAGAAAGGTGACCTTTCAAACCCGACCAATCATCAATGGCGACAGAAAGTACTAAATCTAAGCAAGTGCGAACAAAATGGACAAGATATGACCTCACCTGTTCCAAAGGAACAAATCTGACTAAATATGATGAGAAATGATTAAGTATAAGACCAAAAACGACCTAACCCGAAGATAAAAACTACTAAATCCGTCCAAAAGCGACCAATTTTAAAGAAAATTGACCAAAAAGAACCAAACTTGGATCATGTATGGGCCAAGTCGATCAGAGTCAGACCAAAATGTAACTGAACTGAACATAGCTAATAATAGCAAAATTCGACAGAAACTGCTAATCCAAACGGCTCCGATCCAAAGCTGACCTGAAGAACCAAACCATGTCATCATCATCATAATAGCTTTATTTCAATAAAACCTATTTTACATTATTGCAATACATATGAACTAATCTTAAACATTTGGCCTATAATACTGAGCATAAGCCTCTCTCAGCCTTGTCCATTCAGACCTGTCATATGCTATTCGGTGGTATAGCTTATTGCTAAGGAATTTCTCTATATCGTCCCCCCACCTTGTTTTTTGTCTACCCTGCTTTATTCCCTCTATTATATACCAAATGCTTATTTTATATGTCCAGCGGTTATCTGCTAACCTTAAAATATGCCCTGCCCAGTCCCACTTTCAACGCCGCGCAACATGTGTTATATTTAGGTTATATCTTAAAAAAAAGAAAAGGGAGAATGTGGACATGGTTATCTCCAAATCATGAAACGAAAAATCAGATAGATTACATGCTGGCACCAATTGAGTTCAACGAATTCCATGACTTCAATGTAAAACACTATTTCTAGTTCCACTCAGATCATAAACTAATAGAATGCAAAATATCTTTGAATGATTGGCGGTATAAGAGACAAGACAGCGTTAATGCAAATAAATATATTAATCTAGCGGACCTAGAGGTAAGAACAACGTATATAAACGAGTTAAGAGACATATTTAAAGAACCAGGAAAGAAAGACGAACTACATGCCGAAAAATATCACGAATGGATGGACAACAATGTCAAAAAAAGCAGTACAAAACACAAATAAAAGGTTCCCGACAGACCAAAAAACAAGTAAAGGGCTCCCGGAGAGTATT
The DNA here is from genome assembly GCA_031841125.1 of Acanthococcus lagerstroemiae. NCBI lineage: Eukaryota > Metazoa > Arthropoda > Insecta > Hemiptera > Eriococcidae > Acanthococcus > Acanthococcus lagerstroemiae. The sequence continues at coordinate 16,754,053 of CM063114.1, forward strand.
AGAAATTTAATAAAAGAAAGGGAAAAGCTGAAAAACAAGAAAATAAGAAGTAGAGCAGAAAGGATTGAATTGAACATAATCAGTAAGTTAGTAAGAAATAAGCTAAGGGGAAATAATCAGCAAGAGGAACAAAAAATTATCAACGAGATTTTAGAAACAACAGGGAGCACAAAAAGAAATAAGAAAGAAATTGTCTCAGGGAAGACAGTGGATAACCCATATGATAGACAAAGAAGGAAATAGAGTATTCGAACGTGAAAAGATAAACAAAATAATATCTGAGTATTACACTCAATTATATAGCGATCAAGAAGGTATAGGAAACAATAGCCAAAACAACCAAAAGGAAAAGGCAGAACAGGAGCCCCCATTCCTAGAGGACGAGATTGAAGAAGTAACAAGTAACCTAAATGGTAAAAAAAAATATCATCAGGATTTGTAACCAATGAACATATAAAAATAGGAAGCAATATATTAAACAAATTTCTTACTAAACTATACAATAAGATATTAGAAGAAGAAAACATCCCTGCTCCATGGAAAAAATCAGATATTATCATACTCTATAAAAAGGGAAGCAGACAATTAATAGAGAATTATTGGTCGATAAGTTTAAATCCCACGCTAGCAAAAATTTTCTCAAAACTAATAAAGAACAGAATCTCGCATACTCTGAACCGACAGCAACCAAACCATGTAAAGAAGATCAAATCTAACCAATATTTACGACGGAAGAATGAAGAAAGAGAGAAAAGCAGGCCTGATGAGAGGGTGGCAGAGAGAGATTCCCCCACCGAAAATACCAAAAAGGTAAATAATATATGAAAATAATCGAAAACAATTTGTATGAAGCAAAGCAAAATAAAACTGAACAAAAACATTGATAAGTAATCGATATTATTTATTTCTTAGTCCCCCTGACCCTGAGGCCTGAGTGCAAGTGATTCTGTTCTAATAAAGTAATTTTACAACCGAGCCCCACAATAAATTTTCCCCGGGCCCCAATTTTCTCTCGTTGGTCCTGGCGAAAATAAGAGAGGAAGGAGGGAAGAGAAACTGGAACAAAGACAATCGACCCGAGACCAGTGGTTGTACAATGCCCCTTTCTTTCCTCTAAAATTTCATAGTTGCCTGCAGTACTTCAGCTTTACATACTAGTACGACCAGAGCCTACTCTATCATTTATCGTGTTTCTTAAATGAAACTTTGATCTCTATATTGGGCACATATTAATACTATCCGATCGAACTGAACAGGCTGAAATTTCAGCCGAAATTTTCCTATGAGAGGTAGAAGATGAATCAAATTGGCGATGAAATGTCATAAAACAATAACCATCCAACTATACATGCATACTCTAAGTACAGAATTTGGTCTAAAATGATGGATTTGGAATTGGAACAGTGTTTGATGAAACGTCTTTATTGAGCAAAATTCCAGACATTGTTTGCAATTTATTTAGCCTTTGTTATGTTAATGATAAAAAGTAGTGCGTATGTAATGTACAGCCCTTATAATTTCGTTAGTATTTTAAATTGATGCGATAAATTGACTACGTAGGTACTTTTACCTGTATTTATTATGTAAATTAATTCTTTTGTAAATTCTCCATATAGAAGAATTGCTTCTGGTTTAATATGAAGCTCTGTTTCTTAATAATTCAAATTTATGTGTGCAACTTTTTTGAACTGAGGATCTAGGTGTACTCAGTCCTGTACATACCGAATATTTGTGACGAGTCATTTGCATACTTTCCAAGTAATATGAAAATGTAAGTTACTCTGTATCCAAAATGTTCTGCGTACACAGTTTGGAAATCGTCAACCATCAGCAAAGAATATGAACTGGCCTATACAAATCCGGTCTTCATTGAAACCCATAAAAAGCTACGGCCCCCTCCCCCTTCCCAAAAAAGAAGAAAAAGAAAGTTTAGCTATTTAGAAAACAACTTCACTCAGAGTCAGTGTCAGTAGGTAGTGCAACTGTACACAGTGTTAGCAAGTTTAACCGCTATACAGAAGTACTGAGGTTCAGTACTCGCATCGCCCCGAAGATATTAAAAATGTATGCGCTTTTTAAAGTATGAGTGCCGGTGGTTAGGAGAAGAAAAATCTGCGACGAGGTTCCGCAGCGCTTAAAATCATACAATATTCAAAGCTAGATTCGCGATAGAACTTGACGCGGTTTTTCTCTCTTGCTGCTTTCTATATCAACCTGTATTTTATGGCTGGCCTTCGTTCCACGTGGTTCGTTCTCGCTGTAAACCAGTAATTTAAACGCCCAAGCTCGCCACAATACCAAGCGTTTGTAAACTTACCTCAACCTAGCTCGAACGATGAAGTAATATCAGGTGACAAACCTGTCCTAAAGTCTCAGTGTTACTGGAGTGCTGTGGGCCAACAGGAGAATAACTATCTCGTGAGTCTTTCTGCGTTTTTACAAGTTTTCGTCACTTTTAGCGACTCTTAACTTGGTGTTCGATAATGGATCTTGATCTAGTATTGTAACACGGGGTGACTTCGTTCACTTTTTTCTAGACTTTCAAGGTTGACGTGCTCTAACGACCGTAAAAACTAGGTTAGAGAATGGGATATATTTTATAAATTTGATGGGACATTGTAGGATATATTCCCTAAAAGATTGTGACACCCCCACTCCATACATTTTTCCACAAAATTATGACGTAAAAGTTTGTTAAGTGGTACTGCGATGGGGTAACATTGCACATGTTCATGAATGAACAGGGAAAATGTTATAAATGTATTGTTGTCTATTGAAAGTGCCAAGTACCCTAAATGGATGTACCATGTAAAATTCGCCGCCATGAAGGGGCGACATGAGAAATGAGGCTAGCAAGAGCTACCCCAAAGCGATCCCCCTTATTCTGAGATATACGAGCTTTTAGTTCTTCATCTTGTTTGCTTTCAAATGATAAAATTTAGCTCAAATTTTTATAATCTGATACTTTTTCGATTTCATGATTATCAACCAAAAATTTTGACACGTCGACATTAGATTCAATCATTACACTTATAAATTTTACCTCCAGGATTGTGCTCTGGATTCGTTGCTAGTTCTGGGTCCTACGGCTGGAAAAATATGTCTAAGAAATGTACGCAAATAAGCAGGGGGTAGCAATGAGGCAATTTTGCCTCTTCCTGAGAGAAATATCGACATCAGAAACACTGCATAAATGGTGTAGCATCTTATAAAGTCTCAAACGAGATTGCTAGAGTACGAGGAAGAATTTCGAGGAATCTTGAACAGGTGTGGATGAGTCTTGGAAATCGTAACCTTAAACAAATCTAAAGAGTCTCATGGAATCTTGGAAAAGATTTCAAAGATCTTAAATGAATCATGAAAAGTATGAAAAAATCTTGAGAAAACTCAGAAGGTCATGATCAATTTTTATTTCGCCTCTAAGGCTTCACCAAGGGTCGGAACTTGAAAATTACAGATAATCCTTCTCCTACTTATATGATAAATGGAATTTTCGGAGTCAGTGAATTCATTTTTAACTTTATTTTAGTGGTAACCCTCATATGTAATAGTCAACAAAGGGGCTGATATGTCGATTATCTGAAAATTATGTAAGCGATAACTGACATATTTCTCTTGTATACTAAAAAAGTAAAATCGGCCACCGCCTCTGGGAGAAGAAAACCCATTGCGGATTGCCAACCCTGCCCTTTAATTGCTCATTTCTCCAGGGGTAGCTTGCCGTTGGGAGTGGCTTCATGGTGCAGGAGGGAGCTTAGTAAAATCCGCCGCCGCCACCGCTTCCCGGAGAAGAGAGAGAAAAAACACTGCGGGTTGCCCACCCTGCCCCTTAGGTGCTCATCTCTCTAGGGTAGCCTACCCTTGAAAGTGGGCTCATGGTGCAGGAGGAAGTTTGGGGGAGTAAGGTCGCTGTGAAGGACGAGGAGCAGTTGTGGTGGGGGAAGGATCTCTATATAGTAAACAGTAAAAGCCACCTCCTCCTACTCCTCCATGGGGATAAATTCCTGGTGCTCTCCCCTGTAACTTGATCTCACGTTTCACCGGTGATACCCTACCCTGGGGGGCGCTTCTCGGTGGAGTTGAGAGCTCCTGGAGAGGGAGGGCGGCTCGGTGGGCGAGGAGGAGCATGGTGGGGGAAAATGATTGTGATGCAGAAGGGAAGCTGTGGTGGGGATTGGCAGAGGGCAGCCCACCCCAGGTGGGGTCCTCGGTGAAGAAGAGTGCTCCTAGATGGTGTAGTGCCGAATTGTTCTCATATAATTTCCATGGAAATTTTTTTATGTAGGGTAAGATACACGTATGTTACTATGACGTTCAGGACCTTATTTACATATAGGCAACATAGGCACGTGAGTAGGACGGTATATTATGGGGGGGGGCGCTAATGTTAGAACTGTATGATGGTGTTTTACAGGGTGTAGTTTTTCCAAGGGTACCTTTTCCCGGAATTCATGTGAACAATTAACATTACAAGTCTTAATCTTCTCCATCATACAGGCATTAAGAGGGGCTATCTTCTTCTTGCGGGCTAACGGCAGTTACCCCCTCGTGGTAAGCTTAGGAACTGACTGTTTTTTTGTTGTTTTTTTTTAAATTGTAGTTATACTTTTCCAGCTTGCGAAATACTGCAGGCCGGCCTGAGCAAAGCTAGTGACGGCGGGGGTTGGACCATGAAGCGGCCAGGGGGCGAAGCCCTCCTAGTATTACTAATAATGCTAATAGAATTTCACCAGCTGCCATCAGATGTTGTGAATTCTAGTTCACCTGAGTGGCTCTAGGTTGTAGCTCAACAAGTCAGAGTCGAGAATTATGGGAGTTGTCCCCCCCTCTCCGAAATGAAGCACTGAAAATGGGTCAGCACGCGAAAGGCTTTCACAAAGTATATTACCGACTAAGTGAATAAGGTATTTTCATTTAAAAGGTGATCTCCTAATATTATTACTCGTACTGTAGTTTCAGATTGTACCAGAAAATTATCTGTTTTTACACTTTTCTCGAGTATAAATAGTCAACAAAATTTATAATAAGCAACTTCGAGCAAGAATTTTAGCCATTCAATGAACTTGATTTTGCATAATATGTGGCAGTTTCTATAAAAAGGGGTAACTTTGTCGATCGATCAAAGTCTCAGAAAAGGCAACAAAAGAAAAACAGAATTTTTTGGTCAAAAAAATCAATTTTGAGATGTTGGTTGATTTCTATGGAAAAAACATCGAAATAAGGAAGAGACAAAATTTACACGCATGAGAGAGAAGAGGGAGAAAGAGAGAAAGAGAATTATGAAAGAGAATGAGAAAAGAATGCGAATGTCTGCGTTTGCTTCTTTGTGGTTTTTTGGAGCTCACGAATGAATCCGATGTTCTGAATTGTTACCACGCAGAAGAGCGAAAAATTACCTTTTCAACAAGACCTCGTCGAGGCTGCGGTAACGTGATTCCGGGGCGAGTTAGAGCCGCTTGATGGAGTGGGAGAAAAAGGTGTGTCTAACTTTAGACGCGTTTTTCTCGAAAACGTGTTTTCACGCGTTCTCCTTACACTCATCTTTGACCCCTTGTATCTCCGGAACAAAAAACGCTACAAATCTCGCCGATAGCTCGTTGGAATGGGCATTCATTTCTCTATTTCGTACTGTCTGTAACTCAAAATTCGTCGGATCAACAAAGTTACCCCTTTTCATAGAAACTGCCACTTATACGGATATGTTTTGGTATTTAAATATTACACGTCTCAGGCCCTGTGGATCATTTTGAGTTAATATTACGGATGAAATAAACGCAAAAATAAATTTAGTGACCCAGTTAACCCCGTTTTCGATGTACCTGAAGGTATCTTATGTAATTTGAAAATATTTCATATCTCAGCTTCCTGTGCCGTATGATGGGAAGATTACTGCTGTAGATAACTTCGAAAATGAATTCAGTTACTCGTATAATCCTACTTTTAATATGCTTGAAGTAACTATGTGTAATATTTAGGTTCCGACCCTTGTGGAGCCTTTGAGGTGGGAGAGAGGACTAAAATAATTTCGATAATAAATTGAACTGAACGGTTTGTAATTTGTGAAGTTCACTTTTCTTCAAAAATGAAACCGAGTGCGTTAACCTCTGAAAATATTTCTCCTGGAAATTCTGGGTAGTTACTTCAGTATTACGAATGCGAAGGAATTTCTCGACTAGAAACAGGATTTCTTAAAGCAAAAATATAGTTCGCCGGGTCCATGCGATTGGGAGCTGCATCCAAAATAACTAATTTCGCTATAGAGGGAAAAAAAGTTTTAGCATCAAGAGTTTACTGACAAAAGTACAATTGATCTAGGTAATATTATAGTATTGGTCATGTGTGAGATTGTTATACTCCCAACAAATTTCAGATCATTGAATATAGCATCTCTTTGCCCAAATTTATTGAGAGAAGCGATATATGACACTTGTACTTCTTTTAATTTAAAAAAAAAAAAAATTCAACAAAGCATTAAATACAGTGTTTCATTCGATGCAGCATGAAATTACCTTTCTGATGATACCAAAATCTCATTTTCGAGAAAAATTGGATATAGCTCCAAATCGCATTGACTCGACGAGTTATAAATCTGATTTACCTCTACAGAGCGATCCCGAAATATTTTTTGATTTCAAGAAAGCTTGGAGAGGAGAGGGCGAATTTAGACTCAGTAGAACAGATTTCGCTTTCGGAAACAGAACATTTCGAAGACAGTATTTTTCCAACTATTCTTACGTATTCTAAATTTCTTCTCCCTAGATGGCTCTCTGAATCCGCAATTGCCTGAGAAAGATAGATAAAAAGGGGGAAAACAGGGAGAAAAGAAAAAAGTCGTCTAATTGGACTAAGAAATATTTCCGAGCATTTCCTCATAATTGGTCTCGTGGCGCATTTAACCTAAATACTGCTGCGGGTCCCATCAAACGAAAATAAACTAAGTACGAAAAAATTGACTAGCTTGATGTGCGTTTCGAAAATTCTTGTCTCGATTATTCTTGAAGTTTAATTGAAATAAATATCCGCTGAAATGTGTTTTCTAAATCTGGAATATCTTAAAAACTGAATTTTCATCAACCGTATCCCACCGAAATCAGAAACTTTTATAAGAAACAACAGAGACGCCCTTTTGAAAAAATTTTTAATTATCGAAGTGCTGACGTTGTTCTTTTTAATCCCCGCTATTCACTTGTTTTCTAAGAGTGTATCCTACAAACGCAATTTCCTTATCCTTATTAAATTCGCCGGACAATTTTAAAGAGGTGTTTAAACTTCCACATCGAGGGAGGGAGGGAGTCGAAGTTTCAACACGGTTTTGCTTTTAAATTCGTCGACGATGTCGCGCTGTATTGTACATCCCGAGCGAGAAAGCAAAAAGTTGAAACTGAAAATCAAAAGGTTTATTCGAGTTGCATACGAACCGTTCCGGAATTACTGTTTCTGACTGAAGTGTGTTTTCCATATCCGTTATTCGGAAATGTCGTCGAAATTGAAGAAACTTGGGTCGTTGTAGTGCTCGTGAATGCAGATATATCGAAATCGATCTCATTAAATTAAGACGTGTTCAGTTATTGTGTTTTTCTGTATGTTCCTGAGCGACGTTTCTGAGTCTGTGCATATTAAAATTTTTGTTGCTGGGTCGTTGGATTGTTCGAGCAAACACTGATAGATGGCTATTATTCCTGCGGATAACGCACTGGTAGTAGGTGGTAGTGACAAACTGCGGATTGAGGTTCTGATAAGATATGAACCAGAACTGGGGGAGCTTATCTTATCAGAACCTCAATCCACAATTTCTCATTACCACCTACTACCAGTGCATTATCCGCAGAAATAATAGCCATCTATCAGTGTTTGCTCGAACTATCCAACGACTAACCAAAAAATAATTCTAATAAGCACAGACCCAGAAACTTCGCTCAGGAACATACAGAAAAACACAACTGAACACGTCGTAATAAGCCGCATAAATTACGTACTCCACTACCTTCTTCAAAATAACAATACCCAAGTAAAATTTCTGTGCATTCTAAATCATAGAGGAATTACAGTTAATGATATCGTTAATCGAGCTGCCAAATGTGCAACTGAGAAATATCTACCAGCCATCAATCTTACAGAATTACACTCCTCAACAGTAGAAAACCTCCTGCAAGTGTGGGAACAGCAATGGAACTCTAAGCTAAGCAAACTCTTGCTGAACAAATCATATTGGAAGAGTCTGCAGACAAAATCGAGTCCTCGGTTATTACTCGCGCACACATGTGCCACCTATCAGCACATCATCCTACACCAATCGCCACCTAATTGTCCAGCTTGCCCACACTCAACATACTCAACTAAACATATTCTCCAAAGTTGCATCCTGTACTAACCAACTGGCCAACTTATCCCAGAAACTCTAGACATTAAATTCGAAAACTTATATACATAAACTAATAGAATTTATAGACAAAACCGGCATCAAAAACCTATTGTAAAATGTATGTACGAGTACGATTATAGCGTAATAAGGCAATAAATATTATGATGAATAAAAAATAAATAAAATGTTGAGAAATGATTATGTATGTACTAGGACTCCTTGTAAACTGCACACTTCAATTCGCAAAAATCCTTCAGGAGACTTAAGAACGACTAACCGTGTGATAGACTTTTCACTCATTAATACACTAGGAATCCGTCGACAGACTCATTATGAGTGACTAACCTGGTGATGGACTTGACCCATTCCTTTACGGTTACACGTCGAAGAGTGCAGGTACTATAAGAGTGACCCAAAGGCGTTGAATCCAAGAGGCAAAGGACACCCCCCCCCCCACCGAGAAGCTAGGCAACAGTATTATTATTATGTATGTACTAGGACTCCTTGTAAACTGCACACTTCAATTCGCAAAAATCCTTCAGGAGACTTAAGAACGACTAACCGTGTGATAGACTTTTCACTCATTAATACACTAGGAATCCGTCGACAGACTCATTATGAGTGACTAACCTGGTGATGGACTTGACCCATTCCTTTACGGTTACACGTCGAAGAGTGCAGGTACTATAAGAGTGACCCAAAGGCGTTGAATCCAAGAGGCAAAGGACACCCCCCCCCCCACCGAGAAGCTAGGCAACAGTATTATTTTGCCCCACCTCGTTTCAACAAAAAAATTATAGGAGCTCCGCTTACATGCATCGGTATATGACCAAGCTAATACGCTGGACGCTCGCTTCCCTTCAATTCGGAGAAAAGTAAATGGCTTATTTTCTTCTGAAAAAACTTTAATTACTATCGCAATTGAGGCGGTTGATAGGCAAAAAGGGATACTGGTAACATGACTGCGATGTTGAGTAAATTGAGTTTAAATGTATTGTCTGCGTGAATTTTACATGTCTGCTGGTGATATGGAAATCAGGCATACAATATATATAAAATCTGTTTGGTTCTACTCTCGACTGTCTTGACCTTGAGCAGCGGTCCATTACTTTCCTTTGGTTCTGGTATCAGAATTCTGGAGACACTTCCTGTCTTCTAAAAATTCATCTGAATTCAGCTATTCCATTGTATTTGTCTTCCTCGACCTCACAGCTTACTTACTCATTCATTTTATAATAGGGTGTCTATACTAGATAAGAAAGCTCAAAGAATAAGAAAACTGCATGAACTTTTGTGTAAAAGCAAGCGGGCAAAAAAATTTTGTAAATAGTTTTAAAACAGCCTGTAAAAAGGTATCATGAAATGTAAATGAATTCTTGAAATCCTGTTATTTTCTGCCGAATGATTTTCCACTAGGCGAGCCGTTTACAGATGTTAGGAAAAACAAAAATTTTCCCGCTGAGATTTTACTCTATTAGATGGTTTGAGAATGTTCCGGTATTGAAACAAGGGCTTAAAATTCTGAGACCAATGCAGATGTATACAAAAGGTGTTGAGAATCCGCCACCTGATAGTCAGAAATATAAATCTATAAGTCTGTGAAAATTTACTTATAAGATGGTTTTCTGGAAACGAAGATGTATTTTCTACTAACTGTTGCTGAAGAGTACATGGGCGTAGCTCGAATTTTTCCCAGAGAGGGGCAAAAAAGTAGAATTATATTGGCGCCAGTCACACATTTTCGTTGTCTATCGTCTAGGCCTCTAAGCACATCCTATTATCTGCGAATTTCATTCAGTTGGCTTTAAATATTCGAAAATAATCTTGAGAAGACTAGAACATAATTTTTTCTTCAAAATCCAGGGGGGATTACCCCTTGACCATCGTTGGCTACACCCATGGAAGAGTATAAGCCATTTCTTTGAAAGTTTCAGTTCAGTAATCTTTTAATTCCATTTTTATCTGGCTGTATGTGTAATTTAGTGAGAATGATTGAGGAACCCCGTTTCAAACGGCCCTCAGTTCAAAACTGTCAAAAATGAGATTTTAGCAGTACCCGGTGTACAAACTGCATAGCTTCCTGACAAAATTCGTGGCATGGCATTTTGAAATTCCGATTCTACGCCAAGATATGTGGCAGTTTTTATGAAAAGGGGTAACTTTGTTGATCCGACGAATTTTGAGTTACAGACAGTACGAAATAGAGAAATGAATGCCCATTCCAACGAGCTATAGGCGAGATTTGTAGCGTTTTTTGTTCCGGAGATACCAGGGGTCAAAGATGAGTGTAAGGAGAACGCGCGAAAACACGTTTTTTGGGAAAAACGCGTTTAAAGTTAGACACACCTTTTTCTCCCACTCCGTCAAGCGACGCTAATTTGCCGCAAAATCACGTTACCAGCCTTGACGAGAGCTTTTTGGAAAGGTAATTTTTCGCTCTCCTGCCTGGTAACAATTCAGAATATCGGATTTATTCGTGAGCTCCGAAAAACCACAAAGAAGCGAACGCAGACATTCTTTTCTCGTTCTCTTTCATAATTTTCTTTCTTTCTCATGCGTGTAAATTTTGTCTCTTTCTTATTGCGATGCTATTTCTGTAGAAATCAACCAAAGTCTCAAAATTGATTTTTTCGACCAAAAAAAAATTTTTTTTTCGCGTTTTCTGAGACTTCGATCGATCGACAAAGTTACCCCCTTTAATACAAACTGCCACATATTTGTGTTTAAAGTATGTGACTTGGTTAGCTGTTATCTTTTTTTGACATTGGTATGTCTAAAGTAATGGTTTGCCACTTGAAAAAGGAAATTCCACAGAAAAACGTTAGCATTGTGATCTTTACGCAGGCATTCGTTCTATCACGTTTTGACCGGCCGACGCAGAGAATGCCGAGAATTGACGACTAACCTGCATGGTCACCTGGACAACGATATATCCATGTAACAATGTCCTTCCCTGCACTCTGCAGCTGTCAGACTCTTTTTTTGTCTTGTGTTTATCTCTCTCGCAAGGAAGATTCATATGTTACATCAATATAATGATAAGTACTGATGACAAATCATCTTCATCTTTACAATGGGGGGGGGGGAGGCAAAGTGAACTTTATCCTCAACTTTTGTCTACATTAACGCGTATATCTCAACACTACGTAACGATGCCAATTTCTCGTTTGCGGGGTTGTATCACTGAAGAACCAGAGTAGCCAACTCCAAAATCTCAACTATCTAGCAAAAACGGTTCACGTGTGGCAGTTTTTTTTTATTTCCCAACATTTTGGTTTTTGGACCAAGGACCGTATGGAATTGAGCTCCTTAATTGGTAAAAAAAGTTCATGAAAACAGTCATTCTCACAGTTAATATTTCCGATGATAATCTTAAAGAATTGGACTATGTTGATTATTGGTTTTGGAGCAACAGAAGCCGTCACAGAGAAAAAAGTTGTGAATGCTGGCGGTTCAAAACTGAGTGTCGCAATTTGTTGAAGGAGATGTTTAAAAAGTTAGTAGCTACACTTCCTTTGACAAATGAAGTTATTCAAGGGTCATTAGCGCCAGGAACGAAACTTAAGAGGGGCACGGGGGCAACTAGTCCCCAAGAGCCTCTGCCAGAGTTAGGAAATTTTAGTAGATGGTTCAAAAGTTGGAAAAATCCAGCAAGCCAAAAAAATTACAAGGTTGTTTTCTAAGATAATACAAAAAAATTTTGATACGTGGGAATTTTGAGTTGAGTCAGTTGGTAATTTAACAAATTTTGCCCCCCCCCCCCCTCCTCGAAAACGCTTTGTCTACATCCTTGATATGCGCTCAATTCAGATATTATGGCTGATAGTCCGGAGAAGAGAGTGCGTTGCATTACTAAACTTCTATCAAGTTTTGTTGCTACTTCTTCTTGAGAAGCATCATTAGCTGATCGTAGCAAGACAGTCTAGTATATGAATCTTTGTGACGATCAGTTATTAATTATTTACAGAAATATAATTCATCTTATAGGCTGGATGAATACTTCTCGAGAATAGGAAAGTTCCATCCTCTATTAAAGGAATTAACTCTTTCGTGAAAAGTGTTCTTATCCACCCCCCCCCCCTCCGCAGTAGTAAAACAGCTAAACAGAGTTTTTCGATTACTAGGGAGAGTATCATAGGTTGAGGTAGTTTATGGTCTTATTGCCCTTTTAGATTGTGAACTTCACGTTGTTTATGTTATTTGTCTCCGCGAGGAATTAGTCCAGTTGTCTGGCTATTCCTGTCCAGATTACTAATATGTCATCTACATATCTTGTCCGTAGCTTTATATTTTTCTTGTGTTTACTGTTGTTCAGTAGGTCATTTTCAAACTTTTTCATGTATGCTTCTGTTAGAGGGGTGACAGTGGTGACCCCATTGCTAGGCCTTCTGTTTGTTCATAATATTTGTTGTTAAACTGGCAGTAGTTTTGGTTTATAATTTCTTTGGTGATGTAGGCGTATGCAGTTCTTTCTGTGTTTTTTGTCAGTATTGTTGTTAGTTCTGGTTTTGGCATGTTCCAAATATATTGGTACATACAAAATACAGAAAGCCTTCAACCAATACAACATAAAACTCGGAATCAGGAACAGACAACCCTGATCAAACAAATAAGCAATGACAAAATAGAAAGAAAGAACATGAACAACAGCAACGGAGTATACAGACTGGACTGCGAACTTTGTGGCATGAAATACATCATAGGAGAAACAGGCAGAAAATTCACCACTAGAATAAAAGAGCATGAAAAATCACAGTAGGTAAAGGATGACAAATCATTTGTTGGAAAACACTGCAACGACCAGGAACAAAATATGTGCGGCTTCCTGTAAACTGGGTACGAAACTCAATCGCAGGGCAAGCCATCACAAATGCCGTATCTCTCAAGGCAATGCTGCCACGTCTATGCATTACAATAATAAAATGAAAAAAATAAAATAAACAAGCTAGAGGCCTCTTGGCGACCTAGTAATAGGGTCGGCCTTTTAGCTGAAGTTTGGACCACTCAGGGAACATAATTTTTTGCAATAGTGAATCGAAAGGGATGTTGGAAGTCGTTCATTTATTGCCTAAACAAGGACTGACAAATGAACGGGCATATGAAAGTAAATATTTCATCACACTTCTACTACCACTATTACAAAAAATAAACTATGTATCAGTGTGTGAAAGCAAACACGATTCATTCTCGTATGATCGCTTCACTCGACTTGTCTCGTTTAGCAACATTTGCGCTCGAATGAAATCTCTTGCTTTCACACACTGATACGTAATCTACTATTTTTACAGCGCACTGCTGATAAGAACTAATGATGCTTCTCTTCAGACTACTTCTAAGTAGGTTGGCAACCGTGTCAGTTGCCAGACCTGCCTTCTCTACTTTTGCAAAACATTTCTCACCTCCAACATAAGAAACGTTGCGTTCAGCCTACTTCTTATGGCTGGCAACTGTGTCGGTTGCCAGACCTGTCTTCTCTACTTTTATAAAACATTTCTCACCTCTAAGAAATGTCGCGTTCAGCCTACGTCTTATTAGGGTGACACTCGTGTCGGTTGCCAGAGGAGACCTGCCTTCTCTACTTTTACAAACCATTTTTCACCTCTAACGTAAGAAACGTCGCTTTCAGTCTACCTCTTATGGCTGGCAAGTGGCAACCGTGTCTGTTGCCAGACCTGTCTTCTCTACTTTTATAAAACATTTCTCACCTCTAAGAAATGTCGCGTTCAGCCTACGTCTTATTAGGGTGACACTCGTGTCGGTTGCCAGACCTGCCTTCTCTACTTTTACAAACCATTTCTCACCTCTAACGTAAGAAACGTCGCGTTCAGTCTACCTCTTATGGCTGGCAAGTGGCAACCGTGTCGGTTGCCAGACCTGTCTTCTCTACTTTTATAAAACATTTCTCACCTCTAAGAAATGTCGCGTTCAGCCTACGTCTTATTAAGCTGGCAATCATGTCGGTTGCCAGACCTGCTTTCTCTACTTTTACAAAACATTTTTCATACCTAAGAACCGTCTTGTAGAACTTTTATTATTATTATTATTATTATAATTTCCATTGTATGAGGCTCGGCTACGCCGACCCTAAGAAGTCAAGAGTTAGAGTTCAGAATTTGCCAATAAAATATTTTCAGTTACTAGAGAATGACCCACTTGTGTTCTGGGAACAACTTGACTCTAATTTGAAAACCGTGGCCCGCGGGTAGGGGGATTCCCAATTAAGGATTTCAATAAGTGCATATGGGTTCGATTTCAGAAATTTTAAACCATACCGAACCGATTTGGAATGGAAGTGTATTTGGCCAAATTTTGAAACTTTCAAAATTTTTTCAAATGCATTCCTGAATACAGCCGAATTAGCCTCTATATCAATACCAGAAACCAAAATAGAGCAGTTGATAGGTATTTCTCTGTGAGAGAGTTTGTTACCCTTTTTCTGTATTATATTTGGACTAATCTGCACCAAGTTACAAATTATACCTTTAGGCGAGCGTGCCGCCTTTTGAATCGTTTTAAAATAAAATGGAAGACAGAAAAGAGACATCCGGGTTCTTTATTTACTTTTTTTTTTCAGAAGTTGGGGAGGGAGAGGTTAATGAGTTATCCTCGAATCACGAAGTAGCGCACTTCTCTTTTTCTCGTTTTCAAATGCGTATTTTCATTACACTTTGTAATATTTTGAAAAGAAAAGTCTACTCCGAATCGATTCCCTCGCGGCAGCGTTAAATTTTATCTTATCTGCGTGACATTTATTTCAACGGGCACAATCCTTTCTAATGATTTTCCACCTTAACCTCGTTCAACGTTTCCCTCGAAACGAGGGACCCTTTTAAACTTTACATTTTTCTTTCATCCGCGCGCGTATTACCGCGAATTTAGGTTTTCTCGTGGCTTCGATCTTATCGCGCGCGGGATATTTAAAGTCGAAATTATTACTGCGATTTTTACTGCGATTGTAAAAATCGCGTTTACACGAATCTCGTGCAATTCTTCTAAATGCCAATATTCGCTGGAAAAGTTTTCTTTTTATCGAGCCGCGTTTAGAAACAAAAGCCGCGAGTATCTTAACTGGCGAACATATAAACTTTATCGATAAGAAAGAGAACCGTTTCGAGGAGCCCAGTTCGGGGGTTAGAGTGCTTAAATGGACGTTCATTTTGCGGGGAATTCCAACTCGCCAAAATACCTCGGTGATCGAACTTTTTTAAACCGATTTGCCGGAACTGAAATCACGTCATGTCTTGGAATACCTTCGCGTGTGTTCGAAATTTTGTTGCCCATGTTATTGGACGTGGCATCTTCATTGTTCTTTCCTTTAATTGAACGAGTTCTGTTTCATTTTCTTGCTCGACGTGAACTTTGCTCGTGCCCCTGCTAGCGATCTATCCTCGTGGAATGAGATTTAATGAATTTTTAATGTTATTTCAACGGGGTTCATTTTCCTTTCATTTTTCCAGAACTTGTAAAAGCGGACTAAGCTATTTCCCGCTTCCCGAGGGATATAGTTTGTAAATATTAAACTTTCGCGATTAAGTTTCCTTCTTTCTTTCTTGCTTTCTTTCTTTCGTTTTTTCTACCCGCCCTTCTTTCCCGCCTCCCTGAAGTATCATAATCGATTAAAACGTCTACCGATAGAAGTTTTATAACTTGACCGAAGCTACAGCATTGCATTGTGGAATCGATTGGAAATATTTGCTGCCCCAGACCTTGCAGCTGAGTCGGCTAAAATTTCAGTTGAAATGCAAACTTTTCTAGTGCTGGAAACAGTGCAGGATTTAGTACAAATGCACTCCGCGACCAATCTGATCTTGAATACCTTCGATAAATGGAAAAGACTTTTCAATTAAATTCAATATACCTTTTATTGGGTGTAGTACAACAGTTGATGCTTATCAACAGTTCGTTTTAGTTTCGCGATAAAAATATGTAACTATGTCTGACTGTTCAAACTGAATGTACCCCCGGCCCGGAACAGACGAAGGTACTCCAAACCCTCTCCCATTCAGGGACGTACCAAAGAGTTTTTCCGGGGGGGGAGGTGAACGTTACAACTGTTTCAATTCAAAATTCCCAAATGTCAAAGCCAAAAAAAGAGCTTCTGACCTATTGGATTTTCCCAACTTTCCAACTCGAAATTCCCAATTGCTGTTGGATTTTCCCAGCTTCTGAACTAAGAATTCCGATGAATCAAAACGAAACAAAAAAAAAACTTTTGACTTGTTGGTTTTTTCCAACTCTACCGAAATATTTCCCAACATCGGCTGAGTGAAATGATAAATTTTCCCCACTGCTGAGTAAGAAATTTCCTACAGGAGGGAAGCTCCCTCTTACTCATACCGGTACGTCCCTGCTCCTATTCTATTCTTTCTAGGGCAATACTATTTTCCGGAAAGCGGTCGACCTCGTCTCTCCACCTACTTTTCGGCTCACTCCGTTTTCTGGTTTTGTGTTTGAAGGGCCAGAATGTGGCTTGGTAAGCCGAATTGATGTGCTAGAAGGTTGGCTACGTGGCCCGCCTAGCTCCATTTTAAATTTCTCCAGGTCTGTAGGTAGAAATCAAAACTTTTTGCATACACGTTATCAATTAATACAGAAAATTATTCAAATGATCAAAAAAATGTTCAAGAATTCAAAATGAATAAATTGAATTATAGAATGAATTAATTGATCATAATTAATTTATCATAATCAAAAATCAGAATCAATCGTTTAAACAAAATTCGCTTTCTGTTCGAACTTACAGTACAAAGGATAATAATACTCCCGATGTTTCATTGTTTCAATCATGTTTCAATTTCCAATCAATTTATAATCTACGTAAATTAATCAATTATTCAAAATTAATTGAATCATCAAAATTCACTGATTGATCAAAATCAATTCATTTATCGACATCTTGATTTACTTACGATGACGAGAAGCTCGGCTTTGCTTACATTCTTATCAGTTGTTGGGTAGTTCTCAAAATAGGGGCATATTTCATTATTACATATATAAATTTTCAGAAGGATGATTTTCTCTATTTTTTTGCGGGGGGTCGTTAGTATACATGTGCCCCCAATGTAATTTGTAGCGTTCAGCGCAATTCATTCCCACGGGGAAATAGAGCAGGGGTTCCAAAGTTTTGTGTCCACTACGTAAGAATTTCTTTCGTAGTGGCTACAAAAATGAACTACGGCGTAAGAATTTCTTTTGTAGTGGTTGTAAAAAAAAGATCAAAATACTCAAATTGCCAACCATTTCAAAAGATTTAAACGTTGAAAATTACTCATACTTATTGTTTTAGCCTCAAATTTTTTAATTATCAACAAGTTTTTCTATGGCAGTGGACTACCTTTTTCCTTCTTTCGTAGTGGCAATGGTTTTAACCGTTGCCACTACGAAAAAAACAAAGAAGGTAGTCCACTACCATAGAAAAATTCTTTGATAATTGAAATTTGAGGCTAACAAAACGAGTAGAGTAATTTCCGACATTTAAATCTTGAAATACTTACCAGTTTGAGTATTTTGATCCTTTTTCCCATGTGATCATGCCGCCGACAGATGAGAACTGATGAGCCACTACGGAAGATACCGAAAATTGTAAACAACAGGATTGTCATGGACAACATCTCACAGGATGGATAAACTATATACTTGATTCGAGGTCTGACAGCCAAACGTTTTTCTAACCAGAAGACTGAAGCAATGCAGCTAGCTACTTTGCAGCATGAAAGGTTTAATCAGGGAGCCAGGATAAGCAAACAAAAAATCGCCACTACGATGGAACCAAAAGTGCGGAACCAAACTTTGACCTTATTTTGCGGTCGTGTGATGCATGTTTGGTCATCATTCTACCTATCAAGGTTCTTTGTTTCCTTTATCAATGAAATTCTTTTTTTTTTTCCCCCAGAAATATTAATTTATTTACGCCATTTTGCTGGTCTGAAGAATCATGAATGTGATCAGTAACTGCCACTACGATGGAACTTTTTAGCACGTTCACTGAATTTGTGGAGCAGAGAGGGGGAGGGGGCTTTTATGTTCTTAACTGGAAAGGGTTGAAAATACAATGTTCTATGCAAAGGAGAAAGAAAAAATCAGAATGCATTATTTGTCTTTGAGAAAATGTGCATGAACTGAAATATGCTCATATTCTAAGAATTACCCTGTTATCACTATAAAAATAATGAATACATTTCAAAATTTCATCTTGAAATTAATCCCTGTGAAATATTTTACAATAAATGTTTTTTCATAAAATATTTCATAATGACAATTTTCAGATTTCAACACTACATTGATCACCTGTTGGAACACAGACTAACGTTAAGATAATGAGACAGACAAACAATCACTCTTATTTTTCAGACAGTGTCTTCAATAAGAAAACGTAATTTTTTAGAAAGAGCAAAAATTGGGTCCTTCTTATGGACATCATATATGTTTCATAAGCAAATAAATTTGGAAAGGCGGTTATGGGGTGGGGGGGGGGGATGATGAAGTAGGCCGATCTGAACCATGAAAAAAGAAGAAAAAAAGGTCAACATATGCGAACGAATAACTGATGGTCGTGAGTGACAAATAGGTAACGACATGCTATTTTTACAGTTTTGGGCTTTTAATTTTTGAAATCCGTAAGTCGTATTCAAATTTTGATCGTTTGCAACAAATCTGTTATTCATTTTTGAGATCTGTAATTTTTCTTATTTCTGTTATCGCTGTACAACTTGCGGAAGGGTGCTTCCATTTTTTGATCATGATGCAAAAAAGGTTTTCTTTGATTCGAATGTCGGCATGAAATTAAAATGACGAGAACAGCGGAGCTGCTTATTCAACTCACCGTCGACAAGAATTCTGAGACTGAAAATTGTTTGGGGCACTGCATCCCACAATATTTTGTAATCATTTCGGAACAAGGTAGTGCTGTATGGCCAAGTGGTAACGTGCCCACTCCGCAGTCCTTGCGTCTCGGGTTCAAGTCCAACCAACGCCGACGCCGGAAAGCTAATGGCATTCGAATACTCACACCAACATCCTAATGAACACAGCGACTACAGTATCAATCGAAGTGGAAACATAGTGCGTCCTGTAATACTCGCTAGCTAAATCATATACGGACTGACTTCGTATTGGGGGGGGGGGGGCATGGAAATTCCTATTAACAACACGGCTGCAAACTGCAGTCGCACAGCAACAACACGATTTCAGATCTTAAAGCATATAAAATGCTGACATAAATTTCCATGGAAATGCCAACCACTGAACTCGTGTCGGGGGAGCGTATCCGTAAACCGTTACGAGGGGAGCGATACGATTTTCACTCAAGTATAGTAGTAACAGGGGTCTGGTTGGCCGAGTGGATAGCGCGCTGGTCTCGGATTCCGGAGGTCCTGGGTTCGAGCCCATGTAGCAATTCGCTACATTTCGACATAGGCCGGTTTTCCTGCAAGAAGGGAAGGAGGCTAAGATAGCCCCAACAGCCTCCCCGACGTCTCTGAGGTAATGCTCGAAAGGGCGAATTCCAGGACTCAGGTTGACGGCAAATATTAGGAAAAGGACCCAGTAGTAATAAAGGTATATAAAATGCTGAAATAAACTTCCATGGAAATGACAACCACTGAATTCGTATTAGGTGAGCGTTATGGGTTTTCGTTAAGGTTTTCGCTCAAGTATACCCAGTAGTAAAAGCATATAAAATGTTAGAAAGAATTTGGTACATTTAGTTGAGGCCAGCACCTTTCCAGCCTAAGTAGACATAGTTATGCAACCCATACTACATGTACATGTCTAGAATCATCCTCTGTATCAATACGATTACTAATTCCATCAAATAGAAGCTGTATTCGAAGACGATCATACTGATGTATCAGTTCGAGACCAAAAATCAGTAAGAAACACAAGCGAACTCACAGGCGCGCCATATATCCCTCGACCAATCATCGGGGGCGCGAAAATTAGAAATACTTAAGAAGCTACGCACGTTCACTCTTCATAAGGCATCAATAATACAATTCAATCGAACTCACCTGAAACACATAAAACAAAGACAAATGGTAAAATACTTTGAACATTTACTATAAACTCTACATTACAACCGAAAAGGTCGTATGCAGAACTGCAGACCTATATATACAATCTCAGAAAAGATGCTCAATAGCTCAGATATCAGGCAAAATTATGAGCGGAGTACATATAATATAAATTAACTGAATAGTCCGTCGCTGTGAGCCCAAGTGGTAACATCCTGTCTCTTGGGTTCACCAATGCCAGAACGCCAATGATATTCAATATACCCATGAATATCCTAGCGAACACTGCGACTACGGCATCAATCCAGGCGGAAACATAGCGTCCTGTAGTTCACACGAACAAGGCATTACAATCGCAAGGCGTGTTACCACCAGATCAGAAAAATTGGTGCTGTGCGTGTGCGCGTCGTGGACAACTTACTCAGCGGCGTAAAACACGCGGCTAGTAAGCGAATTGCGGCTGCACACTCTTCGGTATAGAGAATGAGAACTCTCAACACAATAAACCGCGGGGAAGGCAGTGGCAAACTACCCCAACTAACTTATCCAGCAGAGTGGCGAGTCAGAAACCACGACCGCCAACGTCCGGTATCGGATACGGTGCCTGAAGAAGAGAAGATTTCAAAACAAGCCCTCCCCCCTGAGGTTTAAGTACACCCTTCCTCCCTTAAATTCTATGTAGTTATATATCATTTCATTTGGTGAAATGTCAGTTAGATTGTCTGTAAGTGTATCTATCACTTTGTATGTAATAAGTTGAAAAATTGCTGTTAAAAATGTTCTAAATCCCCTGATGAATAATGTTCGGTTTTCTTTAAAACTAAGCCTAACGTTTCAAGTCTAAAGCTCATCATCTTTTGGCATAAGTTCTACAGAAATCAAAACCAGTTCAGTACCAAAGTTACAAAATCAAAATGAACGAACACGTTTGTTTTTTCATTTCCTAGACATCCTTAACTTTTAATACTAAAATCTTTTTCATAGTGACAAGTCTTCCAAGATTTTGTCTTCACAGTTACTATACGTAATTACAGTCATTATCAAAATGTAACACTGAGAAATATGACTGACAGTTGTACTCGTAGGATATACTGAAGAGGGGGATCTGAGCCCCACACATATTTGAAAATTGGATTCCGTAGGAAAAGCAATGGTCCTCAGTTGGAGCATTATGAAAAATTTTACATTTTGGTAGCGTTGTTGCCTATCTTTACGACTTGAATGAGTAAAAAAAAAGAAAAACTCAACAGTAGGGAATAGGATGCCGATTGGAAAAATGTTTCCTTCTACTAGCGATTTCCTTCTGGTACATGCCTGTGGAACTCATTACGAACGAAGAAAAATATCGTTCTAAGTCATGCAATGTACACTCGACGTCAGTTATTAGAATTGGAATATGTGAAATTGGGAACACAAATGGCAAGGAATTATTGTCTGATTGATGTCACCGATTCTGAAAGCTGAGACACAAACATGTTTCCTAGTCTTATCCGAAACTGATCGATGAATTAGGAAGAGAGTATAATCACTAGATAGATCCCCGGCTAATTGATATGCCCGTTTCAATCCTTTTTCAGTTTATAAGAAACAGTATTCTTACCCTGGAAATTCGTGTACAGCTCTACGATGGTTTTTCTTCACCCGACTAGAGAGCACTAATTTATATTTTAGTGAATATTTTCCTCTCTCCGAGGAACTCCACGTCGGCCTACGTGATCTCCGAACATTTCGGTCATTGGGATTCTCATCGCGAAAATTGGTTGAATACGCTTAACATGCTAATAAACTTTCGGGACTTCTCCACTGTAATACATAATGGCATCAGCTCTCTGTTCGACCTAAAAATCGATTTCCGTCGATAAACTAACTCGACGATGGGGTCAAAAATAGTGACATCTTATTCTCGGTCGTAACCACGGTAACTTACGTCCATCCCCTACCGGTCATCATCATTCTACAAGTTTCATAAATTATTTTAAGCCACTCCGGGCATTCTTATATCGTTCCACTACAACAATCCCGTAAAATAATACAGCAGACTCTAATTCTATCTTCAAGTTTCATCGTCTAGACCGTCTGCAAATTCGAATTAAATGTTTGAGGAAGGAAAAATATTACAACTTAAGTGGACTATGCCAGAGCGACATAATCGTAAAAGCGTGCAGCATTTTCTTTTAAGATAATTTCATTTGCATCTGACTGAATTATACGAGAACTATTGTACTTTTTTGTCCCTCCTTTCCCATTTCACTGTCTCGACGAATTTTTTAAACGTCTGTAAGACAGAAATACTCGTAGAACCGAAATCTAGTTAGTCGAATTACTCACTAATATTTTAAATTAGGTAAGTCGGCTTGAGACGTCTCGAAGTACACTGATCCTTTTCATACAACTGTTGCTGGCATTTTCCTCTCGGCAATTCATTTTAAACCAAGTGCACTTTCGCTGTTCAAATAATGAAAATTTCGAGAGCCCTCCAGCACGATTTCGAGTACTTCTCGACGTTTCACGAACGATATTTCATAATTATCGTTCAATGTAAAAATTATCGTGGCGGACGTGGATGTTGTGTTGGCTCAAAAATACGTGTACAGCTGTCTTGAGATTTCGAGTCTCTTTTGCTCGGTAAAGCCGCCGGCTGAGGCACAAACTGAGGCAGAACAGATCTATTCAGCATTATTATCCGCAGGAAGAATCCGTAGTTCTGTTTGGCAAAATTAGAAGTCAGCAAATCTCATATGCAGCCATGGTCAGAGGCATCGGAAGAGAATCATGAGTGAAGTGAGAGGAACAGATCAAAAATCTGATCACCGACTCTTTTTTTCTTTTGGAAATCCAACCCTAATGAGGGCGGGTAGCGGGGATCGAGTGTTAGAAAGTGAGTGGTAAAATTGAAATTTCTGGACAATCAAAACGTTTCTCTTTCTGAAGAAAAGATATCAACGCATCGAAATTGTTTATTAGCTTCGATGAATCCAAACCTTCTATATCAGGTTGAAATGTTTGATCCATCCCTCGCGTAGGCCCAGAGACGAAACTTGACTTTAAGTTTGGGGGGGGGGGTGGAGAAGGAAAATTTGCCGACAAATATTTTCTTTTAACTAAAAATTTGTCGAGAATTTTTTTTTAATTTTCCGATTTTTTAATTAAAATATTTTTTAATTGGAAAAAAAGAAAAACAAACAAACAAACGAACACAAACGTTCTTAGGAAATGAAAAATTCAAATGAACATTTTCAGAATTTGCCAACTGCCAAATTATTGAAGGCAAGGATGTACCGATAAGGGGGCAGGGGGTAACGGAAAAATTTACCATTTCAGTCAGGCAGGGGAGTTGAAAAAATCTAACAAGTTAAAAGGTTTTTTTTTTTATTTGATATTTGGGAATTGAGTTGAGAGGTTGGGAAAACCCAACAAGTCAAAAGGTTTTTCTTCTTTTGCATTGATACGTCGGAATTTTGAGTTGAGTTAGATGTGACTTTCACAATCTTTACCCCCCCCCCCTCCCCTCAAGAAAAACTCTTCGGTACGCCCTTGGACTCCGGGACTCGGAATGGGATTCCAAAGTGGGTAGATTATCGACGTTAATTACTGACCTTAAGGGTAGTTGATTTCGAACATGCGCTAAATTTTGAATCTGATTCAAGCTTAAAAGACCCCATAAATTGAAATGGACAAGCACTAATTAGTTTTTACAAATCGAGTAGGCTATTGACGTGGAGAGTTCTCACGATTTTAAATTCAAATTAACAGACTGTTTTTGAAAATGCTAAAGATCGCTGATTCATTTTTATCATTACAAACATCCTAATTTCTTGAGAAAGGGTTAAATCGTCAAATGTCGAATTTTCAATAGCAGCATATATGATTTCATAAAAAATGATTGGACTATCGAAGTGAAAGTTGTTTTATTTCCATTTTCTTGTTTTGAGGTGGGGGGGGGGAGCTATTACAAATTTAGTAATGACCCTTGGACCTTTGATTGGACTTCATCATTCTTAGGTTAAATGGCAATTGTTTTAAAGCTTGCATCTTTACGAGCCAACATTTGAAGTCCAAAGATTGATAAAAATTAATAATTGACGTTGTAAACCCAAGTAATCTATTGAAACAGCGACTATTGTAATTTCTAATTTTGGTTCAATTTCATAGTTTTTGAGTTTTAAAGACTGGAATGTTCCCCTTATAATATCGCATACTTGAATAATTTTGAAATTTTTCCTCCAGTTTGAATTTTGTTAATTTGATGGTTATGAAAATTTTGAAAGATTAAAGCAAGTTTGTTAAATTTCGACTCTCATTTTGGTGTTTGGGGCCTGCTCGAGAGTGAATATCGAAAATGTATCACGTTGATGAAATTTCCAAATTAGGTGACCTCTCTTCTCCCCTTCCCCATTTCGACATTTGATTCGGTTACCGGGCGGAAGTCAATTTTGATCACTTCCGGAGACCAGCTCTGGCTTTTGAGCCCTAAATCGGGAATCCAAGAGGAATCTGAAGAAATTTTCGAATTCAGGCACCCAGAAAATTCTAATACTTTATTCGATTTCCTAAAAATCAATTTTGAATTTTGGGGCCCAAATCGCAGTTTAATAAGAAAGCTCATAGAAGCTTTCGAATTCAGCGATGCGAAAAACTGCTTGTATTTTGATTCGTTACTCAATTTTCCAAGAATAGAGACCTCTGAAAGTCAATTCAGGGTTTAAAAAAGAATCTTCTGGTGGAATTTTCGAAATCAACGACCTAAAAACTCCTATTTTAGTGATCTTTCCATAAAATTTCATGTTTAGCTCTAGTCTTGCTTAATGGGAGAAATTTTTTTTTACCGGAAAAGAAAGGAGACCTTGCCGTCAGAGATGCCGAATTAAGGAAAAAAACTTTCATTATTTTCCCATTCAGAATGGGCTCATCTTCATTATTTGCGATGAAGAAAAAAAAACGGATAATTAGAGTGAATGCATTCTTCAATTCAGCGCCTCTATTTGCCTTTTGAAGACCCCAGTTTGTCGCCCGTCGATCCGACTTCGGAATAAAAATGGGTGTGGGGATTATCATTTTACAGTTTGTATAAAAATTAATGGTTAGTGTTTTAGTTCACTAACAAAGGCCGGATTTACCTGACTGGCCGCTATGTACTAATGTTTTTTACCACCCCAAAAATATACGTAAAATAAATCTCACTTTATTCGTTTTCAATTTTTCATCCCCCAAGCACTTACATCTGCTTACATGAGCATACCCTAATCGGGGAGGGTAAGCGGGAAAGATGTTAGAAATACTTGAGAGGAACACACAACTTCTTTTACACACTAAGATAGTTGTTATTTACTCTTGGTGATATTTTTTCCTGAATTTCCTCTGATTCGTTTACTAAGTTGGTTCCAATAAAAAAAAAAATAAATAAAAATAAAAAAAACCTAGAAAGTTTCAGGTTAATCGGATGAGAGGAATCCGTGCCACAAGCTCTCTTTTGTTCTTATGGGAAAAACACATGGAGTTTTGACGTTTGTTTCAGACTAAATTTCCCTCCTATATTCACCAGGACCAAAGCCCGTAAATTGAACAATGAACATTTGCTATTAGATTCAGCTTGTGACTCTGGAAAATAAGTCTTTTGCTTTCAACTTCTTACAATTTAATAAAATGTTCAACTTTCTCAAATTTTAGACTCTAGATCAAACAAAGAATCTAGTAAAAACAGAATAGTCATTGAAATTCGAAATTCACCGTTTGCTACCGACTTTCAGATTTTCGAAATGTCTTCCATATTTCAGCATGGTTTCAACCGATCAGATAACGTTCGATACTTAGCTTGAAACCTACCTTCGGCTTTTGACTGACTAGTCTCTGACAGGAGTCCAGGGTACTCCATTTTCAGAAAAGAAATTTGACTTTCAGTTTGGGGAGGTGGAGAAGAACAATTTGCCGACAAATTTTTTTAAATTAAAAATTTGCTGACAAAATCAAAAAAAAATTCTAAATTTGCCGATTTTTTAATCGAAATATTTATTTTTTAATTCAAAAAAAAAAATGAAAAAAAGAAACCAACAAACAAACAGAAATTCATAAAAAAAATGAAAATTTCAAATGATCCGTTTCTTAATTGGCCGACTGTCAAATTATTGGGGGAGGGTGTTCCAACCCCCACACCCCCCTATAGTTTCGCCCCTGTGTAGGCCCCATAACGAAAATCTTATGCTTCAAATTATCCACAGAGGCTCAGCTTCGAAACGTCGGAATAAAGGTTTCCGGGTCGTTTATTTTGAGACATTGCCATAGATCGGATTTCAGACCTCAAAATCGAGATTGTACTATTAAGGGAGGCAAAACTGACTCGACGTGGAGAATCAAAATATCGAAATAAAGGTAGTGTCCATGTTGGAGTATGAGTGAACTTGGTAATATTCTGTTTTGAGAGTGTGCCAATTCACTTTTTTGTTTCTGTTATCCATAGCGCTGTCGGCTATTACGCCATCTTCAGTGGAGTTCCCTACCATTTCTTTTTGTTGGTCCTGTATAGTAATGTGCAGTACCGTATGGTAAACCTGTTGGTATGCGTTCCCATTGGTTGTCTGTGGTTGTGTAGTTTATCCAATCAGGGGGTGTTATGTTATTAATTTGAATAGGTTCTCGCTTTGGAAGTTAATTGTTGTGTTCACTTGGTTGTTTTGTTTTTGCCTCTATTATCTCTAGTCGTGGGTGCTGTTTTCTATGTGTAGGATTTTGTACTTATTTTTTTCAATTTTTGGTTGTTGTGTGTAAATGCCACTCTTAGTGAAATTCACTAAAATGACATTTTTAATTTTAAGCATGGAGTGGACGGTATGTTAGCACATTCTCTCCAAATCGTCACTATAGGTATAATGCTGAGTATCTCTTTTACTCTCTATGGAATCATTTTCGTGGTTATTTCTTTAACAATTGTTAGATATATGTGCAATCGGCTGATAAAAAATTTAAAAAAGCTAATTACATTTTTTTAATTTATTTATTGGGAACCCCTGAATTCCAATATTTAGTTGATTTTTATAGAAACTATAATATTATGCGAGACTACTGGTCAAAATAAACCTCTTTACAACCTAAAAAGTCATGCGAAATTGAATTAACAACTTTCGCTATTGTGCCCAAAATGCCGAGATACCTAATATTTCAGAAGCACGTAAACATTTTTTCTTGAGGACCCCTGAATTGGGTATAACTATCATTAGCGAGTGTTTTGCGCCCCTACGTTCAAGGAGATACTGCTGCACATACCGTGCTGGTAAGGTTGCTTATCACGATTTTAGTGAATTTCACTAAGAGTGGCATTTAAGAGTTAAGAATAGAAGGAGAGAAAGAGGAGGCTAATATAGAAAAAGGTGTAAGGCAGAAATGCTTCTTATCTTCAGTATTATTTAATCTGTACATAGATTGGGCCATAGAAGAAATAAAAGAAAAATTTAAAGCACAGAGCGAGTAAAGATGCTCAGGTTTGCTGATGATATTATCTTATTAGCTGAAAAGGACTATTTTGATTTAGAAAACATTTTAAATGGAATGGATGAGATTTTGAGTGTAGATTATGGAATGAGAGAATAAATAAAAATAAAACTAAAGTACCTAATGGTATGTAATCGATGTGAACACGATAGTTTAAATATAAATATTGAACAGGAAAAGATTGAGGAAGTAAGCGAATTTGCTATTCAGGGAGTAAAATAACAAAAGATGAAGGGGGAAAAGGGATATTAGTAGTAGAATATCACAAGCCAAGTTAGGATTTTATCGAAAAAGTAACATTTTCAAATCAAAAATAAATCTGGAAATCAAAAAATTGTTCATGAAAACTTATGTTTGGAGTGTAGCTTTGTATGGATGTGAAACTTGGACCATAGAAAATCCAGAGAAGGGAAGGATAAAAGCTTTTGAGACGTGGTGCTATAGGCGGTTAGGTACTTAGCATCAAATGCACGGATGAGTTAAGAAATGAGGAAGTACTTAACAGAGTAGGAGGTAAATGAATGTTTGGAATCTGAAAAGAAGGAACTGATAGCATAATTTGAGATACCCAAGAATAATATCACTGCTGCTAGAAGGAAGAGCGGAGGGAAAGAATTGGGTAGGTCGGCAAAGATTCAATCAAGGATGTCCAATGTAAGTGTTGTGACGAAATGAAAGAACTTGCACAAGATAGGGAGAAATGGAAAGCTGCATCAAAAACCGGTCGTAAGATTGATAACGTTATCATCGCTACTCAGTTCACAATAAATGATAAAATGATTATCTTCTTTTCTGGTGGCGAAGATGGGATAGCTGATTTCAGGGAAAGAAGATAACCATTTCATCATTATTGTAAACTGAGTACGAAAATCAATCGCAGAGCAAGCCATCACAAGTATATTATCTCTCAAGGCAGTGCTGCCATGTCTATACTTTACAATCATCTTCCCTTCAAAAGAAAAAGTTCCCAACTAAACAAAAACAAAATTTTACTTCCCAAAAAGGATCCATCTTAGAAAGAATATGACATTAGGTCTATTGATAACGATCTGGAAGACAACGCTCTTTCTTCGGAAAACGACGTTCAGAATCATTAAACTTAGAAGGTGAAACCTCTGACTTTGAAGGTTCATTCACTACAGATCTCTCTGGTTGAGTTTCCTCACACTCCTCACTTGTTACTACCGAGTAACCTCTTGGAATAAGCTGATCGGAATGACACTTGAGAACCTTGCCATCCTGGGTCTGCACATCAAAAAGTAACGTTGCCTTTCTGCCCAACGATGATTCCTGGAATCCAACTTTCAGTATCTTGTTTGTAGTCTCTGGCCATAGCCTTGTCACCAACTTCGAAACAAGTTCTTAATTTACAGTTTGCATGTAATTCAGAGGGTGTTTTATTGGTGGTACAATGTATAGAAGTACAAAAAATCAAGTTAAAAAAAAAATAGCATCAAATATTCCAACTTCGGAATCAAGGACTTTCTTCATTTTATCTCTAAAGATGGAAACATAATTTTCAGCAGCACCATTTTGCTCTGAGGATGATACGGCGATGTAAAAATATGAGTGACTCCATTTTGTCTCGTGAAAGACTGAAATTCCATCGATAAACATGGTGGGCCATTATCAGTTACTAAGACTTCACTGACACACCAACGAGCAAAATACTCTTTGAAAATTTTAATTACCATTTTAGCATTAGAGAAGTTTGAGATGCATAATAAATTTCCAACCATTTGGAATTTATTTATTTATTTATTACAGCTTATTACTACAATAACGAACATTTTAGGTTCGTCCCTCTCAGTCGGCCCAGCGTTGGGTAACGGCCTCCACACTCGCATCCATTTAATTCTATCTTTTGCTATCCCCCCCCCCCCATAGCGCCCCTAAGGATTTCACGATTTCGTCTCTTCATCTTTTTTTCCTACTATTTTTTATTGTTTACATTTGTGTGAGATAGCGCTGTGTGCGCCGAGAATGCTCAGACTTTGCAGTCCATTTCACCTTTCCTCTGGTTACTGTTGAGAATCAGCCAGTAGCCCCACTTTTACAGCCAAAAACGGAGAATTTTACTGAGTTCTATCTCTTTGATTTCACTGGGTGTTGGATACTTCAGTCCCAGTACTTCTCCTTCTCTACTACACAGGAACCATTTCCGCTCTTCGCTCCGCCATTAAGTCGAAGAACATGAAAAAACTCCAGTTAAGAAGCTACTCATTCCACTATCATCATACTTCATATTTCATGATTCATCAAGCCTGCATCATATATTTCATGATTCCATCAAACTTGCAATGTACCTACGAATAACTTTCTACCCGTCAGTATCAGTGGCACAGCCAGGATTTTCCGAAGAGGGGGGCGGCAAAGTAAGATTTTCAAGGGAAAAAAGTCGAAAATTGAGGTATTTTTTGAAAATCGCCGATATTAGAGAACTATTTTATAAAAATGAAGGTACAATTACTGTTCGAGCAAAATTTTTTCGAAAAATACGTGTTTTAAAAGCGAAAAATTGCTCATTTTTGCATATTTTATATTTAATTTCAGGTGCTTTTCGCCCCCTTCACCCCTGCCCCCTTTGACCCCCTTGGCTACGCCACTGGTCAGTACTGTACCTACGAATAAACACATAATTTATTCTTCTTCTTCTTTCTTTATTTTTTGGCGAGAGGGGGAGGGGCGGAAGGGAAGGTATTTTTGGTTACACAATAACCGTCGTGTAGTGATGTCAATATCGAAGAATTTTCAATATCGATATATATCGATATTTTTCAAGCGAGTATCGATAACATCGATATTAATCTCTTTACTCCGAATTACGTAAATGCGTGATTTCTAGTCTTTAAAAAAAAAGGACACTTCTAGATAGCTTTTGTGGCGGACAGTGACTAGTCTTAAATCAACCCTGAAAAATGGAAAAATGAAAGATTCTTCATAGATGCAATCGCTAAAGAAACATATTCAGTTCAGTTCTAAAACAAATAAATTCTAAATTGACGAGGGAAAATAAGTAATTTTTAATTTTTTTCTTTACGATTTGACTTTTTGACTTTTTATGTATAACTTTTCAAATTTCAGAACAATATCGATATATATCGATATTTTTAAAATATCGGAATATCGAGCCGAACAGCTGAAATATCGATATGTATCGATACTTTTGCCATCACTACCGTCGTGTTACCATCTTGTCTCAATACCTGTTAGTGAGACGCTTCGTGAAAAGGTACCACACTACGTCGAAGAACTTGTTTTCGAGTTTCTGGTAGAATCTGATAGAGCACAGATATATCTGCATTTCAGGGAAAGAAAAGAAAGAAAAAAGTCTCCGGCTCCAATACAAACTGAAATCGAAGTTGCTAAAGTTCGAGGATGTAAAATCTTAAATTTTGAGGAAGATGCATTCAAAGTTGTGCAACAGAAAAATACACAAAGAAATCGGTGTTCCGGCGTTTGCTGCGCCAATTCGTTTCAAATTTTGCTACGGTATCCTGCGAACATGTGCCAAAACATCCTGCAAAGGTCATAGGCAAATAATGCGTGTACATAGTTTGAAGATGACAGTCCGTATGAAGAACAAGTGAAGGATTGGTTTTGGAAAAACTGGTAAGTCCGAAAACGAAGTTCTGCAGGGTCATACATTTGAAAACAATGGACTCATCTGTAACGTGATAATAATTATTATGCGCAGCTGTAGTTATAACGCGCGTACAAACGTAAACAAGATCAATGCGACTTATGGTACGTTTTCCAAACACCAGTCTGTAGATCGTAATTCTTTTGTAAACTTGAAATAGCATGTCCTGGACGACCACTTTCTGTTGTACACTGTTGCCTGGTGTGTCTGGAACCAGTTTCCGTTTAAATCCGAGAAACGGAATTTTCGATTAGAAAACATATTTTGTGCTGGAAGGCAAGATTCACGTTCCCGACATATGGGGATTACCTGGGGGTGGTGAAGAACAATCCCCTCAAGTTTTATCTTTACATTTTTGGCGGTCACGGCTTCTGACTTGCGACTCTCCTGGGCAAGTTAGTTGGAATAGTTTGCCATTGATTTCCCCTCGGTTTTGTTGTGTTAAGAGTTTTTGTTTTCTGTGCCAAAGAGTGTGCAGCCGCAGTTTGCTTACTGGCCACATGTTTCGTCATGATATGCACACACACAGTACCAATCTTTCTAATCTGGTAGTAACAGGCCCTGTGATTGTAACGCCTTGTTCGTGTGAACTGGCGAGATCTAGATCCGCTATGTTTCCACCTCGATTGATACTGTGATGGCTATGTCCACTGGGACACTATTTTTTTAAATGAATT
The DNA here is from genome assembly GCA_031841125.1 of Acanthococcus lagerstroemiae. Classification (NCBI taxonomy): domain Eukaryota; kingdom Metazoa; phylum Arthropoda; class Insecta; order Hemiptera; family Eriococcidae; genus Acanthococcus; species Acanthococcus lagerstroemiae. The sequence goes on from CM063114.1 coordinate 16,786,228, forward strand.
TTTATTGTTATTGAATATAGATTACAATAGACGAGACTGTGACCACACATTCCCTGTCAGCTTACAGTGGATACCGTCTCGGAGTTTCTATATGATTCTGAACAAAGTACATATTCTCTATAATTTTACCATGTGATCGAATGATCTGTTTGTAGTACGTGTGTACACAAATTAACCATTAGAAATGTTTTACTACTATGTGCATTTCTAATTTACACTATTTTGTGTTCTTTTGTATTTGAATTTTCCACATAGTTTACAAAGTTTTGAAATTCGTATGGACATTTCAGTCAGGGCCCTGAGGGAGTCGACATTTTTGTATTTTGTATTTTCGTCTCAGGTTACTCCACCACGGACATTTATAGAGCATATGTAGAACAGTCTCGCTCTCTTCCTTGCATTCATTGCATATCGAGTTATCTATTATTTTAAACCTCTCTAAGTATTTGTTGAAGTTGCCATGTCCACTTAAGAACTGTGTTATAATGTAGTCGGTATTGAAATATTTCATGTTTAGTCTATTTTCAGTATCTGGAAAGAATTGATACGTGATCCTGCTTGTCTCTGCATTATTATGCTGCTCCTGCCAGTTGTTAATTGTGTTGAGTCTAGCCTGAAAGATATTTTCTTTAATCTCATCTGAGCACCCTTTCCAATCCTTGAATTTTTTGCATTCTTTTATGGCCTTGCGTTCTTTGATTTTGAGGTCAATTGGAGGTATTCCAGCTATGCACTAGCTAGGTATGTAAGAGACTGTTTTGTATGCAGAGATTACCCCTGAAAGTATGTATCGTTGAATAGCCAGGAGTCTTTTAGTTTGCAGTTTAGTATGATTTTTTGCGTAAGCTAGAGAGCAGTAGTCGACGTAGAACTCGAAGGTTGCTTTATACAGTTTTAGCCTATTTTTGAAGTTGTATCTGAAGGTATTTCCATAAAGAGCTCTGAAGCAGTTATATCTTTTGATTATTTTGTTGCATATATATACTCAATGTGCTTGTTGAAATTTAGATTCTCGTCAATGATAACGCCGAGGTATTTCATATTAGTTTCGAATTCAATGTTCTTGTCATTTACTATTAGATTCCTTGATAGCTCCTGTTTAACGCTTTCTCTATCTCTTTTGGCTTTACGTTTATGAGCGATAAGAAGCCCAGTGGTTTTTGCTTCGTTGAATTTCAGTCCTAATGATCCCATTTTTACCTCCATCATAGCTTTCCGGCGTTGGTGCTACTTGAACTCGAAACGCAAGGATTACGAAGTAGGCACGTTACCACTGGACCACATTGCACTAACAATATAAATCCCTAATTTCCACTTAATGATGATGTCCTGACTAGTGGCGTCCGGAGGTTTTTCATGGTGAAAAGTTTAAGGCGATAAACAAAAGAAGAAAAAAAGGCTATTTATTTGTCACTTAAAAGTGTATAACTTCAAAAATCTCGTAAATCTTATCTCTGAAATCATTTATGGCGCCTTTTTAATTCCCGAGTAATTCTCCCATTTTTTCCAATTTTTTCAGGGAGAGGGAGCAAATGATACTCTGTATCCCCTAATTTGTTAAAAGGTACAGTGCACTCCTGTATCCTCTCTCCCGTGCGGACACCATTAATGAATACCTATCTCTTAGATCAGCTAATCGGCACGCACTAGGTGTTTAATTTGGGTTACAAAGCTTAATTTGGAGCATTGTGATAGAAAATGTTGGCTAAACTAAACAAGATTAGGAAACTGATTCTTAAACGACGTTTGCAAACTCAAATTATCGTAATTTTAAAGTTAGCTTAGAACACTTTGAAAGCATAAATTCAACCACTTAGCTTTTACAGTTGTGGAAGATATGCGTTTCAAAACAGTCTGTGTATCAAATGCAGGTATCTTCGCTTCATAACCCGAAGCACTTTCATAACGGAAATTTCCATTTCTTGTCTGCATTATTTGAAGATCACCGTACTGAACTTCCCGTCGTACAAACGGAGTGAAAGATGACGCCTAGTAACTGTCTACCGGAGTTACCGATAGTAATATGTTAACTCGCATTCCTTTGTTCCATAAATTACCTCTCTCGAAACGCTTTTCTCACATAAAATGTTGTAAGCGACGCTTGAATTGAAGAATAATAATTACACCATCACTAATGCATGGTTCAATTAATTGTTGCCATTCAGGATTAAAAGGCAAATACAATATCTGTGAAAAAAGGGTAAAGACGTTCGTGCGGGGGTGTATACCCGTAGTACCCTCGTTTCCTCTGACGTTAAAAAATGACTTGGCGATGAACGAGTGTTACAGCGAAAATTAAGACAAGAGAACAAAAGACGTCGCAGCAACGATAAGTGCCAAATGACTGCAGGAATTCGAACTATTATTGGCCAATATTGTACTGCTGGGTGAGAAAAGAGAGATGTGCCCTGTAGCAGTATGGCTGTTACTTGGGTATGAAAGTTCTGAAAGGCATAAGGATCTAGTTTGAGGTCAACCTCACTTTGTTTGAAGTAGATTCATCATGGTGATCATATCTACTAAAATTCAGTCTCGTGTGATGAAGGGTACGATTTCTTGGGTACAGGCGCTCACATAAATGGTCTTATGCTGGTGGTTTGCATGAGTGGCTGTACGGGGATAGGTAAGAGGCAACTTGCTGTCTTAGGACTTTCGAAGAAGAGGTACCTTTTTAAGATTTTTTTCCTGTTCTGACTTTTTTTTTTTCTTTTTCTTCATTTGTGTGTGAGGTGGCGCTACATGCACCGAGCGCTCAGACTTTGCAGTCCATTGCACTATTCCTCAAGTTGCTGTTAAGGATCAGCTCAGTAGCCTCACTTTTATAGCGAAAGTGAGAATTTTACTTAGCTCTATCCCTTTGACTTCACTGGGTGCTGGATATTCTAGCCCCAATGCTTCGCGTCTTGTCCCGGCTATTGCTGGGCACCGACATATGATATGAATCGAGGTTTCTTCCTCTTCTCCACAGTACCTACAGGAGCCGCTTCTTACCACTCCTATTTTATACCACATGTGTTTTGCGGCCCCATGACCGGTTAGTAGTCCGACCATGAGCCTTGCATGTTTCCTGTCAAGCCCTAATAGGAACTTGGCATACTTACTGAATGTTTTTCGCGAAAACTGCAACCCCCATCCCTACCCTTCGAAAGATAATCAACGAATTTCGAGCTTGTCATCAGAAAACAGTTCAGCCGCCTCTGAGGGTTAGACCCTCATAGTTAAAGCATATGTACAGTGACGTATCAATTGAAGAGTTCATATGAACAACCTTAGTTTTGAAATTCCGACTTTGTAGACAGATAGCGCTGTATACCCAGCCATTATGCTACAACATAAAGTACATTTGAAGAAGGCAACATCTTATGGCGAATTTACGCTGACAGTTCACCTATGTAGCTGCAGGAAACTTATAGCGCTGTCTGTCAGCAAAGTTGAAATTTCTGAATTGACTAGGGCCGTATCTCATGTGAATCCTTCAACTGCAATCCAGCATCACCCTCCTCATGCTGTTACTGTACAACCTCCATCCTCAAGAAGCAACTGCGTTTCTATTAGTGCAACAAAGTTGATCTCACATCAGCATATACTTTCATCTCCTGAAAACTTCCATCCTGAGGGTACAATATATCAATATATGTGATTCGGAATCGTGAAATGTGCCTCTCGTGCGAAAACAGGTTTTCGAGATAAACGAGTGTAAAGATGGGATGGTGGTAGTAGTGCGCACAGATGTACATACCGTGTACATCTGTGGTGGTGCGTTTACGCGTTGCTACAACAACCGCGTTTCGAATTCTTGTTCTCTGTCATACCCCCAGGCCCATTTTGCACAACGCCATGTAAACGGATGTTTTGTAACTTTTACGTAATTTTTAAATGCGATTTGTGGAAAAACGAATGAAGATATGAAGCGCTGCGATAATTTGTTTCATTGGAAGAGCATGATTTTTTCTATAAGAATTGTTAAGAAAGTGAAAAATGATTTTTGGACACCAGAGGCACATTTCATGATTACAGGTTACGTATAGGAATAATTGAAAATGCCCATCGGAATCTTTTCACACCTCAGCTTTCAGAACATATAAAACTAATTACTCCTTCAATACACCTCGGCTTAGAACAAACATCTTTTCACAGGTTTCAGATCTGTTGAAACCGTCTAAAAGCTTCATTTAAAAAATAAAAAAAAATAGCAAGAAGCGAAAAAGGAAAATAAATTGGATGATCCTGTAGCTATTACGTATTTCCACTTTTCGCAATCCGTTGCCAAATAAAAAGCTTACGGAAAAGTATGGGACCGATTAATGTTCGCCCTTCGACGTTTATCGCAGTCCTCGAACACGGCGAACTTTACACCCATAAATTTCGGATCGTGTCGGATGATATTAACAAAATTTTTAACGATAGCGTGCACAAACGTCCCGCAAACTGTAAAAGTGATGGAAATTTCGAAATTATCGCCAGAATATTGCACTCGCTTGTCTGGTGCATGCTCGTAATATTCTCACTCGTTCGATTCGGCAGTAATTAATTTTTCTTCGACAAGTTTGGGAAGCTACAGCAGCATGAATTGCGAAAGCTTACAACACCCGACATTAGATAAACAATTATTTATGGCGCTGTAAAACTTGGCAATACTGCGATGCCTCGCCAAACGTGAACATCTGAAAACTTTATGTAGCCAGTGATGAGCACAGAGCTCGTGTTCCCGCCTGCCCCTTGGGTGAATTGTAGTTGCTCAAGTAATAATTACACCAAAATTAAACGGAAACAGATTCGTTGTCTTGTTAGCTTCAACTTGAACATTGCCTCCCTTCAACGCATCTGTGTATCTATGTGGTCAGATTTATTGGATTAGCTGTTTAGAAGTAGTCCTGGCTGAGATGAAATTATTTTAAATAAGCAGCTTTAATTTTTAATGAAGTGTTACAGATGAAGTAAAAATTAGTTCAAAAGTTATGTAGTTCGAGCGACATTAGCCGTACATCTTCAGTTGAAGAGTTAAGAATCAAAACTCACATTTAACATTTTACTTCAAGGACGCAAATAGGCAAAATATTGTACATGGGTGCAGGAATATCTTTGTTGCGCCTGTGAATGTGCGATATGTATAACACTCCACGTTCACAGGCGCAGCAAAGATATTCCTGCACCCGTGTACAGTATTTTGCCTATTCGCGCCCTTGAAGTAAAATGGCAAATGTGAGTTTTGATTCCTTACCCTTCAGTTGTCTGTCTAGCTTGATTGTGGAGAACGGAATGACCAGTTCCTTGGCGTGCATCGTGTTTTATAGCCGTTGCATCCCACCAGCGATTTAAGTGAATCAGAGGGAGACATGCTCTGAGACTGGATCCAAAACAGCGGAACACTGTTGATCAACTACATGCAACAAAAAAATAGCGTTCTATATCTGTTCCAGGGTTGCCAACTGGAGGGATTCCTTAATAATTGGAAAAGCGGCAGGGATTTTGGAAGGGATTTTTTAAGATAGGGATATTTCAACAAAATGGAGGGATATTAGTCAAATTTGCTCAAAAATTCAACCGAAGTCCGACAAACTTCATGATGATAAAAAAGAAAAAAATCATTAAGCCGGCATTACAGACTAATACAATTCTGTGTAGATTTAAAAGTATGCAATTATTTAAAATGACCGATTTATAATTATTACCAAAAATGAAACGTAATAAGCTCTGGTTCAATTATGCATATTATAAAGATTCAAATAAGCAATGACCACAAAATTAAAAAATATAATTTGGTAAATGATACACTGTTGACACTATTACTTAATACTTGAGAAAATTTGAATGTAAATACAATTATTGCTGAATATTAATTTGCAGATTGACCAGAAAAATTAAAACTATTAACTATTGAATTCATTAACTATAACTAGTCACCACGGAGGAAACTGATTAACTAAATATTTTCGCAAAAAGTTGAAAATCTACATAAAAATTCGTCTCACTGCCTGCCAACCAGCCGAAGAAATTTGCTTCACATTTTTTAGTCATACACGATCTCGATCTCACACTTTTTAATTCTGAAAAGATTGAATAAAACAATTATTCTGTGAGACTCGGGCTCAAAAACAAGGATTCAAGTCCAAATCTTGACTTTTCTTAAGTTTTGAGGTATTCCATTAGTAACTAAAGTTTTCAAATTACGTCCTTTTCCCTTGTATTTCGAACTTTTGATTTTTGTTTGAAGGCAATGCATGTTTATTTCATAACACTGAGTTGATGAGCTTAGCGAAATAATTTACACCAAAATGATGTAACAAAAATTATGATTCATGACTGATTTAGGAATAAAGTGGCATAGCGGTCGCGCGTGCTACCGGAGGAATTTTTTGTGCCATGGAAGGATTTTTTTAATGATAGTTTTCGAAGATGGAGGGGGATTATATCGAAAAAAAAAAAGGTAAAAAGATGGGCTACCCTGATCTGTTCTCTACCGTGCCATTGTAGCAGAATTCCCCGATGAAATTAGCTCATTATGCGTTCATTTTGGAGTGAAGATGAAGTAGCTAGTCACATTGCATCATAAATGCGTTCATTTCTTTCAGGACAGGGAACTGATGACTGATAGAGAACATAGATATTTTTTTATAGTTTGTCTGCAGTGTTCCATTACTTCAGATCATCCAATCAGAGAGCATTTCTCCCGCTATTTAGCTGGTAGAAATAGCGGTTGGAGATGGCGGCTATAAAATATAATGCACAGTCATTCCAATTTCCACAATCAAGATAGACGGTTCGTAGTAACAAGTGCATAGATAGAGTGCGCGGAGTTTGGACACCCCCTTAGCAGGAAAACAGGGTCTTTTCACGAATTATGTAAGATCAGAAAGATTGATAGTGTGCGTGTGCACGTCGTAGACAGCTCTTACTCAACGTCGTGTAACACGTGGTTAGTAAGCAAAATGTGGCTGCACATTCTCCGGTGTAGTGAAGGAAAACTAACGCAGCAAAGCGTGGGGAAAGCAACGACAAACTACCCCTACTAATCCTGCCCAGGAAAGTTGCGCATCAGAAACCGTGACTGCCAGTGTCCGGCATTAGATCCGGCACATGAAGAAGAAGTGAGGCAAATAATGGGGGAGGATGTAAAGGGTCAGACAGGACCGAGAAAAAATTTTTGTATCCTTCCCTCCCCCTCCCCCCATAACGGAGCTATCCCCTCCCCCATAACGGAGCTATCTACGCTATTGCTTAATAAGATGTTATACTCTCGCTAAGATGATGCGAGACATGGCGAGAGCAAGAGTGTACTGACTATATACGGGACTGTCTTGTCGAGGACGCTCCATTTTTTGTCGATCTTTTGCACGAGTCACTGAGCACGAGGCGAGACATGTGCAGTACTCCCTCGTGTTGTGGCCATACTCCGTGTTGAATACGTCTTCGCCATAAGTACTGCTAATAAGTTGATGGTCCAGCGCAAAAATACCTACAAAAACATTTGAACGGATTTTCATTTTATTTACAGGCAGGGACCTATCGATAAGGGGGGACCTCCCCCACCTGTAGGAAATTTTTTACTCAGCAGTTGGGAAAATTAACCATTTCAGTGGGGCGGAGTTGAGAAATTTCGGTAGAGTTGGGAAAATCCAACAAGTCAAAAGAGCTTTTTTGTTTGTTTTGTTTTGCTTCTTGCTTTGATAATTTGATACTTGGGAATTTTGAGTTGAAAAGTTGAGAAAATTCAACAAGTCAAAAAGTTTTTATTTCGCTTTGATACTTGGGAATTTGGAGTTGAATCAGTTTGGACTTTTACCCCCCCCCCCCCCCCCAAGCGTGTTAGCTGGGATGTTTCTCAGCTATGAGATACGACATTCAAGATGTCTAGATTGAGCACAAGGCTGAAATCATGGAGTTAGAACAATTTAGTCATTGACCAAGTACAGTTACATACACATAATATATGGTATTGTAAACTGGGGTAACTTCGGATTTGCGGGGGAACTTCGGACACTGCCGGTTTTATGCATTAGAGGTGGAATATCGGTTTTCACTACATTACAGTTGTTAGTTGTATGCCACATTTCAATTTCTTATTTATTTGTTTCATATTTTTATTATTCTCCAGAGTATATTCTATTAGCGTCGCCTTCATTTTATCTTCTCTCTCCCTTTGATTAACCGCGTTGAGCTCCACCTTGTCATTGTCTATTTATGTTTTTTCTTCAGAAGCTTCGGCCTGGTTTCGTGTAGGTACTTTGGACAAATTTGTTCTGCTGTGAAGGGAGGTTGGGGTGCCCTTCCCCGAATGTCAGTCTCTTTTCATCCACAGCTACTTTCACACTGTAGCATAGTATACCGTAGTATTCCTCTATATTGCTAGAGTCCGATCTAAGCCCTCATTCTGGGGAAGCGTCCAAAAGTGGTTCCAATAGTTTTGCCAAGGCATTTTGATAGACAGGAAGGTTTCTTATTTTCTTTAAATTTATTTTTTGCTTAGTATTTCTGAAATTTTTGGGGGCTCTACCTAAATTGAAATTGAAAACTGCGCAAACGAACCTGTGGTCTGTCATAAATTCGAATGGTCTGTCAATTCCAAAGTCTTTGATATCCTTTTCGTAGTTTTGAACCAAGATGAAGTCTATCTGTGACTTATAAACTTTTGGTTGGGGCTGAGCCATGTCCACTTATTTCGTTCTCTTTTTTGGAAAAAAAAAATCCATTCATGATTTTCAAATCCATATCGTAACGAAAATCAGTTAGATGCCAGCTCCTTTCGTTCCTTTTTCCAAAACTGTGACGGCCGATTACTTTAAGGTAAAGGTACGAAGTATCTCCCACTTTTTTGAGCTGAAAGAAAGCCAACCTAAAGTACAAGTATCTTAAATCTAAGTAGGTTGGGGGTACATGGGAACTCGAACTACAACCGCCCTAGGTATTTTCAAAGAATTTCAATTATGGAGCAATCTGATCAGTTTTTTGTAAAAAGTTCCAAAATTGTGGTTTTCAAAAAGTGCCCCAACAAACGCCCACCTAGGAAAATTTGTAAAACCAAAAGGAATTAATGGGTTCAGACTCTGGATAATATTATACAAAATCAATAGGTATTCCTTTTGAGAATGAAGGATATGGTACATCATGCAATCATGTATTTTGTGAAACTTTTGGATGCCTTTAACTAACCCATTTCTTGTTTTAAAACTGCGCGTATTGCTCCAGTCATTAAAACTTGTGACCAGCGTCTACGCTTTTCCGATGCCAGAGGCATTTTTTCTGTAAAACTATGATGAAAATTAGGTAAGCTACATGTGGGTAATATTAGGGTACTTAGCAGTTTTTCAAGAAAAAAATGTATTATGAAAAAAATGAGAAGAAAACTCACCGGAATATAATATTTTGTAGTGTACTGAGGTTGTGTGTGCAAAATTGGAATTTTTGGATCGGCACAATTTTAGAAATGACAATTTTTCGCAAACGCTAGAAAAATTTGTCAATGAACAAAAAATTTCTTTCGGTGATAACTTTTTTATTTTCGGCTTTTGATTCACGACGTTTTCTACAACAGTAATAAAATCAACAAAAACTACGTAGTTCCATAACTGATCACCAGAGAGAGCGTTCAATAGACGAAATATCCTGGTGGGCGATATTGGGTACTTTTTCCACCTCATACTCCTCGCCAATGTGATGACCTGTTTGGCTGTTAAAATCACCTAATATTATCATTTATCTGTTTGTCATACTTTGTTGTTTTTTCTGAATGTATTTTGCCGATAATGGTTGTAAAACTCCTCGGCCTCTGCGTCTACTGACGCCGCTGTAGAGGATATATTTGAATCACTGTTACTAAAATCTTCTCAATTTGTAATTTCAGGAATGTTATCCTGTCTGGGATACCCGTTGCTTCTTTTAAGCTGTTTTTCAGTTTCGGTTAAATCATAAATTCCACTCCCCTTTGCCCTAAGTCGTTCCCTGTATGAAATAATGTGAAATTTTTGTGGGTGTGAAAAAGCCTTTAGCCTTTAGCCTTTTCTTCGTACTTCCAATAAACCTAACATATCAACTTTCGATTTTTCGAATGCTTTTTCCTGAGCTGATCTATTGCCTTCTCCCAACAAGGTACATACATTTACAGAACTTATATAAATTTCGTAATTTCTGTTTCGTCTTTGAGGTTTTCGCGTTTTTTTTTTAATTGTTTTGGGGAGAGTATGAATGGGTAAGGGTGGGAGTGAGGTACTCCTCGCTGACCAAGCTTTCTGGGAGCGATTGAGGCCCAGTATGCCCTCCATCCATTCCCCGTTCTTTCCTGAATCTCCTTATTCGTTTTGTCTTCGAATGATATGTATGACGGCTGCTTTTCCAAAACGCATTAAGTCAGTTTTTTGCGAAAATTAGTTAGGAGCGGTATCTGGTGGCGGAAGGCTACCTGAAATCATGCTAGAGAATGTAGCAAAGTCAACCATAACAAATGCGACACAACGGATGCAGCCTGAAGGCAAGCAGCACATGATTTTCCGAAACGCATTAAGTCAACTATTATCGGTATTCCTGGAGAAGTAGAAGACTTGCAAGGTTCTGTAAAGTACATGCAAGTCGAATGATAAGTTTTCCCTGCAAAATACAGTGAACCCTGATTTTTGACGAACATTGCTTCTTTTCTTTTCTTCCATTTTTGTGTTTCCAAAAAGCGTTAAGTCAGGTAAATTCTTTTCTCTCCCCCGTATACGTCATAGTTACACAGGTTCGGCTGGCAACGCAGGAGAGGAATCATATGTTCAAAGGTTGATAGTAGTAGGCACACTCGTGTGCTTTACATAGTCTCGCACATTCTTTTTGCATTTTCTCATTTTTTCTCTTTTTGACTTAATGCATTTTAAAGAACAGTATTCATATATTTTGACCAAGATATTTACATTCCTGTACAATTTCTATTACGAAGTCGAATCTGTTTTGAGAATACTATACGTCTGTCATCTCTACGAATAAATCTTTCGCCTTTTATTGCAGCGTGTATACTTTGTTCAAAATCAATGCAAAAGTTCGATGGCCATAGGCAGGGACGAAACTACAGGGTGTGCGGGAGGTTGACCCCCCCCCCCAATAATTCGGCAGTTGGCAAATTTTGAAATTGCTCATTTGAATTTTTCATTTTTTATGAAAGTTTGTTTGTTTATTTATTTTCTATTAAAAATATTTCGGCTAAAAAGATGGCGAATTCTTAATTTTTTAAAAATTTTGTCGGCGAATTGTTAATTTATGAAAAATGTTTGTCGGCAGATTTTTCTTCTCCACCTCCCCAAACTGAAAGTCAAATTCCGTTTACGAAAGTGGAGTACCCTAGACTCCTGCCAGAGACTAGTCAGTCAAAAGCCGAAGGTTACAAACTGAGCATCGAAAGTTCAAAGACGTACAAGTAGGGGGGACTCCCCTCCAAGTAGGAGTTTTTCACTCAGCAGTTGGGAAATTCGATTTCAGTCAGAGTTAAAAAAGTCAAACAAGTCGGAAGTTTTTTTGTTTTTTTTTGATACTTGGGAATTAAGTAGAGAAGTTGGGAGTATCCAACAGGTTAGAGGTTGTTCTTTTTGCACTTTGATATTTGAGAATTTTGAGTTGAGTCAGTTGGGACTTTCACAGTTTTACCCCCCCCCCCCCTCCCCCGGAAAAAACTTTTCGGTACGTCCCTGCGAAAGCTATCTAAAAGTTTGCAACAAAGCTGAAATGTGGAAGACATTTCGAAAGTATGAAAGCTGGTAGCAAACGTTCAATTTCGAATTTCTATGACTGTTCTGTTTTTAATAGATTCTCTGTTTGACCTAGAGCCTTAAATTTGAGAAAGTTGAAAATTTTATTAAAATCCTAAACGTTGAAACTAAAAGGCTTGTTTTCTAATGTCACAAGCTGAACTCGATAGCGAATGTTCTGTTGTTTGATTTACGAACTTTGGTCCTGGTGAATACATATAGGAGGGAAATTTAGTCTGGAGCAGAAGTCAAAACTCCATGTGTTTTTCCCATAGAAACGAAAAGGAGTTTGTGGCACGGATTCCCCTAATCTGATCGACCTGAAACTCCTGCCTTTTTTTTTTTTTTTTTTTTTTGATTTTATTGGAATCAATGTAGGAGATGAATCAGCAGAGCATTCAGAAAAAAATATCACCAAGAGTAAATAATAACCACCTTTATGTGCAAAGGAAGTTTTGGGTTCCTCTCAAGTATTCCTAACATCCTTCCAGCTTACCCTCTCGGAGTAGGGTATGCTCATGTGCGCAAATGTGTGAGTGCTAGGGGGATAAGCTTCCTGTCTGCATTTGCTGGTACGAAACTATGGGGGAGGGAGGGACGCCTCCCAATAATTTGGCAGTCGCAAAATTTTGAAACTGTTCAATTGAATTTTTCATTCTCTAAGCGCATTTGTCTGTTTGTTTATTTATTTATTATTATAATTTTTTTTAATATTTTGATTAAAAAATGGGCAAATTTTCAAATTGTAAAAAAGTTTTGACGGTGAACTTTGAAACTTTGAGTTTACAAAAAATATTTGTCGGCAAATTTTTCTTCTTCCCCCCCCCCCAACAGAAAGCCAAGTTTCATTTCTGGTTATAGAAAGACTGCGTTTTACGCGGTGTTCTTTCGATTCTGAATCGGGCCGCAAAGCAGACAATATACGCGAACTCTTTTTATTCCGGCCCCGATCTACACTATGTTCAAATTTTTTCGGGTCGCAAAGCGGCCAATGTAGTGTTTTTTTTTTTTTTTTTTTGCTGCAGGCTACCCTCTTCCAGCCTCAACTAGCATGATGGGAAGTGGACCACGAAGTCGCTAAGGGATGAAGCTTCCAACTCCTCCTGCTTGAAAATCTTTCTAAGGCCGGATTCATCGGCAATGTAGATAGAATTCGACTTATCTCCGCAAAACTGATTGTGATTATCTGTTGCTGTTTCTCACCCCGGAAATCGTACCTCCTCTCAGATTTCTAATTTGCATAAAATGCGTCGCGAAGCTCTAACTTCGAACCGCGAGTGCAAAATATCGGTGCCGTTTTATACTCGCCTTTTCCTCGTTTTCACGATTCGTATACACCTTTCGAAAAAAGATAATGCCGAGTTTATGTTCATAATCGGAAGATTTCCACATAGTCATTATTCATTCTGCCGTCTACGAAGTAAAAAGCGTGAAAATGGAATAACGCGCCCGCAAACTTGTTGCCGAGTGTTTATCGATAAAGGCTATCTACAGAACAAGAATTGGCTTTATACTTATCCCTATTTTTTTTTATTTACGCAAAGAGCTGTAACTTTATTCAAAGCCAATTGAAAGCGTCGACAAAATGGGCCCTCGATAAAGAGGTTATTATTATCGAATTTATCGCTTCGTGGGGAAAGAATTTGAAACTGATTTGTATGCTGCTACGCACCGAACAAAGTGATATATACGATCAATTGCAGCTTTAACAACTTATTCGAGGTAAAAAAAAAAAAAAAAAAAAAAGCTATTTAAGAAATTGATTTTGAGCCTTAAAAGCTGCGGCTAAAGGAGAGAAAGTGAACAATTTTTTTTTCGCTCGAGAAATAAGTGTACGAATGTTAATGAGAAATTTCTATTTAAAAAATAACGACCTCTGTGAGATTTTCGAAGAATGGTTTTCAAAAAGCGTTAGTACGAACAAAAAGGGGGAAAAATGTTTAATAAGATAATCAGTGGTTCTTTTATTCAAGAAGAAACGCAAGCTGGAAAGTTTTTCGGGCGGATTTTCTTGTTAGAACGGATTTGGATCACAAATAGTTTCGGCGACCTTGTTTTTTTTGTTGTTTTTTTCTCTATCGACGCAGGAACTTCTCACGAGTGATATTGGGTGGAAAAGTGTCAATGGATTTTAATACGAAGGCCATTAATCATTCTGAAGTATTGAGAAACTTTTACAGACCTAATTCGGACGTTTTCTGGCAACAAACCACTCGAAGCTACTTTTTTTCTTTTCTTTATCTTTCCGAAACCTGGTTAAACGCTGGAGGCGTGTAAGCCGACCTATTCGTCAGCTCATCTCAGACTCAATATAAAGAGAGCCGTGCTTTAAAAGCCAGCCGCCGCATTTACGACGTTATTTTCTATTAGCAACACTTTAAATAAATAAAACTGTATTTTTACCGCATTCGGTGGCTTTAATTAGAAAGGGTGAATTTCGAGTCAACCGTGTTTCGATCGTTTCACGCTTGCCCTACGCTCTTGCTTGAGCTAATTTCACGCTTCGAAGAGCCGGCGAGCTTTTCTTATTCGCGTATTCGAAAAGGCGATGTGCTGAAACAAGCAGCAGGAAAATTTTCCACTTTTTGTTGGCGTTTCCGGCGCACATCTTTTGCGTCTCAACTTCACAGCGAAATCTGTTACGCCCGCCAACCATTTTAGAATCCCCAACTTGGACGGATTTACATTTCGCACAGCGTAATCGTTTTCATTATCCAATTTAGCCGAAATTTTGCTAACTGTATTCTGTAACTGCTGTTGAACGGTAATGGAAGTCACGCGCTGTGGTGGAGACATTCAGAAGGAAATGAAGCTGCAAACATAAGACTCGAGCGTATTCTTCTTCAAACGTGTTTTTGGAGCACATCGAAATGCTCTACAACGAGCTGAGCGAACTGAGTATTTGCTTCATGCATGCACATGGCATCTCTCTGTAACCTGATGAGTTTATCGGAAACCTGACCTCCTCTTGCTGTCAGTATTACCGGGAAGAAGAAACTCAAAGCCCGAGACGGTCAGATACTGTAAACGGGGGTAGCTTCAGATTTGTGGGGGAACTACGGACGTTGCCGGTTTTATACATTAGAACTGGAAAATTTGTTTTCACTGCATGACGGTGTAGCTACAAGTCTCAGATTTTATTTGACACCCTAGTTAACGCAGAAATAAAGAATCTAACAATGTTACTCCAGTTCTAGCAATGTCCGCAGTTCCCCCAAAAATCCGATGCTATCCCCGTTTACGGTCGGACCTGTATGGTCTATGGTAGACTTGTTTAGACTCTCCCAAAACTCATCATGATTCGCTAGCTGTGTCTAAACTCTTTAGAACTCGTGAAACCTCACAAAGACTTGTTAGGTCTCTGTCAAAGCATATTAAAACTTGTTAAGAATCTGTCAAAATTCATCAACGCGCATCAGGGTTCTTCAAAATACAGCAGAACTTGTTAGACCTCTATTGAAACGCATCAAAACTCGTTGAATCGCTGTCAAAATCTGTGACGACTTATTAAACCTCTGTCAAAACTCATCAAAACTTATTAGAACTTTGTCCAAATCCATAAGAAAGCTCATGAAGACTCCTTAGGCATCTGTTAAAACCCATTAACACTCGTTGAAACTCTGTCAAAACTCATTAAACGTTTCAGATTTCTGTTAAAACTTATGACGACTTGTTAGAACTATATCAAAACGCATTATGACCCGTTAGGAGTGAGAACTTATCAAGACTAGTTAAGACTACCTCAATTTATCAAGACTTGCTGTGACAGTTGAAAGCTCATTAGCATTTCTTGAAACTCATCGAGACTCCTTAGAACTTGAAAACTCATCAGAACCCGGTTACACCTCTCTTAAAACTCGACAAAACGAGCTAGATCGCTTTCAAATTGCATATCTAAAGACTTACTAAAACTCTGTCAAAACTCATTAAGACTTATTAAAACTCTCCTCTAATTCATCAAAACTCGCTGTCGAAGCTCATCAAGGTTCATTAATAATAGCAGCATCTTTATTGGCCACATGTTCTACATCTGCCCTTACAATTACACTTACGTATTATACTTACAAGTATTTACTTACCGAACACATCGCCAACCGCCCAAAGTCGGGCATATGCCTCACCGATTTTTCTCCATCTTTCCCTATCATAAACCTCCCTATGCCATAAGGTGCCCGCTCTTCCCTCCAGTTCGTCCCACCATCTCGTCTTCGGGCGTCCTCTCCCTCTCTTTCCTTCATACGGTCTCCATATTGTTGCCATTTTTTACCATCTATCATTCTTCCCTCGCATGATGTGTCCTACATATTTGAATTAGGATTTTTTGATACTATACCCTATATCTTTTATATTAGTTTGTCTTCTAATATATTCGTTTGTTATTTTATCTTTTTTCTTGATTTTCATAATGCTTCGTTCCATTGCCCTCTACGTAACCCTTAATCCCTCTACTTGTGATTTAATTAACGCCCAGGTTTGAGCCCCATAGCACAGTACCGGTAACACACACATTTCCCATATCTTTATCTTTGCTTCTACATGCATCGTCCCTTTAAAGATTCCTCTCAAAGCGCAGTAGCTATTCCATGCCAGCCTTTTCCTTGTTCTCAGCTCTTTCTCCATCCCTTCTTCAAACGAAACCACTTGTCCCAGATATGTGTATTCTTCCACTTTCTCTATAATGCGTTCCCTCTATATCCAGCTGCGACTGTGGGTTGTTACTCATATATTTTGTTTGGTTGTAATCCCCTTTTCCCACACTCTTTGAACAATTCTATCCCCATTCTTTCCAACTCGTCCTTTGTTTTTCCTATGAGGATTATATCGTCCGCGAATCTTAAATTGTTCAATCTCGCACCATTAATCGATAATCCGTAATTTTCCCAGTCCAGTGATCTGAAGATTTCTTCCAGCAAGCAAGTGTGTAGAGGTTTGGTGAGAGTGGATCCCCCTGTTTTACTCCCCTTTTTATCTCAAATTTTGTTCCCGGTTCATTAGTTATCTGTTGAAAATATTCAAGACTTGTTGAAATTTTGTTTAAAACAATCAAGACTCATCCAACCTTGTTAGAACTCTGTCAAAACTCATTAAGACTTGTTAGAACTCTGTCAAAACTCAACTCATCTATCAAGACTAGTTAAGATTCTTTTCAAACTTTTCAGGACTCGTTAGGATTCAATCAGAACTCATCAAGACCCGCTATAACCTTGCGGAGACTTTTCTTTTTCATGTTTGTGTACATATCTCACAAAATTGATGTGGCAATATTAGTTGGTATGCACATAGACACCACTGCTAGTCTGTGACCTAATGTTAAGAAATTATGAGACTTAGAAGCTTGGCAAACCTGACGTCATTTTATTCTATCGACGCGATTATTACGTAGGCTGTCGCTAAGTAACTGAGACTAAAATTCGTACGGCCCACCAACGCTACCTATCGGCGTTTCAACGCAGTAGAGGAATAATTTGGTTCATTAGCTATCGATTGTGACCACGCCGAGCTCATTTGATTGAAAACTCGCTGTTTCAGACCAATTTGAAAGAAACCATATGCGTTGACCTCTCCAGGTTTTTTGAAGATATTTTTAAAAGAAGGAAGAAAAGCATACAATTACAAAATTTTTTATTAATCATCATCTTCATTAAGTACACGAATAGGTATCTTTTTCAAAATAAGCGCCATTCATGGCTATACAGGCGTCCATTCGTTCTTGTTATTTGTCGAATGTTTTCGCGTATTCCGCTGCCAGTAACAAGGAGAAAAACATCTATGCCGCGGTGATGACTTCTAAGGAATCACAGTTCGCCCCTACTCCCCGTATAGTCCTGACCTTGCCCCCTGCAACTTTTGGTTGTTTCCTCAACTGAAGGCAGCCTTATGCGGTCGTCAATTCAACACGAATCAAGAAGCCATCACCATGGCGCAGATGTTTTTCTCCTCGTTACCAGTGGCGGAATACGCGAAAACATTTGATAAATGGCATGAACGAATGGACGCCTGTATAACCATGAATGGCGCTTATTTTCAAAAAGATATTCGTGTACTTAATGAAGATCATGATTAATAAAAAAACTTTGTAATTGTATGCTTTTCTTCCTTCTTTGAAAAAAATCTTCAAAAAACCTGGAGGGGTCAACGCATATGGTTTCTTTCAAATTGGTCTGGAACAGCGAGTTTTCAATCAAATGAGCTCGGCGTGGTCTCAATCGATAGCTAATGAACCAAATTATTCCCCTACTGCGTTGAAACGCCAATAGGTAGCGTTGGTGGGCCGTACGAATTTTAGTCTCAGTTACTTAGCGACAGCCTATGTATGTAACAGCCCATCAACTTCACAATTTTCTTGATTTTCTCCAGTAAAGTACTGGCAGCACTGAATTCTGTTTTCAATGAGAACATGGTAGAACAACGAAATATTACAATTTACTCAAAAGTTCAATCATGTACAATTTAAAACTTCCATGGCCGTGGATTAAATTGTGTAACTCAGATCCGGAATACTGCTCAGTGGTTAATGCTTAGTACGTACATACTAAAGACTAAACTATTGAAAAAAAATATTTCTCACCCCTAAAAACTGATGTACAGTTTGTCATATTGGATTAGATTGATCTTTTGTCCATCGTCGTGGGTAACTTTCTTTTTCCATTATTTTCCTTTATCAATCATCCAGAGAGAATTTATCTACAATGGTGGAACCTCCTATTCTTACGATTCCTTTGTTATACGTAGATGAAAAAGTCCTTCCTCGTGGTAGAATCTCAGCTCCCTCGCCCAAGTTTACCGGTGTTGCTTCACAGTTACCAATATTATTTAAGCAAGAGTGTATATTTACATGTTACTGACCAAAAAGAGAGAAGAAAGAAAAAGTCACGTCAGATAATAAAAACGAAGAAATTGAAAATGAGATGAGTTTTTAGAAGAATTACACTCATCAAGATTCTGTCAAAGTCTTATTAAGACTCCTTAAGAGTTTCGAGACACAATGAAACTTTGTGAAACAGGTTGGAACGGATTGAGATTCGTTGTTGAGAATCGTAATTTCAATTAAAAATACTCGTTAGGGCTCCTTTCAAACTTTTGTTTAAACTTGTTAAGACGCTGTGTAGACTACTTCAGATTCATTGAAGCTTGTGCAAGGTTCAATAAGACTTCCTCGAAATTCAATGAGAGTCTTTAACCTTCTTTGAAAACTTATTTTCACTAGTCGAGGCCCACTGAGACTCGTGAAACTCATTACCGACTCATCAATGCCCTACTATAGGTTATTGAGATTCGTCAAGAATCTGCTAAGTCAACAAGACTTATAAGAACCGTTATCTCCTAGCACTCTTAACGATTTTTATTTATCTACTAAAACTCTACTAGAGTTTATGAAGAGTCTCTCAGAGTGTGTTTGGACTCATTACGATTTATACTTCTTCACATTTTCTTGGACCCCGTACGACCCATAGTTAAATTTGTTCTTTTTGAATAAGTGCATGTTTTCTTGCCAGTGTGCAACCAAGTACAGGAAAAAGTTAATGATGTCTGAATACCTCCAAATCCTACTGCGAACACAACGATTGAAGTATTAATCGAGCTGGAAATATAGCGCGTCCGTAACTCCCACCAGTTTACACGAACAAGGCTTTACAATCGCAGGGCCTGTTGCCACCGGATCAGAAAAAATAGTACTGTACGTGTGCACGTCGTGGACAGCTTACTTGATGTCGTGAAACACGTGGCTAGTACGCGAACTGCGACTGCACACTCTTCAATGGAACTTTATTCAGTCCTAAAAAATCTGGATTGGTCCTTATACCCAGTCAGATGGACTCTCAGCTTCTAAATTATAGTCTTAACTGATCCAAGGAGGATATACTTATTGTTGGTATTAGTGTTTAGTGTTAATCAATAAATTATGCCATTGGGTCTATGACTCAATACCTCTGAGGGTGGATTCCGGGGCTTGAGGTGCAGTGCAGCAAGGGTCAGTTTG
The DNA here is from genome assembly GCA_031841125.1 of Acanthococcus lagerstroemiae. Taxonomy (NCBI): domain Eukaryota; kingdom Metazoa; phylum Arthropoda; class Insecta; order Hemiptera; family Eriococcidae; genus Acanthococcus; species Acanthococcus lagerstroemiae. The sequence continues at coordinate 16,805,920 of CM063114.1, forward strand.
GCGTGCGTACAATGCCATACACCCTAACAAGGAAAAAAAAGTGCTATATTCAATCTGAATTCGAATTTAGACTTGTAATTATCAAGATTGAGCTATCGGGAGAACCCAGTTTACTCGTACTGAGCCTCCCCTCAACTAATGTCCGGGTTTCCTACAGTTCTGTTGGTCCATTGAATGACCAGCACAGGTGTTTTGTTGGTCTACAAGACCAACCAACTGGTACTGAATCTAGAATTTTCTAATTTTCTATTAGTTTCCTATGGCTTACAGTGCGACGATATAATTGCATAAAATTTCAGCTGGTCGTCGACGTTGAACAACACACGAAGGTTCGTGGCACGGTGCGAATCTACGAATAATTTCGGAACTTATTTAATAAAAGATGGAAAATATGTATACGAGTTTTCATATAATACACGATCGTCTTCGATGCGACGTCGAGGAAAACTTTATTCATTAAAAGATTGCTCGGCAGTCGCATTCTAAACAATGATGTGTGCAAGCGAAGTTCGGTTTGTAAAATGCACGTGTAATGGACATTGTTCGAGTTCGATTTTTCGACTTACCCAAACGTACAGGATGGCGCAGAAAGATGGGCAAACTTATAAGAGGGTTGTCACGAGAATCGGTTTACGGTCTTAACAATGCATTTTAGTGCAAAAAGCTCGAAGGTACTAACGCTGATTCCGATTATTGTCTCAGATTTTGTATCCGACCCGCATTTTGTCTTTCGAAACCCGAATTTTGATCTAAGACTGGTCCAAATCCCATAAACTAACGCTATACGCAACTGGAACACTACTGGATATTTATGTAGTACATATGCTCTATGAAGCCCACTAAAGCGTTTCTGGAAAATAACTCGCCACAGAACTGATATTCTGAAAAACTTTTTTTAAGGGATGAAACTTTGAAGTTTTCTCTAAAAAATGATCATTTTGTTTTTATTTTTTACCAAAGGAGGGCTGAGGGGAAGCGTTCCAAAAAAAGAAGGTATTTTGAGCTTTTGGGCCTTATTAGGAATAGACCTATTCCTAATAAGCCCCACTTTTTTCGAATCTAATTGTATTAAAATAAGCACACGCGCCCCAAGCTTCCACAAAATTTACGCCAAATCGAGGAAACTTTAATGTTTGTGTGTACGCAGTTACACAACACAGACGAGAGAGGAAACTATAACTAGAACCGCCGAGTGACTTATAATGCGCCTTTTTTTGATAATGAGTCTCGAGGGCATTGGTCATCATTTGCCGAGTGGAGGAGGTATTGAGGTTCGGTTATCTTTTAAAACGCGTTTGTAAAATGTTCGAACTTGGAGACACCCTGTTTCATGTTCTGTTCCGCGGCCGTTGCACAGGCTGGGTGGCTTGAAAAATTCTCGTTTTGTAGCGCGGACAGAAGGGCCCACTTGGGATGTACGCCGCGAAGGAAAAGAGCTAAAGGGATTACAACACGCGTTGAAGATTATCTGTATATGTATGCAAATATAGCCACAAACATAATTCATCATAATCAAAAAGTATAAATTCCGTTGTACCGCCGAGATGTGAGACCTAATTAGAGCTAACCTCGCGGGAATTTTCATTCTAGTTCTGTCATGTAACCCGCGTCGACCCTTTCCCTTGATTTTCAAGCTTACGTTCGTACTTGGAGTGGGTGGAAGCCGTACCAAAAACCAGTCATCGTAAAAAATATGTTGGGTATTAGTTCTAAAAAATCGCAGCATCGAGTATTGAAACTTGTAAGTTTGTTTCTCTCGTAGTGATAATCGTGAATGGCTGATGGATTCGCACAGCTGAAAAATAATTCCTTATAACAGAACTGACAGCGAGAATCACAAATCTTAATCCGTGTTTCTTACTGTAATCGATGTTCCATTTTGAGTGTCAACGCCGAGGTGGCAGCTCGCTTATGGGTTAAACAAGAGCAATGGAACCTATTTTGGAACTCTCGATATTGATGTGTGATCCTTGTGTCGTATTTTCAAATTCCGGAAGTTATTATCTGAATTGTTTAATTAACATAAAAGTTCGATAAATTCCACTTTTATACAGTTGAAACCCTAATTGCGAAAACAACCATATAGTCAGTTTTGAATTTTTGACTTAAATGGCAGACTGAGTTACATCTAATGATCAGATGGATGAACTGCCTGCTTGTTTTTATTCTCAGATAAAATAAGCGGCAGTGGTTTGTCATAATGACTGCAGATACAGCTCAGTCTGTCATATAAATCAAAAGTAAAATAATCAAAACTGTTTATGGTTGTTTTCACAATTAGGGTTTCAATTCATTCCTAAAATATCGATGATGTGAACAAGCAAGTGAACCAGGTGGAACTATAGCTTCGACAAAATCTATCTCCATGGGCAACCCGGAAAACTGATAATGTAGTTGGAATGGTATATTTCGATACAAGTGCGAGAAGAAGGACTTTTTTTGCAACAAGTGCACAGGTCCGCTTCGTAAGTTTAGCTGATGCATAAAAATTGTACAAACTTGAGCACAATGAGACCTTTGTTTTGTTTTGTTTTTTTTTTTAATTTGAGGGCCTTAACCCAATGGGAGTAATGTCTACAGTTAATTTACATTAAATCGAACCATTAAGTAAGTGAAAACGTTCGCTTTCCGGCACCACCTTCGGACGCCCATTACTGGGTATAAGCCCCTTTGACTTTGCCATCCTAGGCCAGCTGATGCCGGACCAGTTCTTCCTACCATCACATGGACGGTCTCCTCGGCCTCCCTTCATGTGGCACTCATGTCATCATTTCTACTCCATTTAAGAGGTGAATCCCTCGTTACGTGTCCGGCATATTTGAGTTTCAATCTTTTGGCGGCAACCTAGACTTCCTTTGCATTGACTTTAGCCACTGTTGTTTGTATTTTGACCTGATCTTTTAGTCGAATTTGTAAACTGCTCCTCAACATAGAATTGTGTGGCTCGGACCTTTTGTATCTGTTTTTTCGTAGTGGTCCATGTTTGGGCTGGGCCCCACAGGTCAGTACAGGGGGATGCCCGTGCTTTCAACAATGCGTATTTTTGTTCTTATGTTCATATTACTTTTTAGGTTTTTTTTTTGTTGTGACCAGAACGCTTTCCAAGCATTGGCCCTACGGGTTTTGCGTTCTTTCGGCTAGTTGGAAAACTTTCAGTTAATGAGCTAAAGAAGCTCCTCACTTCGATTTTTGCGCCGAATTCGGAAAATAAAGTCTCCCATCAATTTTGTAAATTGTAATCTTGCGGCGACACTGCTCCCTTCCTCCTCCGACCTTACACGAGAGTCCCAACGATTCCGAGTACAGTTTAAGGAGGCTGACTGAGTTCTGAAAGTGTTTAAATTTTTCCGAGGGTCTGAGTATGATCCTAATGAAAACCTGACTAAATCATGAAACCTTTCAAGAGTCTCCTCTGAAAAATCTCGGTGTCTTCACGAGTCTTAACTGCCTTGAAATAGCTCTTAACCATACGTATACATTATTAGTAGTCTCAGAATTCGTTTTTGAAGTTATTTTTCATTTTCCCATCTCTGTAGATCATTGTCAAGATTTCGGAAGAAACAACTTTTAAGTCAATTTAGCGACCATAGAAAAGATTATGTCAATTTAATGAAATATAGCAGGATTTTGAGAGTTTGACTCAGGTCATTGACCTTTTGTAGTGAAACTTAGTGACCTCTAGAGTTCTTTGGCCAGAATCCGAACTCTCAATAGGTCACTGACCTGCTTTAGTATCCGGCAGCTGACCGTTTTAAACTTATATTTTTATGTTTCTGTGTGTATTTCTTACCTTCGATTAAGAACTCATAATGAACTTACGCGTCATCATTGAGGGAAGAATTGCCGGAAAAAGATCTGTGGGAAGAAGGCAGAACTCGTGGCTTTTAAGGACCTGCGTCGATGGCTCGGGTGTTCATCGCTTGACATTCTCCATAATGTCGTTTCAAAGATCCTGATTGCCTTATGGATGGCCAACCTCTGAAAGAAGGAGGCGTCAAGAAGAAGAAGAAGTCGTCGACCTTATCTGCAAAATTCATTGACCTTTTGTTGATTAGGCTCTAAGGCAGGGTTCAGTGACCCTTACTTATTCCTTTATCCCTGTGAAACCTAATATGCTCAGATATAGGGGTCACTGAACTTTTGAATATTCTTAACCTAAAGTACTGTAATTTTAAGAAGCGGCTTCATTGAAATGGGGAACATTTGATTACTCAGAATATTTAATTCAGTATTCTAATTACAGACTGATAAGTTTAAAACACTTGGGTACCGGATAGTGAGTAGGTCAGTGATCTCCGAGAGTCTTAACTCAAACTAGTGTGAACTCTACCGTAGAAGTCAATGAGAATTTGAACTCCAAAGGTCAGTGATTTAAGTCAAAATTCTCAAGATCCTGCTACTATCGAAGCTGTATGTTAAATAACTTCAAAGTGCTTAGGTTCCTGCCCCCTGTGAACTGATTTTTGGTAAGGTTTCCTGTTCGAATAATTACAGGAACAATTTTAGCGACTTCAAAAACTTCATTTTCGATGAACTGAACGGTATTATTTATGATTTTTGAATTCCGCCCCTCAGTGGAGCCTTCAAAATAGGGGTTTCAACTAAAAACATTATTTCATAATTGGATTTAGCATTTCTGAAATCCGAGATGACAATCATTTCCATTGTTATTTGCTTTTTGTGGTCTGTAATGTTCTAGCTTCAAAAAAGTGTACTTATCCCAATTTCAACAGAGAGCATTGACCTTTGAATGAACTTCTGCCCAAAGTTTTTGGTGACTATTCCGTCGTTACACTAGTGAAGAGGATTTTTCATCATGAAACCTATTTTTTCGACCGAGCTCGATATTTTGGAAGCATCAAAGAACATTGCGTATTTCCTTATGGCGCCCTCCCTCCTCTCTGAGAGACGACTCAAAATTGTTTGGTTTCAAAAAAGGTGTTGGCTGGGGGTTTTTAGACTAGAGCGAACAAGTCTAGCCTTGGGAAGATCGCCGAATTTTGGACTACCCTGTTGTTTACATTTATATTCAAATTTGTACATCATCATCGTTTTGAACTTATGATTCAGAACATGTTTGATATTCTTATCTTTCAGTGTCGAAGTAATTGTGCAATAAAAATATTCAAGACGCGAAAAATTATGTGAAACCAGTCACGTCCAAAACGAGATGTTGAACAAATTTTGATCTCAAATATTTGAGCAGGCGTCATGGCCAGTAGAACTCCAGTCGTATCATAAGGTCCCCAATTGTTGAGTACATCTTTTCTATGAAATATTCCCGCCTTCGTCCGATTAGAGATTAGGTAAAAGAAAAATTGTTTTTCTCATTGCCTGAAAAATTGACAAACGCGACGACCTGTAGAAAAATAATTAATTTTATTTGTTAATTATTGTTTGTATTTGCTCTGGTGGCTGTGGTAGTTGTTTGTTTTATTTTCTGGACGAGACATTCGACAACCCAACACAAATTAACAAATCAGAAAACAGATAGCGTATCACTACCGCGATGCGGTACTACCCGTCCTTTGGTCATTTTCCAGAAACTGAAAGTATTAAGGTGGCATTTCTTTCTCCTTTTTTTTTTCTTGTTAGAGATAATATTCAACAAGTTTACTGAGCAGGAGCACCAAAATTAAGGGGAGGGGACGAATTTTTTCTACTGTAGTAGACATCTTGTCCATGACGAAAGCATTCATATCCACAACTATGGACAAAATAGCTGAATGTGTCTTTTCTTTTCTTTGCTTTCAGTTTGCGGACACCTGGCTCCAACAAAACTAGAAGTAGGATCGGAGTCATGAAGACACTATTTGGACTTGGCAGTGGGTAAGTAATATTACTTTACATAATTGAGTGTAAACTTCAGACCCATATATTATTAGCCACCCCCGGCTTGGAAAGAAAAATTACTATCAGTCTCCGTGAGTGAAATTACTTTGCTCAGCGAATGATCGAAAAGTGTTTCATTGTTAATACGTTGAGCGAAATTAATGCCTTTCCCGGTGTAACTTGGGAACTCTGCTAATAATGGTCATTGAGGACAACAAATTGACGTTAATACACTACTGTATAGGGGGCATTCTCCTGAAACTGAAAATATTAAGGTAGAATTTTTTAGGAGGGTGGGGGGGGGGTACTTACTAAGGTTTATTAAGGTTTATAACAGGGACGGTATAAACTGACTAACAATAGAATTTTATAAAGATCAATATTCCCGGAGGGAACTCATGGGGCACTTCGACCCGAAGATCAAACAATGCGGACAGGTGAGCCAGAACCTCCTTTTTCAAAATACAAAATTGGAAAGGCAATTAAAAACTTAAAAAAAGAATCGAGCACGAAGGAGCAATGGTTTAAATAATGAGTACATGTATATAATACATGGAACAGAGGAAATGATTAATGCATTAACTCTGCTGTTCAACAAAATTTCGCTCCTAAATAAGTTTCATTTAGCTGTTGATAGAACTTCTTACGGTCCTCTTCCTCCGCTCAAAGAGTGCAAGCGTACACTTAGAATAATGCTATTTTCAAGTTTTCTTCCAGCTTTATTTTAAAATGCATAATCTATCGGAGATAGCTTTTATCTCTATAACTTTTTCCATAATTTCTTTTTTAATTCAAAACCCCAGCTCCTTTTGCCGTTTTCTTCCCCAGAGTAGTACCTAATTCAAGGAAAGTCGATTCTTAATTATTGGAAAACATTTTAAAAATGTATAGGTACCTATTTTTTGTTTTTTTATTTTTGATTTGAGATTTCAAAAATGTCCATCGAATAGCAAAATCCAAAATCAATCAGAAGTTTGTCAAATTTACCAAGTGTTGACCTTTATATTATATTATTATTATTATTATTATTTTTGTTGTTGTTGTTGTTGTTGTTATCAGGGCCCTACCCAGGATTTCAGTAAGGGGAGAGGGGGCTTGCGATCAAGATAAATGTTTTTTTGACAATGGGAGAGGTTTGAACCCTTAAAACCCCTCTCGTCGTTACGGCCCTGAATACCTCTACTGTTAAATGTATTATTTGTAGTAGGGGAGAGTGGGGAGCAATCGGACGCGGGGAGGATTCGGACGACCCCCATTTGAGGCCTCAATATTTTCAAAAATCGCCAATTTCCAAAATGAAACTTCATTATATTGATATCTATTCATTTATGCAAGACAAATTCAGACTTTTATCATTTTCGCGAATTTATAACAAAAATTGTACTTTTGTACTGTTTTTTTTTAATTTTTAAAAATGAAATATTCTTGGCATTCTGACGAGATATCAATTTCAATCGATTTTAATAGGTAGGTTGGATATTCGAAAATAAGTAGGTAAGTAATTTTTTTCGTTTCGGCTGAGGGTCGCTTCATGTAAAAAAAAGTTAATGAAAATGATAGGTTGGGAGCATTCGGACAAAATGGTGTTCTCACTGATTTCTCTCTGATCTTAATGTAATAAAAAGTGCCGGTGGTTTTTTTTTTTTTTGTAGGTGCCTGATCACTTCTATTTCTCGGACATACCCAGGGCCGGATTTAGGGTGGGGCCACGGGGCCCAGGGCCCCGGGCCTCTGCAAAAGTTATATAATATGTTGTTCATATGTACTTTATGTGTACTTCGAATTATTTTTACTCGTAATTTTGAACTTCAGTTTTTTTTGTGGGGGGGGGGGGGGGTTGACACTTTGGGGCCTCCTCATCTTCCTAGACCCCAGGGCCACGGAATATTAAATCCGGCCTTGGACGCCCCGGATACCTCGTTTTGTGCCTTTTTCTGATATTATTGAAAAACTTGACAAGGTTAATGATGAAAGAAAAGACTCAGCGACAAAATCGATATTAAATGATATTTTGTTGGTAATTAATCAATCGTTTGAATGGTTTTTATGTTGTTTACGAAGCTTCATTTTCGTAATTAGGTAATAAATTTGCGTTTGTGCATATTTTTTTCAATTTTTATGGGATTTTATGTCGTATCCGAATCCTCCCCATAACTTGTCCGAATGGTCACCCCCCCCCCCGTGTCAGGTTTCGGACAAAAAAAAACAAGTTTTTGAAAATTAATTATCATGGTGATAATGAAGATAAAAATGCGAAACAAAAATCATTTTAGATGTAGAAAAGTCCAAAGTTTAGGATGGTGGGGTGCAATTGTCACAAAATCTCGTAGTTTCCACGTAAAACGTCTATATGCAAAAACTGTCCGAATCCTCCCCACTCTCCCCTACTTGGAATTTTTTATTGGGGGTTACGCAGTCTGTCCTCTCCACGGGGACTGCATCCGGCTCGGGAAGGTCAAAACAAAAATTGGAAAAAATATAACATGCAGTGAGACAAGATGATAGTGTCTACGACGATAGACACCTACTTATTCTTTCTCCATTTGAAAGATGCTAATTGTCCTGTCTGATGAATTGGATTTGAGAAATTCGTTGCGGATGTTATTGTGAAACGCAGAATACCGCTTCTCGACAAAAAATCAAAAATTATGGTTTTAAATTTGCTGGTAACAAAATAGTTTCTGGAGAATAATGGCCCACCTATACGAGCTACACGCAGGAAGTAGTAAGCCACAACTGAAAATAGCTGAACAGCCGAAAATGTTGACGGGCAAATGAACTTGCGAAAGCGAATTCTGGAACTTCATGTATAGAGGCTTATAAAACACCGTTTACTGTGCAGCACTTCCGAAATTGCGACCAGTTGCCGTGGTCTTACGATGTGTTGCTCTAGCACGGGTTACTGAGAATGTCGACCCTTGTAGAACACCCCCGTATAAGCTGGAAAATTTTAGCACCAAAAACTGGCCGCGTAATGGGCCGCCGACGTGTACAACTCGACTTAGGCGGCTCAAATATCGATAAAGGTGAGAAAGAGACGGCGTATATATACGACACCGGTGACGCCAGTCTTGTCGTGCACCGTGTTTGTGCCGAAAAATAAAGCCCCGAAGGCGGGTATGCGCGCGATTTATGAAAATAGAAGTCATTTGTGAATGCTCGAACTGACCCGCTATTAATTCCTAATTACCTTTTAGATCTTTTCGCGATGTCCCCTTAGATGCGAAACGGTAATCTCCTTTCACCATAAAACCGGGGGATTCTGATTCCGCCGTCCCGAAATCCAGTAATAAAGGGTAGGATCTAGGTCATTCTGTAAGACAGGATCTGAAAAGTTGGGGGTACGGCCGGATAAACAGAAAAGTAGACGGTATACGTAATTTACTGTTCGCGTGTGTGTGCTTACGGAGGAGGCTCATTACATTATTAAAACAGGAGACGGGGGTGTAGCGCAGCTAGTGTTTCTCGGGCTGCAATAATATACACAGGAAATACCTTACGTCGAGGAACCCGCTCTGCGGGTAAAATCAATAATACGGGCTACTGCGGTGTTCACTCATTTCAACGCGAATAATGCGAATTCCTGAGTTCAAATTTTATCGCTTTTTCTTAGCGCAAAAAAAAAAAAAAGGAAAAAAAAAGAGAATAAAACATTAATAAATGATTTCACGCGTGCGGAGGAAATTTCCCGGCGCGAATACGTCGCCGCATTTGCGGCGAATTTCAACTTTTTACTCGCTGGAGCAGAAGAAGCGCAACAGAGTAACTGAAATTCTCTTCGCCGCACATTTCCGCAACGCTTCACGTGTTTCGCTCGTGTTTTTCGCTCAACCAGAGTGTGATAAGATGGTCGTAATTCGATAATTCATATTTTATGACGTTTTAGACAAAAACAAGAGAACAGAGCAAAGAGCGGGGATAAACGGGGAAAAAAACTTCGGTAATTTTTATTTCGGTTGGCAGCCGGGCGAGGCGGCTCAGCCACGTTCGTTCTCTGCCTTTTTTTTGGGGGATTTGCGGCGAACGAGCAGGCAATTTCTTCTTCCTTTCAACTTATGCCCGCAAGACATCTGTTACAAAATTCGGCGAGGAGGAGTGCACCGACTCGCGTCTTGGCAGCGGCGCTGTTGTGTCATTTGTATTTTCACGTATTAGCGTAACCGTAAAACTTCTCAAAATTATTTTGTTGCGTCAGTTTTGAAGTAACCGAAGCCGAAGGAAACGAATGACTCCTCGAGTGAACACAACTAATCACCAGATGTATGTTGGAACTGCGGACAAATCAGTGGCCGGTGTAGGAAAGGATTTTTGAGGATTCTGTTTTCGCATTTGTCGCACATCATTTCGAATCATCGAATCGTGCAGTCTGCTTAACTCAGCGCGCAGCCTGAAAACTAACAAAAACGTAAAGTCAAGATGAAATTCCCCTCCAGCTGGAATGCCAGTGAGTTGTGATTCGCTTTTGACAACCTCTAGCTAGATGGTATCATTTCCCGAATCAGTTCTATCTAGGTGAAGAGGATCTCTCAGCGGCTGTGTGTGGCAGTAGATTATAATGCAATCCAATTCTTTTGCAATCCAACTCGATGAATCAACAGATTTCATGGGAAAGTGCTATTTGATTGCGTTCATCCGTTTTGTTCTCGACGACAATATTTGTAACCAATTTCTCTTCCTGGAAGAAATGAAAACAACTACTACCGGGAAAGATGTGTTTAAAACGACGGATACGTTCTTTGCAGAACAAGGATTATCATGGGCAAATTGTGTTGGCATCTGCACTGACGGTGCTCCCAGCATGACTGGTTCTGTGAAAGGATTTGTGACTCTGGCGAAGGAAAAAAATCCTGAAATCATTTCTACACATTGTTTTATTCACCGGGAAGCGTTGATGAAACGAACATTGGATGGTGATCTTCAGTCTGTGCTTGATGATGCTGTGAAAATGGTAAATAAAATTAGAGGTAAAGCCTTGAAAACTAGACTCTTCTCTGAACTCTGTGACTCCATGGATGCGAATTTCACATGTCTTTTGTACCACAGTGAAGTGAGATGGCTTTCAAGAGGGAAGGTTTTAAAACGTCTCTATGACCTGAAAGAAGAGCTCATGATTTTTTCCTGCAAGAAGGTGATGACCATTGCAGTGATCTTTTGGCTGATGATGATTGGAGAGGGAAATTAGCTTACCTGGCAGATATATTCGAGTACTTGAATGCTCTGAATACAAATTTACAGGGACCATCCGAAAATGTCATCACATCTACTGACAAATTAACTGCTTTTAAAGAAAAAATTAAGCATTGGATCGCAAACCTGAATGCGGGAAAGACAGGAATGTTCCTACTGTTCACCGCGGAGGAAAACCAAAATTTAATAGAAACTGTGAAGAAACATCTCCAGTCATTAGAATCTAACCTCAACTCCTATTTCCCCCATTTGGACGTCAACAAGTACAACTGGATTCAAAATCCTTTTCTTGCTGTGCCTGACACAGACAACTTTGAGCTCCAAGGTGAAGCTATTGAATTGAAAAATGACAGAAACCTACGATTGAAATTCGAAGAACTGAGCCTAAATTCTTTCTGGATATATATTCAGACAGAATATCCCCTACTTTCAAAAGAGGCTCTCAAAGTACTGCTATAATTCTCCACTTCCTGGTTGTGTGAGCACGGATTCTCTGCGCTCACAAACATAAAAACGAAGAGACGTGGAAGAATGCTTGGGACGAATTTAGAAGCCAGCATGAGGTTGTGCCTCTCGACCATACCTCCCCGTATTACCAAATTGTGCAAGGAACACCAAGCTCACCCCTCTCATTAATAAATTGAATTCATGGTTATCTTAGGTTGGTATCTATAGCAAATAATATAGTATTATAGTAGATATAACAAGAACATTTAATTTTTAATCTGTAATTCTGAATCAATAAAGAATAAAACATATAAAGAAAAATTAATTATATTTTGTCTTTTGCTTTTGTTCATCTTCACATGGGGGGGGGGGGGTGCCGCAGGAAAAGTAGAATCTTAAAAAGGGTGCCGTGATGGCAAAAAGTTTGGGAACCACTGCAGTAGAGGGAATAAAGTCCCACTTTTCCGATCTGAGTTTTTAAGATACGGCAATTTTTGTGAATCAAGATCAAAACTGTGTCAAAATCGGAATTCGCAACTAGTTCGGTAGAATCAACCCTTTTCTTTTAAATGGGTTTCCCCTGTTTGCGTTCGTCTGTTACAGACGAAAACGTGAACCCACTTCCTCTCTGTTATGCCCCCACCCAACTCAGTTTTGTTATCGCTGAAAATTAAACTCTTCCATTTTGTATTCGTCTTCTGACAAAGTCCTACTTTGTCGACAAAATTCTTTATAAAATTTCCGAAAAAATGAGGCTTTGTGAAGCTCTTTAGCTTTATTTGTCTCCGAGATATGTCACTTTGAATTAGTAATTCTTCGTTTTTTTGAACTTGTTTTTAATTTGAATTTTTCTCAAAATCAGGTTTTTTGAAATTTCCGGCTGAAACGCTAAGAAGTGAAGTTGTATGTTGCGCGCTTGTCTGATACGGAATAATCAGTGCGATTAGTCAATGTAAAACAAGTTCAAGTGCATGTTCAAACTAGTGGTGCCAGACAATACGAGATAATTAATGGTGCGAACGCGAGAATCATCCTCCCGAATAAGATGAATGAAGAAACGTTAGGAAAACTGTTAAACGAGATTAGTGATGGCAAAAGTATCGATACGTATCGATACATATCGATATTTCAGCTGTTCGGCTCGATATTCCGATATTTTAAAAATATCGATATATATCGATATTGTTCTGAAATTTGAAAAGTTATACATAAAAAGTCAAAAAGTTAAATCATAAAGAAAAAAATTAAAAATTACTTATTTTCCCTCGTCAATTTAGAATTTATTTGTTTTAGAACTGAACTGAATATGTTTCTTTAGCGATTGCATCTATGAAGAATCTTTCATTTTTCCATTTTTCAGGGTTGATTTAAGACTAGTCACTGTCCGCCACACAAGCTATCTAGAAGTGTCCTTTTTTTTAAAGACTAGAAATCACGCATTTACGTAATTCGGAGTAAAGAGATTAATATCGATATTATCGATACTCGCTTGAAAAATATCGATACGTATCGATATTGAAAATTCTTCGATATTGACATCACTAAACGAGATGAAAAGTCAGCTGAAGCAGGCAATCGAAGAATCAAGACAGGACTTAAAAAAACGAAATTAGTGGAATCCGAGAAAGACTATCAGCTCTGGAGGTAGAAAATTAGGAAATAAGAAACGAAACCGAAAAATTCAGAGAAGAAAACGAGAATCTGAAGTTACGAATACAGGATATTGAAGATTATAGTAGAAAAGACAATGTGGTGATAAGCGGAATGGAAAAAGAGGAATAAGAAACTCAGGAAGATCTGGTCGAAAAAGTGAAAGAACTCAGAAAATGTCTATGAGTTCCAGTAGAGAATTACGATATACACGCATGTCATAGACTGCCAAAGAGCAACAATGAAAATGTTCCGGCTACAATTGTAAGGCTAAACAACCGTCATAAACGATCAAAATTAATTCGGAGATCGAAGGAGTGCCAAATCCAGAATATTTAAATTAGTCCACACTTATTTCATCGAAACACTCCGACAGTGTACAAGACAGTGCACAACTTACAACACACCTAGCTCCACAGAATATAGTTATCCTACCTTCATACGAAACCTAGTTCGACTGCGAAGAAAAGCTCGTAAAGATTGGCAACGACTCCGTACACCTAATAATAGGAAGACATTCAACAACCTCTCAAGAGAAACCTCCAAAGCTATAAAGCAATGGAAAAACGAATCCTTCAGAACATATCTGACCGAATTGGCACCCACTAAGGAAGCTGGCTTCTCACTATGGAAAGCAGCCAAACGAATACGTCGACCTCCTAATGTTAGGGCTCCTCTTAAGAGAGAAGACGGAACCTGGGTAAGGAGCGACCGAGAAAGAGCTGAAATTTTTGCCCAGTTCTACGCTGAAAGATTCCGAACCAATGATATTGATTCTGACATCACTCCAATGCAGCTACCTCTCGATAAAGGGCATATCAAGCCTGCATCTCCCTTAGAAGTTGCCAGACTCATTGACAAACTCAAAGTGCACAAATCTCCGGGTCTTGACCAAGTAACCCCAATCATATTTCGAGAACTATCCAGAAGAGAGATAATTTACATCACACGACTATTCAATGCGTAGTCATAGTCGAGAGTAGTACCGCATGGTGAACCTGTGTTGTCGTGTGCTCCTATTGGTTGTCTGTGATTATGCAGTCAAGGATCTAAAATGAACGTTTTCCTGCATCCCCCTTTATTCACCCAGATTTGGCCGCTTCGTATTTCCATTTGTTTCTGGGGTTGAAATACGATTTCAGCGCTTTGCGAATGAAGATAAGTTGTGTAGTGCGATCGAGACAGTTTTCCGAAAATTTGACGGCGCATGGCACTCTTCTGGACTAAAAGAACTTGCATACTGATTCAACAGGTGTTTGGATTGTGGGGAGATTACACAGAAAAATAGCAAATTTCTTCAGAAATAAACTCCCATTTGTCCACAGTATTTTGATTTTATTTTGAGTCTTTTACAGATAGTGTGACTTTACTTCTGAAACGACTCTTGTACCTTATGGAGGAATATACCGCTCCTTAAAAATATCTGTGAAGGTTGCCTACTTCTTTGTCTTTCTTTCTTCTTCTATTCTTTCATTTTTATCATCTGTTAATATCGTGTTTCAATGTCCTTGTCTTCTGCAATGAATGCCTTTGGGACATTGTTCCTTATCTTTTTCGTTTCCCAGCATGTAAATTGCTATTTACTTGCATTATCACTTTTTCAAAATGCATTGTTCCTTTTCTCGTTACGATATTTTCCTGTTCAGTACACCCCGCCTGTAATGTTGGGGTGGGAAAAGTAAATTAGCTAGGTAAATAGTTCGATACTTCGATGATTCTATTTTCCAAATTTCGATATAAAAACCCTAGGATAAAAGCTTTTCCATCTTGTTTATATTATTTTGCCTCCTTTAATTTCACCCCCAATCCTCCCCCCCGTAATTGTGAATAACATGCAGGGCCTGAACACAAGTTTTTTTGAAACCGTGATTCGTATTTATTACCATAAATGCCTGGACTCGGAGCCGTATTTCTCCGCTCTGTTAAGTGTGAAGTCACTTGTAGGGGCTATCGTCCCCTTCCCCGATTCCAACTAACGTCATACTACAATAAGGCCAACGCATTAGACGGAATTGCGAGAATTACCTGCGTTCAATAACTTAGTTATTTTTATGAAACTATGAAACTAGTAAAGACGACTTTGTTTTTGTCGTTGGTACAAATGCTAAAGGGTGATTTACAACGAAAGGTAAAGACTATTGAAAATAAGTAATAAAGAGGTCGACTCTAAAAGAGCAACAGGGGTTTTGAAGCAAATCCTGAACGTTTATGGCTTTCAAAGAACTTTCCTTTGTGGTGACACTCGAATAATGCCTTTGAATTCGTTATTTCGCTTTTACAGTATATCGAAAGATATATTTTTCCGAAAGGTACCGAAGAAGTATGTAGTAAAGTAGTCATATGTAGGTTCTTTTATTCAATCTGATCCCGAAAGCGCTTTTACAGCTTTATTGGCAGCTTTATTCAACGGTGCTTATAACTGCTAGCGAAAAGTGAACTGTTCTGCCGATTTCATTCAAAAATGAACATTTCGTGATTTTGAAGCGGAAAATGGCGCTTCAGCTTTTATTCCGATGTTCGATTTGCCCCACTTATCACGAGATCAGAAGCAAAGGTGCGCTTTACCTGTATTTGTCGTAGTGCCACACCATCATATCAGTGACGCTAGGGGGGGGGGGTTATCTTGAAGGAAAGCTCTGAACTTTCAGTGAAGAAAACTATCAGAGAGTGGAGAGGGTGGAGTGAAAATTCACTAACATTTTTTGCATTGTGGCTGGTGTTAAAAAGTGTCTCCAATAGATACTAAAGGTATATGCGTAATTTCATTTCGTAATTTGAAAATTCTAAGGCGCCTCGGGGGCTTGGAGTTGACCATCGTATTTATCATGAGAAAATTTGCAATTTCCCGTCATGCGAGCTCAAAAAAAATTAAAATTCCAAGTTAATGTAAACTGACTGCTTAACATTTTTCCATTTAGTGTAACTCACAAAGGATATGTTACCTAACAATCTAAATGGGAGGAGGAATAAAAATGACAATAATTCAGATCTGCGCTCCCACTCTAGACGCTGAAGAAACCGGAAAGGGTAAATTTTAACAAGATGTAGATGAACTCATATAGCGGGGAGGGGGGGGAGAGAAACTACGTAATAATAATGGGGGATTGGAATGCTAAGGTGGAAATACTCCAGAAAAACTACAATAACATAGGCAACTTTAGATTGGGAAAGCAAAACAAAAATGGAGAAACTTTGGTGGAATTCGCGATAAAAAACAAATAGCATCTAGGTCTGAGGTTCGGAGGAGCTGTATACAGCCTACAATTGCTTATGTAGCACAAACGTGCGCGCTAACCAAAGCAAATGTGGAAAGACTGAGAACTACACAGAGAAGGAACGTAGTATAATCAACGTGAGGAAAAAAGATAAAATTAGAAACTCAGTTATCTGGGGTGCACCCAAATAAGGGATATAGGAGTGGAGGTCCAGAAATATAAATGGAGGTATGCGGAGCGCATTATGAGACAGAAGAGAGGACTTTGGGAAAGAAAGTTGATGGGACGGATTCCATACAGTCTAAGTTTACAAACAGAAGGAAATCAGACCCATCCATAGATGGTGTGACGAATTTAAGAAGAATTCTGGTCAGGCAGGGAGAAGAAATATCCAGGGTAAAAAGAAATGATGGTAGGAGAGGGAGGCTTATGCTCAGAAATGGACTGGTGAAGAGAGGGGGGAGCTGATGCTCCTGACCACACGCGCCGCATAACGTAGCTTAGTGCAGCGCGGTGTTCGTATACTGTGAGGAACAGTTTACTTTGGTATTTATTTGTATGGACACCATTAAATGCAGCTTGCAGTTATTATTACTATTATTAGCCCGATCATACACCCTTTCGTGTAAGCGAGCTCTCATTTTTACCATTTTCTTTGTTGAACTTACGAGGGATGAGGGCAAAATGATACTAGCGCTCCTCCGGCTTCGGCGCCACCTGCTGTAAGTATAACAAAGGCAAACACCGAAAAATGTTAACATTCAGCTCTGTGATCATCTCTTCCTTACAAGGTTATCATTCGTCGGATTATCTCTCTCTCTCTCTCTCTCTCTCTCTCTCTCTCTCTCTCTCTCTCTCTCTCTCTCTCTCTCTCTCTCTCTCTCTCACACACACACACACACACACACACACACACACACATACGGAATAACCGTACAAAGGGAGGTCCTCCGGTGTAACCGTACGTTATGGGGTCTCTTGAAAAAGCGCTTTAAAATGCTGTTAGAACGTTGGCGACACTGTACACACCAGAATATCGGTGTTTTTCTACAAAACCGCTAACACTGATTTCACTTACACTCAAAAATAAAGAATAGAGAAAAACCGTACGTTATGAGGTCTCACGTGTGTGTATGAAATACACCCGTGAATGCGGAACTGGACGGCGTTGTGGGGTCAACCGTTTTAGCTGTATTTCCGAAAATCATGTACGTTCTGAGGCCATTTTTGATACACAATGTGCAACGTTGCCGCTTAGGACAACATTCCAGACACCGAACTAAATACGCGAAAAACTCATACATTTTTTGAACCGCAGCGACTAACAGCGTGGCCTGTCGTTACAGCTAACTCATATTGGTATAAGGATGTGTATAGTCCGATAATGTATTTGATGTGTGTTCGTGGGCCGTTATCATTAATTTTAACCAGTGGCGTCGCTGGAAAATTTTTTGGGGGTAATTTTATCAGTAGTGTAGGCCTACATTCATCTGCGTTGGTGGGTTTTTTTGGGGGGAGGGGTTGTAGTATGTTGTATTAAAGTGTTTAACAGTCATTTAGGTCATTTATTTTCAAAATTTAAGAATCAGCAAATTATATCTTGAAAGAGGAAACAAAGAATTTAGAATTGGAAGATTCTATTATAATTACCAGGGCTGCAATTTTTATGCGAATGTATACTCGTATTTTTATCTATGGCGTATAGGTATAAGTATCAAAAGATGTTCACGAATCACAGAATTCTGAGTCAATGAAGCAGCACTTCATCGTGCATATTTCACATATTTTGGCATTTACCGCGTATTTTGCACGAATTCTGCTTATTTTTCAATTTCTTCCCCACAAAAATTATTTTTGTAATGTTGAGAATGATGTCCGACTCCAAAAAAAAATTGTGAAGACCTAATGGTTAATGAATTAGTAGACAAGCTTTTAGAAAAATATGTTCTTTTGCATGTGAGATAGCGTTTCTCTTGCCTGCATAACATTCATCAATCACCAAGAAATTATCCCCTGGGTGCATCTCCTATTAAAAGAAGATTGGACTCTTAAGGAGATACTTGGCTGGATCATTTTAAACTATGATAAAAATTGTCTCAGTGTATCCAATTTAATTTTTCTTTTGAAACAATATACCCAATACCCATATTTATTTACATATTTACGCATATCTTACAATTTTGACGCATATTTTCGGCATATTATTTAGACTGAATTCAGTGCATAAAATATGCGCATATTTCGCTATTTTTTGTGCATAAAAATTGCAGCCCTGATAATGACCATAAATCGAAATATCAGCTTACAAGAGTCTTCGCATGTATGACATGCTCAGGTGAGTCGTGTGTGAGACGTGATCCTCATGCGCGTATCAAGGTAGGTGAGCTCAATAAGGCCCTGGTTTAAGGTCTTGGCTCTCCAGACTTGCATGTAAGTGATTTCATGTTTTTCCTTCTTCGTGTTATAGTCGTCGACTGCAATATTTAAAAAGTGGCTAGCTTGAAATTTTTCTAGACTGCTCTACGTTCCTCAGATCTTCTAATAAAAATACCCCTTTTTCAAAACTTGATAAATCCAGCCCACCAACGAAGGCTGAGCCACCTAATACCTAATAAGCCTGACCTGAAATTCGATAAATAAAATGTTAAGCAACTAGGAATTTATGAGTAAGTTATACCTGAAATGATGAATCAATTGATCGTACCAGGCTGGGCCTTATTAGGTTACATAACACTATTTTTCGTGAGTATCGCATACCTCAGTTCCCAATTGCTCAAATTTCACTTTTCTGGCGTCAATCGTTAACCAACTACAACTACAACAACTGTCCAATGTTTGATTTCTGGATAGATTCCATTTGATTAACATAATACTCGTAAATCCTCCAAGTTGCATAAAAAACATTCATTTTGGAATTAAGATGAGTGCTTGGTAGAATACACGACAGTGACCCCACAGCGATAGCAAAAATTCAGGTGTGTGACCTCCCAACGGCCACGAAATACAGAGACCAATACACTCAATTTTTAATGACCCTTAATACGAGGTAAAGAGCTTTCTTATTGCGAATTGTGACTAAACAGTGTACTGATAATGATTGAGTGCAAACTCACAGACCGTTCTATGTCCCCAAACATTTGAATGCCTTCCCAAAGTCCTCAGTGGAAAAAGTGAAACCACCTCCATGTGATAGAAGTGACCCCACAACGATAGGAAAAATCCAGGTGTGTGACCTCCCAACGGCCACAAAATACAGAGACCAATACACTCAGTTCTTAACAACCCTTAATACAAGGTAAAGTGCTTTCCTATTGCAAATCAAGACTAACCGAGGTACCGATAATAACTGAGTACAAACTCACAGACCATTCTACCTCTCCAATCCTTGCAATGTCCTCCCAGAGTCCTCAGTGAGGACTCTGAATGCACTTCCATGTGATAGAATCAAGTGGCCCCACAGCGATAGCAAAAATCCAGGTGTGTGACCTCCCAACGGCCACAGAATACGGAGACCGATGCACTCAGATCATTATCACCCTCAATACGAGGAAAAGTGCTTTCTTACAGCGAATTGAGACCAACTAGTGTACTGATAATAACTGACTACAAACCCGGACACCATTCTAACTCTCCGAACATTTGAATGTCCTCCCAAAGTCATCAGTGGAAAAAGTGAAACCATCTCCATGTGATAGAAGTGACCCCACAACGATAGCAAAAATCCAGGTGTGTGACCTCCCAACGGCCACAAAATACAGAGACCAATACACTCAGTTCTTAACCACCCTTAATACAAGGTAAAGTGCTTTCTTATTGCAAATCAAGACTAACCAGGGTACTGATAATAACTGAGTAAAAACTCACAGACCATTCTACCTCTCCAATCCTTGCAATGTCCTCCCAGAGTCCTCAGTGAGGAAAGTGAATGCACTTCCATGATAGAATCAAGTGGCCCCACAGCGATAGCAAAAATTCGGGTGTGTGACCTCCCAACGGCCACAGTATACGGAGACCGATACACTCAGATCTTTATCACCCTCAATACGAGGAAACGTGCTTTCTTACAGCGAATTGAGACCAACCAGTGTACTGATAATAACTGACTACAAACTCACAGACCATTCTATCTCCCCAAACATTTGAATGCCTTCCCAGAGTCGTCAGTGGAGAAAATGAAGGCACTTCCATGTGACAGAAGTAAGGGTCCCCACAGCGATAGCAAAAATTCAGGTGTGTGACCTCCCAACGGGCACAAAATACGGAGACCGATACACTCAGATCATTATCACCCTCAATACGACGAAAAGTGCTTTCTTACAGCGAATTGAGACTAACCAGTCTACTGATAATAACTGAGTACAAACCCACAGACCATTCTACCTCTCCGATCCTATCAATGTCCTCCCCGAGTCCTCAGTGGAAAAAGTGGAAGCAGCTCCATGTGATATTAGTAAGTGACCCCACAGCGATAGCAAAAATTCAGGTGTGTGATCTCTCAACGGCCACAAAATACGGAGACCGATACACACGAATCATAATCACCCTTAATACGAGGTAAAGTGCTTTCTTACTGTAAATCAAGACTAACCAGGGTACTGATAATAACTGAGTACAAACTCACAGACCATTCTAACTCTCCTAAAATTTGAATGTCTTCCCAGAGTTCTCGGTGGAGGAAGTGAAGGCCCTTCCATGCGACAGAAGTAAGTGTCCCCACAGGGATAGCAAAAATTCAGGTGTGTGACCTCCCAACGGCCACAAAGTACGGAGACCGATACACTCAGATCATTATCACCCTCAATACGAGGTAAAGTGCTTTCTTACTGCGAATTGAGACTAACCAGTGTACTGATAATTACTGAGTACAAACCCACAGACCATTCTAACTCTCCTAACATTTGAATGTCTTCCCAAGTCCTCAGTGGAAAAAGTGAAAGCACCTCCATGTGATAGAAGTAAGTGACCCCACAGCGATAGCAAAAATCCAGGTGGGTGACCTCCCAACGGCCACAAAATACAGAGACCATTACACTCAGTTCTTTTCGACTCGACTTAGTGGAAATTTATGATAATAACAATAGTAATAACAATAATTTAATACAACTCCAATATGATTCAACTCCAATATGATTCAACTCTAATATGATTCAACTGTATTAATTAATTGTAATAATCAACTGTGATTAATCAACCTTTCAACGCTCTGCTCAAACTCTGCTTTTCCCTACCTGTTAGGATAGACCCCGCCTGTGACGATAATTGGGACGCATTTGAGTGTGCGGCTCGCCCCCTGTAGTGGGTTTCGGCCCCCTCATTGGTCCACGTACTACTATGAAATATATCTCCATTGGTCCACGTGTGACCATGGACGTACAAGACGGAACCCAGTGGGGGAAGTCCAGTTCTCGAATTTGGATCGGTCGCGAGCCACCAAGACCTCGCATTCTGTTATTGTGCTCCATGCTGCACGTTATTGTGCTCGGTTTTCTGACGTTACTGTGTATTAGTACTGCATACCTATTACCTGTGCTCGTTTTGTTGTGTTTCTCTTCCGAAATGGAAATGAATACTACTACGGATCAAGTCACACGATTTTATTATTTACTACCTGTTATATTTACATTTTGTTTGAGAAGTCGCATTTTCCTATGGTCGTCGTTCGTTTTGTGTGTTTTACAAGCCTTGTGTCACTATCCGGTGGTGGTGCACTCGGTAAATTGAATTCTACAGGAATTTACGTCTCCTCTCTTGGTGTGTACTACATGCCTTGTGTTACCACCCGGTGGTGGTGCACATTATTTCACGCGAGGTAAAGTGCTTTCTTACAGCGAATTGAGACGAACCAGTGTACTGATATTAACTTGAGTACAAACCCACACACCATTCTAACTCTCCAAACATATGAATGTCTTCCCGAAGTCCTCAGTGGAAAAATTGAAAGCACCTCCATGTGATAGAAGTAAGTGACCCCACAGCGATAGCAAAAATTCAGGTGTGTGACCTCCCAACGGCCACAAAATACAGAGACCGATACACTCGGATCATAATCACCCTCAAATTCCCTAAATGTGCACATAGATTGTTCTTGTTTAACACGGCAGTATTGGATACGTGACGCAATCAGTGGAATATGCTTTTTAATACGGGAAGCGTAAGACAATTTTTCCGGATCTTTTATTTCAATTTTCAGTGTTATGCATGCAGGAAAATCGATAACTCGAGGATCCTTACCGATAGGTAGTCGATTAGAGGCAAGCTTATCAATTTAAATATATTTTGGATAGATTTTTTGAGAAGTCTTACTCGGATATGACGAAGCGAAAAAATCTTGTAGACGACGAAGGAATATTTTGTGTATAAATTGACTGTAGGCAGCCAGTATTTTGAAAAAATTTAATACTGAGCACGTTTGTGTATTCTACAGTGTTGGCTTGCTACAAGTATGCGGTTATTCAATACTTGTGATAATTGCTTCACAGTTTATTACTGTAGTCTACAAAGGAAAATTTAGAGTACGGAAAGTCGATTTTCAGTTAAAAAAATATTTTGTATAACCATATGAACTTCGGAATTTTTGGAAATTATTTTGTGGACGAGACATAACTTCCTTCTAACTATAAGGATTCAGGGTTTCTACTTTTTTTTCCTGAAACGAATGTCACCCACAATAAGCACTATAAAAATGTGCAAACTACGAAGGAATAAAAGTGGTTACACAACTTCAACGTAGCTGGTAGACCCTCTTGAGGGGTCAAAATTTTGGGCAGCGTCCTCAAATGACTTGCACAACAAACATTCCACATAAATTTTTTATTAGAAATGTCTGTCTGTGTGATGCGTTTTTAAGAAAAATCCGTGAGTGGTTACATAGACGATGATGGAATTTTGACCGTAATTTCACAGTTTGGGGATGCTAGTTAGCTATATGTCAGGTTATGTATTTTGAACTTTTTGGTTGATTGACATGATAGAAGAGATTTACACTTATCTCACAAAAAAAAAAATTATTTTCTAACATTCTTAGTTTTTTTGACAAATATTGAAATATTGGGAGAATGACCCATGTATAACCCATGCTGATACTTCAGTCAATGAACTGTGGATTCTCAGACTTTGTAGTATCATGATTCTACTCATTTTGGAATTAAGAGTGAGTGCTTGGTAGAATACAAGATAGTGGCCCCACAGCGATACCTAAAATAATTCAGGTGTGTGACCTCCCAGCGGCCGCGAAATACAGGCACCAATACACACAATTTCAAATTAGCTTTACAAGCCCGTTCTTAATCCGATTTCAGAGTAAACCACTACTCGCGAACTTCACTCCACAATTTGCGACCTTCGCAACGTCCTCCATAGGTATAGAGAAATGGTGAGAATTGGCAACGTGGGGCCTCACTGCGTCGGCGTTTTCACCGAGGCCTCAGAACGTTGTAGTAATGCGAATACTTCTGAGAGTCCTTACACCTGGTGATACACAAAGTGTATAGCGGAAAAATATAGTCATAGGGGGGACTTTTTCCAGAACGAATCGGGATCAAGCTCTAGGCTATTATTTTGGCCCAAAGTATCGAAAAATCAGGTTAAAACGTTGTGGGGTCCTAGCCGAAGACCTCACAACGAAAATGGACCCCACAACGCCGGTGTTCAGCGGACGCAAGACCTCCCTTTATACGGTTATTCCGTGCACACACACACACACACACACACACACACACACACACACACACACACACACACACACACACACACACACACACACACACGTTCTTTCACACCCTTGAACGGGAATGGTTTTGGAAATTTCTTAATTAACGCCTAATCCTGTATGACATGAACAGCCACGTCGCTAAAAAGGATTGCGTTCTAAGTATTCGTAGATGCAAAATATTCAAAAGGAATAAGTTCAGTTTCTGTGTAAAATATGCGCATACATTAAAAACGAGGTATCACTTTCAACTCGTGCAGTTTATTTTCTCAGCAACGCGAGCCGACGAGCAAAATTCATAAGAGGTTTTCGCCGTCGCAAAATAATAAATAATTTCACTATTTCTCGGTTTTTTTTTTGTTGTTTTTTTACCCCCTTGCTTTTAATTAGGTTACACACACGAGCGTCGACGCCATGTGAAATTAAAAAAAGAAAAAAAATTACAATATTTTTCGTTTAGAGCTCGAAACGAACGAACGCGGATCGGGATCCTGGGCGATAAAAATGGGGAAAATGCGAACCGTCGACAGCATTCGAGAGATTTTTTTTAATACCCTCTCGCTAATTTTGTTCCGCCATTTTATTACGTACATCTCATGACACTGTCGCTCATCACACTGTGTGTTACACTAATGTCGGGCAATCGTAATATAAAAAATACCGGCGTTAGAGGGAGTAAAGTGAGCGCGGTATCGCGTGCTGAGTTCGGTTTTAAGGGATGTCGGTAAAACGTATACGTCCTGGCACAAACAACCTATAGCGTCGAAATCGCCGAATAAATTGTTTCGGAATTTTATAAATTACAAGGATTTGACTTTCGAGAGACAGCCGCGAAGTTCGCCTGACTACAAAATAAGTCTGAATGTCTAAATCGAGTCGAAAATATTCTTACTTGAACTACTATGTATACGTGTTTATCTGGTGGCGGGGGAGGGCGAGTTTGAACTGTCAAAGTGAAAATTTTGTGGGAGAAACTTTTTACGCGCTCTCGTATACTCCGCAGTGAGCGCCTTCTCGAGCTCGGGCGCCGTAAAGTAAACTTTACGACTTTTACGTGGAATCGGCTTCTGAACCCAGATCTCAGCTTTCAGCGTGACAAGCAGATCTCCTGCCCGCGGCAGATGCCCGATTTCCTTGGCGTAGCTGTACAGACCTCCGACTCGGTTCGAAAATGTCAAGCACGTTGTGGCGGGGTTGAAGGGTGGAGGCAAGAAGACTGGTGAATACTGAACGTCTCAGATGAGTAGGGTAAGTTCTGTAATGCATTTGTTTATTTTTTTCTATTGATTCGCAAATCCCCATTATCTGTATGATTGATAAAATTCCAAGTAAAATGAGCCCTACTTGGTTGCGCATGTTGTTGTATTCCTTAATCTCTTAGGTTACGTCTCTCCACTTTTTCCCCTGGCTGTGTTAATCTTTTCATTTATGAAAAAAATTTAACCTTTGTATCCTAAGTTATCTGCTCTTCATAGCTCACGCCTTGCCTTTTTTTTTTCCTTCTAGTTCTTTCTCTCAACTATCCCCTATAGCAGTAATAACAATACCTATTCCTTAGATGTTCCATATTATGTCTTATCTATCTAACTCTTCTCTTTAGAATATGTGGCAGGTTCTATAAAAATGGTTAACTTTGTCGATCCGACGAATTTTGAGTTACGGATAGTACGTAATAGAGGAATGAATACCCGTCCCAAGGAGCTATCAGCGAGATCTGTAGCGTTTCTCTTTGCGGAGATACAAAAAGGTAAAAGATGAGTGTAACATGCACTCGCAAATACACGTTTTCGAGAAAAACGCGTCTTAAGTTAAACACACCTTTTTCTCCCACTCCTTCAAGCGGCCGTAACTCGCCGCGGAGTTACGTTACCAGCCTCGACGAGAGCTTGTTGGAAAGGTAATTTTTTGCTCTTCTATGTGGTAACAATTTAAAACATCGGATTTATTCGTGAGCTCCGAAAAACCGCGAAGAAGCGACGCAGACATTCGCAGTCTTTTCTCATTCTCTTTCTCTCTCTCACACCCGTAAATTTTGTCTTTTCGTTATTGCGATGTTTTACCGACTTTTCGAAGAATTCGAAAGGAGGTATTGTTTTTGTTCATAGGGTGGGGGTTTGAGGTCAGAGTGAATTTTCTTTACGTTTTGAGGTGTGAGGAGTTCGAAAATATCATTCATTCAATTTCAGGTATCCTTATATATATATATATAGGTATATGTACAAAATTTTGAAACTGGAATAGCTCGAAGAGTGTAGGATCGAATTTTATGAAAATCAGATATGTTATAGAACAGCACTTGAAGTTGTGCATGTGAAATTTTGGTGACGATTCGCCGAAAGGGGGCTGTGGGGGAGAGGGTCAAACATTTCTTTCGATTATTTCTCATCATCTCAGCTTGGGGACGAAAAAATATACTGGAACTCATTTGAAGAAAATTTCATTTTACATATTTTTAGTTATTATCATTTTTCGCAGCACCCCAAAGGGGAGGGAGATAACCGGGGTAGAAAATTGGGATTTAGTGTTAAAAATGTGGTCAATTTTTCTACGTGTCGAAAATGTCGAGATATCGACCTTTCGATATAATGCGTTTATTCAGATTCATTCCCAACAATAGTTGTTAGTCGTCGGTACTGCTATTGTTAGCAAGATAAGCAGTTACTGGTAGCAGTTCTTTTATTTGAACTCTGTCCATGTAAATTCGTGTTGCCTGCATTTGAACTACCACGCGTCTAAATTCGTGCTGTGTGTATTTGAACTATTTGTGTTTGTTTTGAAGTGCGTCGCTTGTTTTCCTTTAACGTTATCCCATTTTTGCTGTTTTGTTGAGTTTTTGTTTTATTTTTCGAGATCTCTGTTATGGTTGTTTTTATGGTTAAAAGTTCCTCTTAGTTATTTTTTTCGGTTTTTTCTTCTGTTTCTATTCTGTTGAATTTTTTGCATACAGCTTTCATTTTTCCTAGTCATCGCCTCCTTTTTTCTATTATTATTATTATTATTATTACTAATATTATTATTACTAATATTATTATTTTGCTGATTTGGAGTTTTTCTTTTATTTTTCAGGATTTTTTTTATGTAAGATACTAAATTTGAAAAGTCGGTACTGCTGTCGCTGCTGCGACAGCGTTTTTTTCTATAGATATCGTCCAAAATCTCAAAACTGATTGTTTCAACCAAAAAATTTTGTTTTTCTTTTTTCGCGTTTTCTGAGACTTTGATCAATCATCAAAGTTACCCCTTTTTATAGAAACTGCCACATATATTCCAAATATCTCTTTCCCTTCCCATTCGCCTCAATTTGATTTTCAACATTCTTCGATAACACCACATTCAGTACTGGCAATATCTGCACAAAAAATGTAGATAGAAACATTTTTGGAGCTAAAAGCGGAGTTTGTTGAAAAATGTCAGGCTAGATGTCAGAAACAATATATTAAAAATCCCACCCCCAAAAGCTGTGCTAACTCTTCTGTGGCATATTTGAGCCCCCCAAAATCAGTTTTTTGCTAATATCTCAAAAAGTTAAAGTCTTAGGAAAAAAATTTTCAGAGAAAAGATATTCCTCGTGAAATTTTCCTTAAAATTATGCATATAGGCCGCATAGTTAGCCTAAAAATGTCCTTGAAAGTAGTAACATTTTCAACTTTTCATAAAAATGAACAGATAATTTTACAGACGTGAGCAAAGAAATTGAATCGAGCAAAGATGAGGCCTAGACCAAGAAATATATAAATTATTTTTTAAAGTTTGTAAGTGTTTGAATTAGAGCAATTAAATGATTCGACAATTTGCAAACTAAAACCGATTTTATTACACAAGAAAAATAATCAGCTATATTTGAAATTGGAATTTCAAAGACGTTTGCTCTACAAAAATGACAAACACTCGAATATGCGTGAGCTAAGACGGAAGTTTAACGAATGACAAACAGAACAAGTCTCGGATTGTACAAAGACCAAAAATCAGTATTTACACGAATTGGCAATACCCGAATTAGGTATCAAGATCATGACTCCAAAGGAAACAACGAAGATAAGCTAATGATCGTGTACACAGTGCACAGTGAAAATCGACCAGTTTTGACAAAGTAGTTTAACGGTAAAATACGGAAGTTTAAAAGTGAAAATATTACCACAGGTGAATCAAGACGAATCACGAAAACAAGAGTAGCCTTTATAAAATAAGTAAACACTTATTTTACAAGTATATTATAGGTATGTCAAAATTCATCACACCTGTAGAAAACTAGAAACTGATCAAGGAACCACGAACCCTTGCTGATTCATATTTCAACAGCAACAAAAATATTGACTCCTCGCTGAATGTAAGACCTTATGGGTAATTCTCAGAAAAGTGCGATAGTTTGCGTGTCAGCTATTTTCTCAGCATTATACTCTTTTCAGAAAATTAAAAATAATAGATTGGTATGTTTATGATTTTTTCTGCTCGACGCAATTGTGTAGAACCCCATACCCCTCCCCCCTTTAGCGGAAAATGAGCTCAAAGGGCAAAAACTTCCATCAACGTGGACGAGACTAGCATTTCTTGAAATCATTATTCATTTTTTCACCCTATGCAGAACGAATATTTTTTTGAAATTAAAGGCCAAAGTTCTTCTCAACCCATCACTCTACACGTTGACATGCATTTGAGCGGCCTTTAGTACATTTAAAGGTCGCCTCAAAAGCCATGAAGGTTTATGGCTGGTGTAAATTCCATCTCCGTGGTCATTTTTTCGTTCTTACGCATGGCCACCCTGATTCCATATCTAATGTTCGAAACTAGCTGCTTAGCTTCAAATCTGTGTCGAGAACTTCGAGCCATGATCGAATTCAACGTCGGAGTTGAGTTAACTTGTCCACAACTAATTATCTGTGAAAATAAGCGCATTTACAGTTCTGCATATCTATCACCGTGGCTTATCAGTTCTTTCCGGCAATTTTCGCTGTCAACCTGAAAATGCGAAAGAAAACTGTTAAATGTAAGTATAAAAGAAATATACAGGCGATTTAAAAATAAAAATAATATTTGCGAGTCTTAAATCAGAATTCTTAGGAATTATTCTTTCAACGTGGCTAACTCTTTCTTTTCCTCATCCGTGGTCATTCGGAATTTTTTAGTTATTTTGAATTTCTAACATCGGACATGGTTTTGATAGGTGATTGATTGTGTCGCTGATACGCTGAAGGATGACTATATCATCCGAATGACCACGGATGAGGAAAAGAAAGAGTAGCCACGTTGAAAGAATAATTCCTAAGAATTCTCATTTGAGACTCGCAAATATAATTTTTATTTTTAAATACTTAGTCCTCCTGTCTCATCTCAACGAGCGCTCAAGTTTGATATCCACTCCAAAACATTAAATTCTTAAACAGGACTCTTAATTTTTAGGTGTAAGTAATTTGAAGTTCCTCAATTTAGATTAAACATTGACGTATATTATTTAGTTTTTAGAAATTGTGCCAAATTTTGTAATCGAAGTTACTGATTTTTTTTTCTTCTATTATTTCTAGTTTATATGAAAACGGGGCCAAATTGTTAAAGTTACTATCCTTACATTATAAGTAAAATGCCTTGGTGTTGTGGGACGTATGGCGATGCACGCATGCCAATGTGGCCCCTGAGACACCGCACCCCCGGCACCGGAAACTACCCTTTCGGGCATCGCATCAGTACCGAGGGGATGGTCAAGTCACATAAACTGTACCAAATTTCGTGATGAAAGTTACTGTAGATTATAAGAAAAATTTTTCATTATTATAAGTAAAGTGCCTTATTATTTCATAGTTTAAATAGAAATACAAATAATACAATCGTTATATACATGAACTTACTTTTATGTATTCTCATTGAAGAAGTCATCATTATTCTTCTGCAGGAAACTTTTCATAATGATTGACCGCAGTGAAAGAAATTCCATCGAAAGGTTGGCGCAGTGAAAGAAATTCCATCGAAAGGTTGGCCACGGATAAGGAAATTCCATCAACGTGGCCAAATAATGTTGGCCACGGATAAAGAAGTTCCATCAACGTGGCCAGTATTATCAGCCACGTTGATGGAAATTCCATCAACGTGGTCAATGAATCTTTAAAACGTTGCCCCTCCCCCCCTTCAGTATGACCACAGCTCAATGCCACCTTTTAATTCAAGGACAAGTACAATGGTGATTCCAATGAAAAAAAATTCAAATTGCTCAATTATTTTGGAAAAAATTAAAAGTTTAAACTGTTGCACTTTTCAGAGAATTACCATTATAGCAAGTCGGCGGGCTAGCTGATTATGGACAACCGCTCCTATCTAAGCGAAAGACTAATCAATAGGCAAGGCACAGTAAGGGAGGAGTTAGGATACAAAAATCCAATCCACCATGAAAGCAGAGTATGCAAGACGATCAGAGTATTCTCCAATACTTCAAGACTATGAATAGAAATGATAATCTGATTGCACCTGCGTACCAAATCCTGGAAAATGTTACAATTGTTATTTTCTATGTAGGCCCCTATCCAAAACATTTGCATTGTAATCTCTGTGATGGGAAGTCTAATCCTACCCTAATCATAAGTTTGCGAAGATCCTCTGTCCATTCCGAGTACTGTACAGAGATTGTGTTTTAATTATGTTTATTACGCGTAATACACTTGCTCCGCCAAGTACGTTTGAAATGAGGAACCCTCAAAACAGGGTGGGGAAGTACACACAAGAGCTGTTATGATTCCTGGTGAGGGTTAAAATTATTTGTATCATACACTTTGTTATAGGAGTTGATAATTTCGAAATATTCGAGGAAATCTGTTTCTTTTCATGAAAATTTGAAAATGTGACTTCTTTTGAGGACATTTTTAGACTAACTACGCGATCTGTACTCAACTTCAAATACACCACTTTAAAGAAAATTTTACGAGAAATACTGTTTATCTGAAGGATTTTTTTCTAGGGCTTCAACTTTTTGGAATATTTGTAAAAAAAAACTGACTTTGGGGGCTAAAACGTACCACAGAAAAGTTAGCATAGCCTTGGGGGGGGGGGGATTTTTAACAAGTTGTTGCTGACACCTAACTTGACATTTTCAGCAAAATTCACTTTTGGCCCCCAAAATGTTTCTATTTCTCATTTATTGCCTGTACTAATTTCAAATGCTTCTTTTTTCTTTCTTGTGTTCCTGTTGTCCAGGTCTCATATCCGTACGCTGCTATACTCGAAATATGTGACGCGTCACGAGAAAACATACCTTAGGGTGATGAAGATTGAAATTGAGATTTTAATTACTTATAATAGAAGTAGACCCGGGGAATCCAATGCAACTTGCCTCAAGTCTCTAGCTCTTTCCCCAACTGAGATATAGCCATTCCAAAACGTAATTTTCGAGAATTTAATAGCCGAAAGTTACTCCGTTTTTTCTGTCATGACAGCCGTGAAACCTCGTTAGTAAAAAATTCTGAACAACGTTTCTGTTAGCGCAATAAGTTGAAACTTACATGGTGCGCAGGAGAAACTGCATTAAAAATAATACAAGTGTTTCCCGAGATATAGCGCTTGCAAAGTTCCTCTAGGAAGCGTAGACCCAGAACAAAGTCATAAGTTAGACAACTGGCGCGTTTCCGCGTTTTGCCGTCATGCCAGCGCGCTGCTATCGCTGAACTCCTTGTTTGCCTTGCGCTTATATGTTATATGGACGTTTTTACGTTTTTGTGGATTAGCTCGAAAACTATCGATTTTGATAAAAAATTAGAAAGAGCTAAATTTGTTCACCTCGGAATTTCCCATCAAATGCGAGTAAATTCGTAATTTTTGTGGGTAAAATTTTGAAACTGATCATACCTAATAGAAAATGACAGGTAAAATAAATTTGGTTCTTTTCACTTTTTCATAAAACTCGACCGTTATCGAGATATCGCAAAACCTTGTTAGGGCTCCCAATCATTGCATTGATTTCACGACAGTAGAACATTGCCAGCGCTCCTATCGGGATAAATTATCATAACATACAATGTTTAACATTGGTTAAATGGAGAGTCGTCTAATTTGGGTATCTATATGACTTTGACCCAGAACCTCATTGTTACACTATATGAGGAGTTATCTGTCAAAAGGGCGCTTAACATATGGGATTCCCATATGTCAAGCGCCCTTTTGACAGATAACTCCTCATATTATAGACGTGCAGTGTTGCCAACCCATGAATTGAAAGAACACTTCTTTAGGTGGAGATAAAATCACTTTTCAGTGATTTTTATGAAAATCATACGCGTATACAATGTGACCTTTACAGTTTACGTATTATACAGAGATTTTTGATTCTCAAGGTGTACGAGTCCCTCTAGTCAAAAAAGAGAAATAGTTATTGAGAAAAAATAGTGTATTTGCCAATTTTGAAGGAAAAAAAATAGGGCATCCTTTTTTAGCGGTCTGAGGGACTATTTCCCTCTAAAATTGGTACAATGTGTTCTGCCTGTATGCCGATTTTTCCCCATCAATCTTCGATTGAACTGCTAGTCAAAAAGCCATTTTTTTCAAATTTTATAATCCAGATTATAATTGATCAAGTTCTTCAAAATCACTTCTTTGTGTATTTCCCTTTCTCATTGAAAAGTCGCACACATACTTTAAAATACATGGGAGTTTTAGCGGTATCTATACTCCGTATCTTACAGACATATTTTTTCTATCAAAAATTCTGAAATAAATGATTCCGATCTACAATCTAAGGAAAGGCATCCACGTGATATGTAGTAAGGCCTTTTTGTCTCAGCTTTCTAGTTATGTATTAATAAATGGATTCAATTATTATTATAATTATTATTTACTATTATTAATAATACATATTTATTGTGAATTTAATTTTTAATAGGAATAGGAGTATTGGGAATACTGCTGATAACGACATACCCAGTGCTGCCAGATTGAAAACGTTAAAAATCCGTATTTTCTTCAATAAATTGATAATGACATTGACTTTAACTCACCTGTAACAAACGAGAAAAAAATCATCAATTAGTGATAATTCCTCGAATTATTAGGTATAACGAGGGGAGAGGGCAAACAGAATCCCCATGCTGACACACTGGCCGTGTCACCCTGTCACCTCTCAACTTCCTGCACGACGCTTTGCGTCTCATTTTCCACCAATCTAAGATCTTTATTCTTTCTAGATAAAATCTGTATTTTCTGATATCGTCGATTTTCTAAGGAGTGTTCATTTTGCACTTCTCAAAATTGAAAGTCGTATTTTGAGACACAAATGCGGGTTCGATAAAACGTTACGGGCGGCCATTAAAAGGGGGGGGGAGTGTTACCAGCTTTTGCTCAAGTATACCCAGTAGTAAAAGCATATGTATAGTAGTAGCAGTAGTACAGCCTTTATTTATTTACAATTTTACATATATGCGTTTACATGAATGTAACTTATAACTAATGCGCCCACCTTTGGGCATAGGCCTCCCCTACTGTAAAAGCATATAAAATGCTAAAATTTCCCCATTCCCCCCGTAGATCCGCGCCTGAAGCCCTGTCACCCGACTACCTCCTAAAATACGTGTCTCCTACAGAAACACACATAGTGTAACATTTTATATGCTTTCGCACGCTAGTAAAAAAAATTTCCATGGACATTTTTGTTAACAATATATGGCTGCAGCACTGAATTCGTGTCTGGGGGTGCGTTACGGGAGAAACTTCACGGTTTTCACTCAACTATACCCAGTGGTGGAAGCATATAGCATGCTAAAAATAAATTTCCATGGCAATGTCAACCCCTGAAATCGTTTCGGAGGAGCGTTACTGGGGGAGCGTTACGGTTTTCGCTCAAGTATACTCAGTAGTAAAAGCATATGAAATGCCAAAACTCCGACGTCTCTGAGGTAATGCTTGAAAGGGCGCTGGCTTTGTATCAGGGAGAGCGTGTCAAGGGGGGCGTTACGGTTTTCGCTCCAGTATACCCCTGGCTGGAAAAAATAAATTTCCATGGAAATGTATAAACACGATTTTCGCTCAAGTATACCCAGTAGTATGACGTCATAGTAACAAGAGCGCTACGGGGGGCTGTAATGGGGAAGCGTTACGGCTTTTGCTCAACTGCTCAACTATACCCAGTAGTAAAAGCATATAAAATGCTAAAATCCGCACCCGTTTTATCAGACTTTGAAAGTACTCATAAAAACCAAAAAAATTAAAAAATTGAAGCAGACGCGACTACAAAACACACTAAAATCACACAAACAAGAAAAAAATCACAAAAAAATCACTGGACTTTTTAAAATGTGGAAAAAACACTAGACTTAATGTTATATCACTAGGGTTGGCACCGCTGTAGATGTGTAAGTCCCTTTTTAAAATGCTACCAATTCGCAAATAAAGGCAAGCGGTGCGCTGCAGGTGGCAGTTTTTGGAAGCTTGTCGAGAAGATGATCATGTAAAATTTATAACGTGCAATGTGTAGATAAAAAGAGCAGTTTTTTCGATTAAATTTTGATCGTTGAAGTTGTGTAATTTTCAAAGTATTTTTGGAAGTATTTGAAGTGAAAATATGGATTTTAAAAGAAACTTCACAGTCTACAATAGCGGAAATACTTCGTAGTGATACTAGTATGTGTGAGTGCACGGGATTATCATCGATGTTACCCTTCCAAAAACTATGTGAAAGCGTTGAAGATACTCTTACAATGATGAATAACTGTTTTTCTGTAGTCATACATGAATGGTCCCCGGACTTTGTGAGATCTCAGAACCTCGAAGGCAAAGCGCAAAGCATTCATACGAGTTGCCTTTTTTCACAATCTGAACGTTGAATGTATAATTCGCTTTCATTATTCTGCTGTCCAATACAAAAGGTCTGCAGTAAGTTTATCGAAAAAATTGATTATATCTCAAAAATTGAGATCCATTTTTCCAAATGATTCTCGACATAAATATCATGCACACAAGCGCACGCAACATATGCCGTATACACAGTACACACTATCAGTTAAGTAATACATTATCACCTTCTCGACAGCAGACTAGCAGCGCTCCTACAGTGCGTTTTAGTTTTATATACAAAATGACTGGTAAATATGTCATTTACTCCTCCACAAGTTGATACAGTGTTACCAGGAAGGTGAACGACAACTGCTCGTTGAAAACTCAGTTTCACCAAAAATTAGTTTTTCGCCCTATTTTTCCCTCTACTTCAGAGTTTCTCAAAATTGGGTCCGCAAGCAGTTTTTTAGGGGTCCGCGAAAAATATTATAATCTAATTTTTTTAAATCATTCGCACCAAGAACGCATATTTCTGAAAACAACAATTTTGGTCTGTGTTACGAAATATGTACATGGCTAGCTCAATCCATGCCTATGAGCAACGCAATATTGTTTTCGGCGGGTGGCTACCCTGCGGCTATGAGTCACATGAAAAAAGGGATCCGCATTGACTGCATAAATAATTATGGGGGTCCTCGAGTATATGATGTTTGAGAACCCCTGCTCTACTTCCCCCTGGCACTGATGCGATGCCCGAGCCAGGGGTGCGGTGTCATAGGGGCCACTTCGGCATACATGCATCGCCATACGACCACACCATTACTTCTACCTCTACTGCAAAATTAGGATTTTCACCTTAAGATATGTTTTCTCATGATGCGTCACATACACGTTCGAAGAAATCTTTCGAAGCTACATTTGCCCAAAATACGTCTCAAATTTGGAAAAAATAAAAATAAATAAACAAATAAAATTTTCTTAGCTTGTTCCATTCTACTTTTTATTTCAGTTTTACTTCTTCCATCTTGCGTTGCTAAACTACCTAAATATTTGAATTCCTTTGGGGTGGTCTGAGGTGAAAGTCGGAGAGTTATTTTTTTACTCTTTTAAGTATATGGGTCCTTCCTGCTTATTTTGGATTGATGATAGATTAGGAGATCTCGTGCAAAATACTGTAGTTATTCACCAGTCTTCCTGTTCATTTATTACCCCGGCATATGGGGTAAAAGGCGAACCCCTGGGGTAAAAAGCGTACGTGTATTTTCAGTATAATTCTCAATGCTACAACAGAAGCGGTTAGGAAATATTTTATCATCTTCTTTTGTACGTAAAGGTTGTGAAGAAATGGAATACAGCATTTAACAAGTTTTTAAGGTGTTTTAAACATTGGTGTCGAAGAACAAACATGAAAAATACCTCAACGTAACAAAATGTAGAATATTGATAGGAACAACCATTAATAATAATGTCGTGAATTTTATTTAATTTTCAAATTCTTTACTCTTTAAATACCTATAATCTTAATAAATCAAATTATAATTATTAAACTTATATTTTCAATTATTTCTAATAAATTTATTAGTAAAAAAATATCAATGACGTTCCGTAGGAAAAGGGACAACTTTGGTAGATTTGTGAACAATGCGATAAATCCATATTCGTATTTTACATAAAATTTCCTTTAGAATAGGGAAATGTCACTTTGGCTTTTTTTACATAGTTTGCCCCCAGGTTTGATAAGAATGATAATAAAAATGAATAATCTTGCGCATTTTTCGTCAAATTAACCGAGTTTTGGCCATCGGTGGTGAAAAGTTGACTATATTATTTAATTTAATCAGAAATAACGTAAATCCGAAGTACATAATTCAAAATGTTGAGCTACTTACTAGAATAGTCAATTTTCAGATTGTAATAATTCGCGAGAGAATATTCGAAACTATACGGAAGTTGCTTTATAAAAATGTAAATACCGTTTCCTACCAATTTCATTTTCATAATTTTTCACATAATTCCACTTATTTTCGAGAAATTTCGACATAAATGGAAAAATTCATCAACTTCCCATTAGACTAAAGTACATATTTCATTTAGGTTCTTTCCCCCCCCCCCCCCAGTATTGATAACGAGCGTTCCGGTGACGTCATGTGTTACTATCTTATATATAAGCCCATAACGAATCCTCTAGCTTAATTTATCGCAAAAGTTCTGAGAGTTTGAAGTTTACATTCCAAAAACATGATTCTGAGAAAAATGCATTTAAAATGTATTTCAAGTACAATATTTTCTTATTTGTGCTACACAAAAATTGAATTTGCAATGAAACTATTTGTTGTACGGAAAATATGAAAAGAACTTAAATTGTAGAGTATAAAATTTACTATATTTTGAGGGAAAGAAGTGTATGTAGCGATGTTTAGTTTGGAAGATATACGTGAAAAACTGGGCATTGCAGGATACAGCGTCGTAGAAAACCGCGATTTTCGTGCATTAGCAGACGGCGGTGGCGGTCGTCAGTGGTACTACATGAAAGAGCACGAAATTTCATATAGGAATATGTAATAATCCCAGTTTCGCCAATTTGGACCCATAAAATGTATTTTGAGTTTTTCTCGAATTCTTGTTTCTCATTAAGTATAGTCCCTCCTTCTTTAGAACGTCTCGCTAATATAAGAGGACTATTCGAAAAGTAATGATAAAAACGTTCTATTGAAAATAGTATTTCCTCAGTCTTCTAAATCCACGTGCTCTTTTTTAAAGTAACAGCCCCCTCGGTCTTGATACTTTTTTTCCACCGGCAGCCCCACTTTCTAAATATAAATGCCAGACCATCTTTCGGAAGCTCCTTACAGCGCACCTCCACAGCCTCGACAACTCCGTCATTGGTTTTGAATTTCCGTCCCCTAAGCACAAACTTGACTTCAGGGAATGACCAGAAGTCGCAAGGGTTCAGATATGGACTGTATGGTCGGTGGGGTACAGTTTCTATGCCGCGAGCCTTCAAGAACTTCACGATTACAACGTTGGAATTGGGACATTTCAGTTGACATTATAGCCGACAAGCATCGACATTATTATCAAAATTGTTGTATCATTGTATACAAAAGTAAACCCAATTGTGCAGTCGACATTCACATTGGCATGCCTACTCGACAAACGGTTTAGGCTGAATAATTTTCGTATAAATCAAGTTATTGTCATAATTCTTACATAGTTACGTTTAAAACAATATGTTTCAAAGTGCTGGGATACAAAAATCCTCCCTGTTTTGATGCAGGCCCATTCGGGGCGTTTCCAGGATAGGGGGTGCGGTATCCCGGGGCCACTTTGGCATGCGTGCATCGCCGCCCCTCTATCATCAATTAGGATACAAAAACTCAAAACAAGTGAAAAAAATATATATCGATACTTCTGTCAACGTCGACAGTGTTTCACAGGTTTATTACACCTCATAAACCCGCTTGCCTTGCTCGCGAATTTTCTATTTTACTTTATGTATTTTACAGTAATGGCTACATATGGTTTCCCTCGGTATGTCAAAAGATTTAGGTCAAATGTACCCGTATTCTCCTGTTTTTTGTCTAATTACCGAGTGTCCATCGATGACTGTAAAACTTGAGTGAAAAGTTTCATCTGATCGCGAATACACCGAACATGATTTTGCTGACATAAATGCGGAATCGCAGCCCGGAAAATGTTCGGTTATTAATGTATAACGTATGCGAAAGGCGTTTCGAAAATCACAAACAGGATGCTGATAATTATTAAACGGTCGTATATCTTTTTATGTCGCTTTTACAGGCCATAATTTTCTCAATATTGTGTCCCTCCAGTCTATTCATCTTCGCGTTAAACGGTGACAGCGTAAAAGAAAGTTTAACGATGAAACCTTTCCAGTTTTCGGCTCGCGTGTATGCTGTTCGGTACAGGGTGCGGAATTTGCGATACACAAAGCCGAAAAAGTGATGTGACCCGGCACGTCACTCGGGCCATTTTCCGCGTCCATTTTACCAACTTCGAACAAGCGGCACGCTGGACAGGGGACAGAGAATAAACAAAAGAAGCGAAAATAATAATTCGGGTTATGAGTAGCCGGGTTGGAAAACGAATAGACGAGGCAAAAATGTGTTTGTCATCGGTGGTTAACCCTTTCGTTCTGCCAGTTCCCTTTTATGGCCGGCAAAATGGGAACTTCAGGTAATTACTCGGACAGCGGAAACCGAAAAGTTCGGTTATTGAAAAACGATCTGCGGGAAACGTATGTGTATCGAGGCGAGCTGTACTTGTAGAAAATAATTGGACTATAGAAGAGTTGAAAAGATACAGACAGCAACGTTGATTGTCATTGCGTGTCGGTTCATCAAGTAAATTCGACGCCGATAAGGAGGAAGTAGAAAATTATTCCAGGATTATGTGCAAAAGGTTATGGAGTGTTTAATTTACGCATGAAGACAATTTTAATTCGACGCTGGCAGCCGTAAGTCGATCTATTCGATTAATTAATTTTTAGAACCGGCGATGCGGAAAGGCAGTAAATGTGGAATTCGGAATTCCGGGAAAGAGGGAATTTGAAAATAAGCGGCGTGGGCACGAATTTAATTTTTACAGAGAAACGCGGTCGCAGAGGCAGTATCTTTCCAATTCAATTTCGCTTTCTGAATACCTACTTTGGGAAATACAGTATAAACGCTAGGACCAGACTTCACGAACATTTGCGAACAAACATGAACGAAGGAACCTGATGGACACGAATTTGTCAGGTGTGGACAATGCACGGAGCAAGAACGAACGCAACTGAACACGAACAAGTGTTCGCAAACTGGAATGAACGCGATGTGACAGCTTATCCATCGTGCTTAATCCTGCTGGATTGCATTCATCATGTTTGGACATATACAAGCTAACTACCATTTCTGTTTGTGTTCGAGTCCATTCGCATCTGTTCGCTGATGCTTGTTCCTGTTTGTTCGCGTGTGTTCGTGTTCCAAATTCTTTTGCATTTGTTCGCTGGTACTTGTTCTTGTTTGTTCATGTGCGTTTGTGTTCGAATTCATTTGCATATTTTAAGCTGATGCTCCGTCCTGTTCATCCGCGTGCGTTCGTGTTCGGATTCATTTGAATCCATTCGCTGATGCTGGTTTGTTTTTGTTCGCCTTTGTTTCCATTTGTTCATGTTTGTTTGCGGATATGTTCATGATGTACGAGCCTATATAGCTCAAGGTAAAGTGCCCGAATAAGAGACAGGGCCTAAGTTTGTGACTTAATTTATGTTTCAAAGCGCACTCTAGCAGCGACAGTGTCAACCAAGCGATATTAGTTAGAAATGACATGCGCCGTCTATTTATGCATATGTATGTGTTCTGTAACTTTTCAAGGTGTTTTTTGTTATTTTCAGATTCTGGCAGGCACTAAATTTTTTTCATATTATATTTTGTTGGTTGAATGTAGCTCTGGAAAGGTCAGTCGTAAACTTCCAGTGGCCAGATTATGAGGACTGCTACATTTATTTTTGACGTCTGATGAACTAAATGTATTAAAACAAAAAGTAGGAGACAAATAATCGATGATTCCGCATCTTACTTGCTTTCTTCCATATTGAGGCAGAGCTGGCCGCGGAAGATGCTACACTTTGTGGAAAACTGAAAATGTTTTAGTCTTACAAATCGAAAAGCAATTGGCGCGCCAATTCCGAATCTGACTTCAAAATGTTGAGTGGTGTGCTATTTTTTACCTTAAAACAAGGGAAATGCTCCTAAATTTTTCTGTTTGTTTTGGTTCCTAATTCGAGCTTGAACTTGTAATGTAGAAGTTTGGGTCAAGTTTACCAGTTCAAATTTGGAAACAGTGGAACAATGTGATTCTGTAGAATTTTGTCAGACTTTTGAACGTATTTTTCTAGGTGGAAGTAAATGATACTAGTTCATTATTCCCAACACGGTTATGTCGCATTGGCTTGCATGGCTTACTTGAGGTAGTTTGCCATTGCTTTCCTTGCAGTTTATTGCGTTAGAATTATACGTGGTTTTTAAAACGAAATTCTATACTTATCCATTGTACTTAGGAAGTCGGTATTAGAATTTTAAAAGTAGATAATTTGGAATCAAGAGAGAGAACTGAACTCCAGAATAACAGTGTTTTCAAATTTCTTAGTAATATATACCTATCAGTAACGTATATAAGAGGAATGGAGGTATGGGCAGCATATCCTCCTCAAGGCGAGGGAAAAATGAAAACTAAAGGGCGTCTTCCAGTCATACAAGTCATACAAAAATTATACAGTTGCCTCTGATATTACTTACAAATGTGGTAGTTCTTCCTAAATAGTGACTAAATTTCTTTTCAAAATACGGCCAAATTGAAATTTAATTGAAAATTTGTGTTCTTTACAACATTCTTTACAATAATTCGTTCGTCGTTCTCTCTCCTGGAAATCAAATTCTGTTCAGATGTGAAAATTGTCCGAAAAAAGCCATACAAAAGTCACAAAAAATTGTACAAAGGTCTTACTATTGGAAAATTCGTATTTGGTAGACACCCTAATCCTTGAATTCATTTTTTCCTGCCTATCGACACAAACCTCGGGCGAGATTAATGAAGGGTCGTTTTAACTTGTATTTACCTACAAGCTCAAGATCAACAAACGTGTACAATTCTGCTAACTACTGCTTTAGCAACTCTTGAAAATTTTCAAATAATTGGAGAGGTTTTCTGACGTACAGTCTTAATCTAAAGATCGTTAAACTAAAAAATAATTGTAATATTTTCAGTTTTGCCAACTTTTTAGCATCTCATGAAAAAATTTCGATTGATTTGAGGAGTTTTTTGACCTAAAATTACAGTCTCAAGATCGTCGAGTGAAAAGAATTAGTGTAATATTTTCAGTTTTTCCATCTGAACTTTAACGACTCCTAAGTATTTTTAAATTTCTGGAAATTTTTTCTAGTGAGTAATTGAGGACCTGACTTCCAAAACGCGCTTGGTCCAAAAAATCGAAAATCGAGTTTTTAGCGCAATCTGGTGGAGGAGGTCGAAAGGCACCTTTCAGAGTTGGTTTCATGATTTTATCACGACTTAGAGCCAGCTAAACCTTTCTTTTGTTCTTTCTTATAATACTGACTTACTTGTTTTTTTTTCTTCAAATTTTACAAATATACGAGACTCTTATGACTGTAAATCATACTCGATTTTTCCTGTTCGTGGGGGTACAAGGATGTCTGCAGGGTGGAGGGAGGGGGGCATTGTTCACGGATGCCTCGTTCACCGGAATGGTCGTCTTTAAGCTACGCCTTCCAATTTCTGACACTTTCTGGGTCAAGGTGTACGAATTTTGACCTTTCACAGGTATGACATGGTCTGCCAAAACGAGCTAAGTTCACGACTTCCTCCACATTGCATTCCCATATCTCGAAGACTGTTCGCACGCCAACCTTCATACTTAGGTGGTATTAGCATTTCACCCCCTTCTTCTTCCCATCCATGCAGCTGAATCAGTGTTACCACTTATCGTTCACGAGTCAGAATGTTTTTTTCGATTTCCCAACATTTCGTTTTTTGGACTAAGTGCGTTTTGGAAGTCAGGTCTTCAGTTACAACTTCAAAATCTTCGAAGAAGAAAAACAAAGTAGCGGAGTTTTCAATTTCGTTAACAGCAGCCTCAGTAACTCTCGGAGAATTTCAAATTATTAAAGGTTTTTTTTTTATGTGTAATTATTCACAATCATAATTTGAAAATCATTAACAAAAAAAAAAAATAATATTTTTAGTTTGACTCCCGTTCAACAAGTCATGGAAAAAATTGATATGATTGGAGGGTTTTTCTGAATATCTGTCTCAAGATTTTAAAGCAAAACGAAATAATGTTTTAATATTTTTAATTTGGACTACAAATTGTAGCCAATCCTAGAAATTTTCAAAATATTTAAGAGTTTTTTTCTTATTTAAAATTTCAGCCTGAAGATCACGAAGCAAAAAAAGAAAAAAGAAAGTTTTCAATTTTGCCACCTGGCAGCTTTAACTACTATTGAAAAAATTTCCGATCACTGGAGACTTTTCCTGACTTGAAACTTATTACAATCTGAAGATTGTCAAGCAAAAGGGAAAACAAGTGTGAGGTGTCCTCTTTCGCATTATGTGAGTTAATACATCAGTCGGTAGGTGTGTGTACTGAATGTTATCTGACAGAAACTTGCTTACGGAGGTGTGGAGGGGAAATAGTCTAATTTCACATACGCTTTCTCTCTCTCTCTCTCTCTCTCTCTCTCTCTCTCTCTCTGTCTCACTAAATGTGGGTGGAGCATTACTACGTCACTTCCGTTGCATGTTTTCGCGTTTGTTTCACTTTTTCTATGTTGTTAACTATTCATCCTAAACCTGCGTAAAGAAGCTTCTCTTCAAAATTTAAAACTACAGCTTTAGAAACTCTTGTAAAATTCTATATTATTGGTAGAGTTTCCGATCCCAAATTGCAATTACGTCGGGGTTCGACAAAAATACAAAAAATGTTCGTAAGTATATCCCTTTTTAGAAAACCGGGAAAAGTCAGGGAATTTTGACGGGCTGGAAAAGTTGTGGAATTGCCATAATTTTAATCAAGATCTGGGAACTTTTCGAGAATAATGAGAATTAAAGAGTGTACACAATTTTTTAACAATAAATGTC
This sequence comes from Acanthococcus lagerstroemiae, assembly GCA_031841125.1. Classification (NCBI taxonomy): domain Eukaryota; kingdom Metazoa; phylum Arthropoda; class Insecta; order Hemiptera; family Eriococcidae; genus Acanthococcus; species Acanthococcus lagerstroemiae. The sequence goes on from CM063114.1 coordinate 16,849,357, forward strand.
AGCGTAAATCGCAATGACACGTTTCTTTCACAAAGTATTCTCGAAGCTGTGTACAATACTAGCTGAAAAAATTCTAAGGAAATTTCGGAAAATTGTTCTGGAAAACGGGAAAAAGGGAAAATTATTTTTTTTTAAAGTGGCCACCTTGTAACATTTTCAGTTTTATCTACTGCAGCTTTAGCAACTCTTGGAAAATTTCAAATTACAGGAGGATTTTTCGAGCTTGAACAATAAATTCAGAGTCACCAAACAAAATCGAATCACAAAATCTTTGCATTCTGCTAATAGCAGCTTTCTCAGTTCATCAACTCTTGAACATTTCAAATTATCGGGGGAGAGGATTATTCACCTTTATGGCGCGACCCTGCGTATAATACATGATGTCTTTTTCTGTTGCAAAAATTTTCGAGAAAACTTTTCCCGCCTGAACAAAGGAAATGACTCTGTTTTGAGAGAGAATTTCGAATGTGGTCTCGGAATTGAGCTAGATCCATTGTTTAGCCTACTTTGTCTTACTTTTTGAGCTTACCTCAGTAACCGAGCCTCTTTCAAGTGTGAATTCTCACTCAGCCTCAAAATTGGTCGAACGCAGTTGAAAACTCAATTTTTCAACTTCTGAAGATTTCCCCAGATATATGTTTTTTTTTTTACTGAAAAGAAGTTTCTGAAAGCTTTTCCACCATTATGTAGTGGAAATCTTTCTACTTTTCTTGAGAAATTCAAACCTGTCCTTAAAATTGCGAGATCCGTTATTTTTTGGCTTACGTATTAGTCAAGCGTCGCCATTGACTTTCGAGTGTGAATTCTTATTCAACGCCTAAAAACTAGTCAAAAGCATTTGAAAACTCAATTTTTGAACTTTTAAATATTTCTCCAGGTTTTTTTTTCTTCTGCTGAAAAAATTTTTTGAAAAATTTTCCACCAAGACGTAGTGGAGATGACTCCGTTTTTCTTGGGAAATTCAAATCTGCCCTTGAATTGCTGGATCCATTTTTAGACTTACTTATCAATCAAGCCTCGCCACCGGCATCCGAGTGAGAACTCGAACTCAGCACGCGTCAAATTCTCCATTCTTATCACCTCGTAAGCTTTGAACATTATACTGATATCAGAGAGAGACTGCATGCGACTGAAAAATTTAATCACGCAAGTCGGGCGCAGTGTGCGTTAATTGTTCCAACAAGTTCGCTCACATGAATAAGTTACACACTCCATTCAAATCACGTTACCTTGAAATTGAGGGCTTGACATTTTTTACCAACAGTCGAGTTAGATTAGTGTTTCACGTGTAAGCATCTAAGGCGAAATCCGGATCGATATTTTTTAATTAAAGTGCCCACGCATTTTGTCAGTTTTGAAATAGTGGGAGCACTTCTCCCTCAGCTTCTTCCTTTTGCCCCGAGACAACTTTTTACTTAAAAAGCATTTAACGATAGAAAAGTAGTTGAACGCTGTATCAGCAGCGTCCTTTTCCGTCACTTTTGGTTCCTGTAAACACAGTTGTCACACATCTCAGCTGACAAACAAAAAAATGGTATTAGATTTGCCAAGTTTTACTTTGAAAAGTTTCGTCCTTTCTTTCCGTTTCTCGTTTTTTCCCCTTGCAAATTAAGAGACCCCGAGAGACAGCAAATTCTCGATGGAAATAATTACGAAAAACATTTTAGATACGGTTTTCTCGAGACTTGAGGCTACCGGAGTCGATTAACAGTCGGCGAATGTTGAAGTGAAAAGCAATTTTGTAGAATCGATATTTCACTTGAAATTAATCGAATCCGCAAGTATCTTTGTTTATTGAAAAAGAAGGCCTGAAGCGGAATTTAATTTTTCCATCGTTACTGACCATTTGGTTTAAGTTATTAATCGTTTCGAAATAGTTACAGTTAGGATAACATCTTCAAAAATTTAGTGGTGGACGCATTGCTGTAAGAAAGGCATATTCTTCCGTCGTCTATATGGGAAGATTCATTTAGTAAATTAAAGTAAATCGCACGAAGTGTGATGAACACATGGAAGCAAGTTAGTCGCATCGGAGCAATGACGAGGAGCCCCCTGTTTCCGACTAAAATGAAATTGGCCTTCAAAGATGATCTAGAGTTGGGGCGTAGGGTGAATTCGACCTGAAACGGTTAGAAAAATCTAGAAGGACTTGGAACAGTCTAAGTAAAGACTAATTTGCACGTCATTTTCCATTTTTAGAGGCTAGGAGAGAACGGGGGCATATGTTGGATTTCTCCTGAAACAGTTAGACCATGTAGAGCTGCTCGGAACAATTAGAAATTTCCAGATAGGAAAAATTTGAGTAGTTCTTATCAGGGACGAAACCAGGGAGGCACGGGGGCAGCTTGCCATCTCAAGCCTCCGCCGGAGTTGGGAAAATCCAACAAGTCCAAAAAAGTTTAGAGGTTTTTTAATACTGAGATTTCAAAAAATTGGAGAAATTGAGTTTCCACCCCCGACCGGTTGTAAGAAGGAAACAGCTCTGCAGGTGTTCCGATCAAAGTTTGAAAAGTTCAACCGTTAGGAACATCAAAATAAGTGCCTCGGGTGCCCGCTGCGCTGATAATTTTGTTACTTCAGTACAACTTACAAATAATTATTCAGGATATTTTACTCTTCAGTACTAGAAACTTACAAATATTTCGACATTTTTCCAACTTATTTAGTACTCTTTAAGACTTGTGCACATATTATGTATAGAGAGTCTGAAGAAGTTTAAGAAAAACCTGAAAAAGTATTGAAAGTGTCTTGGCGAATGTAAACAAAATTTAAGAGTTTAGTATATGGAATTTGTTTGGATGAGTCTTGAAAAGTCTAAAACATGAATGTCTGAAAGTCTTACAGAGATTCCGAACTTGAATGTATCTAGAAGAGTCTTGAACAAATAGGTGTAAGGGTCGTGGGGTAGGTAAGTAGTTGAACCTGGAATAATTGGAACGCTTCAAGAATCAGCTCGGAGCAGTCAAATTCAGTTTAGAAACATTTACGGAGTTAACTCGTTTTCGATTTTCCAGCCTCATTGGCTTACGTACTGACATCGAGTCATTTAGCGCCCAAATTTGTTCGAACTAACGTAAATCAATTTAGAACAGTGAAAAAATGCATTAAGATTTCGCATTTGTGGTGCCAAGTTTACACACGTGTTGGTAAAATCTAAATTTTTCTTGTTGGAAACCTGAAAAAGTTTCTTTGTTTGTATAATTTAGGCCCTCCCTCCTCGATCAGCTGCCACAATATATCCTTCGGCGAATGATCTGCTAGTGGTCCTAATTAATGTTTCATATCACCTATGTTGTTCATTCATACGGAAAAACTTTGAATGTTTACCAAAATTTTAATCAATGAGAAATATTGTGACGTCAGCATCGCGTGATAAGTTTAATCGTATATGTATAATGAGTAGGCGGAAAATGTGACTGTCGAAATTAATATTTCTACAATTCTTTACTGTGCGCACTCGACCGTTATGTACGCAAATATATATTCATCATCCTCCTCGTACTTCCAGTCTATTAAGATAGGTGGGCACAACTTCGACCCGTTTTATGTAACTTTCAAAACTAATTCTAATTTGGTCCATTACGCTGGATTCCAATTTCCCAGAGAAATCAAAATCTGCCTTCAGAAATACTCAAGTGTGCAAATTAGGGTATCCTTTATTTTGTAGATTCTCGTGTTTCGGACGGGACATCCCCTTCAAGTTTTTCCTTATCATGTGAAAGCCGTCCTTTCTGGTCGCCGACGGGAACTCGAAGGAACAGTGCTCGGGGACAGGAGTGCAGTGTCTGAGGAGCCACTTTGGTATGGGTGCATCGCTATACACTCCACCAAACATCATACGAAAGTAGCGTCATTTAATTTCAGTTTTTTTGAACAACATTAACTCGTGTCCTACTGGCTTTAGACTGTATGTAATTTATCTAGGGATTTTCCAGGAAACTCTTCAGGAACCAAAAACCACCTTACAGAAGAAAATCAGACGATTACAATAAAAACGTCGCGAAAGTAGATAGAATTCTGAATTTCTGAATATTTTCGAGGAATAAAGTTGTTCCGGGGATCAAAATTGAATTTTTGGCGAAATTTTAATTTTTTTTATTTGTTTATTTATGAGCCACTAGCTGCACCAAGGGATGTACAGCTCGGCTTGGGATATCAAAGAACTCAGTTTTGAAAAAGAAAAAAACTTGTACATATAAAAGGCAAATTAACTTTCTTGGAATAATTTTTCACGACTTCAACTGTGATCTGATCCTGAAGAGGGAAAAAAACCAAAAAAAAAACCGAAATGCCGAAGTGCCAATATTAGAATTTCCAAAACTATATGGATCAATTTTATTCGATGATTCCGAGTGAGTTCCTAAAATTTTGTTTCAAACCTTTTTAGAACGTTCAAATTCATATTCAGTTTTTCTTTTGAATTTACATTTTTGTAAGTTTGCAAAAGTACTGTTATTATCAACTTGGTAATTTTTTGTCAGTTAAATTCATTGCTTTTTTTTGTAATTTGACTTTTAATGCATGTCATTTAAAAACGATAGTTCCCCATTCAGTTTTTTTTCTTTAAATATTTTTTTGGACTCTCAAACAGTTTTTTGAAAAATAGAAGATATGTAATTCGCAGTTTTTACTCGCAGCCGGCAGACTCTTTCTTTCATTTTATTTTACTTCTGTACTTCAGTTTATTTTATTTTATAAGTTATTTACTTTTATTTGTTTTGGTTTCTGCTTTCCTTTCTGTTTCTCTGGATTAAATGATAATGGCCCCTTCCTGTAATTGGCTGTAAGCCTGTCGGCAGAAGGCTGTACCGGGTGTCTCTTTTGCAATGATCCTCTTATATCTGATAAGTAGGCAACTTATTGTGACGATATGTGGATATGTTGCATACTCTTTACTTTTGAAGGAGCTGAGTTATGGTTCAATTTTGAGAGGTTTTCTATCTTTGAATTTTTTTTTCTTCTTACGACTAGAGATAGACAGAAAAATGGTACCAGTGTAATAGTAGAGGATAGTTGTGGTAACCACAGAGAAAAAATGGTCGGATTGGGTTCAACAGGGTGTTCGTAAAATGAATTTTTGTACAAATTATATCAGAAAATTTTCACATTTTTTCAATTTCCCGTGAAACTTGTACCATCTTAAGCCACTGTTTTTTTATTTGCAATAGATTGTGCATTAAATTTCCCATAAAAAAGTAATTTTTGCAATTTTCTTGTATCTGGATTAGAACTGCTCAAAATGGAGTTCAAGATATCCCTGTTAGGAACTATTACTTGTTAGCACAGATGCACAGGCCTTGTGGAGATAATAATCATCTTTCTCAGCTACTTTACCACTTCACAGAGTAATATCGCTTATGGGGTTTATTCACCTCCCTGTTTTCATCTATTTACCCCATATTTAAAATTGAGGCCCATGCAATGGGGGGGGGAGGGATTCTAGTATTTGGTAACGTTTAATATGCGCATTCAATAATTGATTCCAAAAGTCGCTCAATTCGGGTTCGGTAACTTGGCCATATTCCCCGAACTGTGGCGCATACCGATGGGAAGGAGGTGCAATATGACAGTTGTGGTAATCACACAGAAAAAAATTAAAGATCATGGAAAGTGGTTGAACATGATTTTCATAAAATAAATTTCACTTAGTACAAAACTGTGCTGGGAAACGTTGGTATCTTTTTATTTACTGTATCACTCCGGGGGGGGGGGTATCAATTTAGTGTGAGGAGTGTTATCTATGTAGATGAAAGAATCTAGGCCCAACAAATTGTTGTTGACATGGATAGAAGAACTACCTGGGTTATGGTCTTATATGGTTCCGAATAATGAAAAAATTTATTCAGGTTGATTGCGATTATATGGCAGAATTACAATATTATTTGGTAACCAACCAAATTAACGTGAAAATTTTGCCTACTGGTATTATTTTTCTTCCTATCTCCAGTCGTGAGAAGAAAAAAAAATGGTCAAAGATAAAATTTTTTTCAAAATTTGACCATAACTAGGTCCCTTTAAGAGTAAGAGTACGCAAACATATCTACATATGTCGGTGTAAGTTGCCTACTTACCAGTCGGAAGGGTGGGGGGTCATTGCAAAAGAGACACCTCGTATAAAGAGTAACGGTGATACACATTTTGCGAACGATTTAGTTCCCCCTTTACTTCGTTCCTTCCAAATTCATTCACAACATTTTCATAATCAGCTAGCGCACCATTCATAAATCCCTTTCTTGCAATTTTCCAGGTCCGTTTCCCTGCGACCTTTTCCCTTGAATTCTACTTTCCAAAACCGAATGTCCTTTCATTAGTCCTAAAGCTTCGACTCCAGATTCCATTTCAAAGAGATTCGTAAGAAAGCTCTGTTCACTTCATTAACGTACAAATAGAGGACGTCTCGTACACTTTTCGATGTTTCGACGCCGAACCAATCGGCGAAGTCTTGAAACCTTTATCGGCTTAAGGATCTTCATTATTTCAACAACTGAATTCCGCGGGATTTCCTTCTCTCCGTTTCGCCTTTGTCATTAAACACGGTTATTCCGATGTTAATTGAATTACATTTGCGATTAGTCAACCTCCGTTTCATGTCTTCGCTTTGGAACACCTACTTAGCATTCGTTGCGAACCGATAACATCCTCGTTAAACATAATCAGGGGTTCGACTATATGTACGCAATGTACGCAAAATTATGTGTTCGGGGTGCTCCGGTGTACGAATCCGCTTCGCCGGAAAATCTGACCGGGAACCGACCTTGCGAATACAAATAAGAGAGGTGTGATGGAATGGCGGCTTCGGGGAAGGTCGATATTTTATTACATAAGAACAATACACCCCGACGTCTAAAGTTCAACCGACCTATATTCGATTAATAAATGACCGAAAGTTCATTGTAGTAATCTGTGAACCAGGTTTGAAATATAATCGGTTGCCGGTTTATCTCCCGTACATAAATCTTGTGCCACGCCGGCAGCCTCTCTCTCTCTCCGGCTCTCGTGTTGCAGGGCTCCGATAAAAATAAAATTGCCGATGTTAATCGTGTGTTCGCTGTCGACGGGTAAAAATTACACCTCGGGCTCAATAAATAACTGTATCGAATTCCCTTCGATGTTCGGCGGTGTATATGACACGACGTGACGCTGCTGTGACGTCTCGAAGACGAAGAAATTTCTGGAACCGAAAGAAGCCTCGCGCTCTAACAGATGACGGGCACAAATCATTTTTGATTCTCGTTCACCGTTTCGAATAATCGCCTCCTGTAATTACGTCAGGGAGTTTCGCTCGTTCGAGAACGGGGCTAACTATTTGCGCCCTCTTGAACGAAGAAGATGGAAAATCTTAGGTGGTATGACGATCCATAAGCGAAGGAATGGTACCTGGATATCTACGGATGCTGGTTGTGTTATATGGAAGGTACCCTGCTTCTCTAGCTGCAGTGGTGTCGCTTGGCTCATCTAAGGAGTGTACTTTTCAGAATCTTCATTTTCAAGTTTCCCTCCTCCAGATGCCACAATTTGCAGTTTAGGGACAAATAATTATTGAAAATAAGTTCAGCAACTTGCGGATTTTTCGGGGTTTTTATGAGAAAAAGAAGTGTCTGGTTCGGACCGCAACGAAGGCATTCGAAATCAAAAGACGAGAGCGTGTAGAAAAAGCGCGAGTATAGTTGAAAGCAGATCGTAATGCGAGTGCTATATAGAACGTATTTATACTGTCGCAGAGCTGTAACTGAACTGCGACTGTAACTGAAACTAAACTAATGGTCCTGCCCGGTCGATCAAGGAAAGGGGAAAAAAGGGCAATAAGTTTAGAAGAAGAATGCGGTTTGAAAGATCCTGCCGGATACATAGGAATGCAGGAGACTAAAGACGTTTATTAGACGCTCGCATCGTACTACCCTATTGACAAAGACGATGCGATTTTGAAGAAAAAAAAAAACGCACTGCGACATCGCAACTGCTACCCGTGGGGAAAAAAATCGCATCGCGATTGAGGCATCACAGGTGGCAGTGCGAGTCGCAGTGCTTTAGTGGCTTCGTCATTCGCATGCTACTTTAACAGAAAGTGGCATGCGATTACGCCTGCGGCTGTCGTAGCCGCAGAGGCATGCGTCAGTAGCTACGACAGGCGCATTGAAAATCGCATCGTGAATCGCCTTCGATACCACTATAGTTGAAAGTCGCGTCGAAACTCGCATGCGACTTCGCCTGCCACTGTCGCGTCGAAAGTCGCACCCAATGCGATTTGTGATGCGATTTTCGATGCGACTTTCAGCTATAGTGGTATTGGAGGCGATTCACGATGCGATTTAGGGTACGACTATCGGCCGTAGTCGCACCCGGTGCGCCTTTTGATGCGATTTTAGATGAGACTTTTAGCTAAAGTGGCATCGAATGCGATCCGTTTGCGAATGCAATTTCTGATGCGACAATTACATCGTGAATCGCATTCGATGCGTTTGGGGATGCGATTTTGACTGCTATATTTGTAGCCAAAATCTGGGAAGGTGCAACTGTGGCCAATATATGGTGTTAGCCAAAGTCGTGCGAGAATTACAGTGCAGTAAAAAAATAGATGTAATATAATAAATTATATGAGATTAGTATATGATTGTATTAAAAAATACATTTGTATGCAACAATTAGGGATATGTCTGCGTTTACACAATGCATGAAAAGCAGTCATATAGTATGACACAACCCCATAATTTTGAATTTTGAATGTGATGCCACAGCTCTTAGCCTATCAAAGCCCAAAGGCTTCCATAGTTGACAGGGTTGCCCACAAGGAGAGAGCTGTGTTTTGCATCAATGGAATTATGCTATTAACAGTTTAAATGACTTGTTTTTGTTTTTTTGTTTCAACAGAGTGGCCACCACTTTTTTTATAGAACAAAATTTCCTGACTTTTCCCTGACTTTTTTTGTAATTTTTCCTGACCTTTTCCCCACTTTTTTCCGACTAATTCCACAGAATTTTTATAAGTTATAATAAAATGACCAAACTGGAAAATAAGTACAAGTACCTACTATAGTGTGTTGTATAGTTAAAGTCAATGACCAAGACAAAAGTAAAAACAGTTGTGTTTTTTTGTGTTTTTTTTTTGGGGGGGGGGATATAAAAAAATTGGGAACTTACTAGGCTTATACATACAACGAGTGTGTAGATCAATTTTGATTTATAAGATTCAAATTTGTGACAGTGGAAATTCAACGACATAAAGCAAAAGAAGAAATTAAAAATATACAATAGTAGAGTATTTCTTCTCAATAATGTTCGATTTCTAAACGTTCATCAAAACTTGACTTCCACCCTGATAATATTCTCTCAAATTCTTAATTTTTGTACCCAACTCTTCGATCTGGTGACGAGCATCTTCTAATACTAATCTCTTCTTCTCCTCAATTTCCTTTAATTTTTCTGCGGCTTCTCGATTTTTGGCTTTTGCTTTCGATTTTCCATCTTGTCCTACTCTTTTCTTGTCTATAGCCTCCTTGTACAGACTATGTGCCTTCCTTACAGCGTGAATAATATTCTTATTCATAACAACCTTCCTAATTTAACGCCATGGTGCATGAGCGTGTCATACACTAACCTCTGGCCAACAAAAGACTCATTTCAGAGGTTTTTTACTAAGATTTCTTTATTTATAGAAGAATGTTTCTCAACGAATGCATTTCCATACGAGAGAATCGGTACCATCTTTAGGAAATTGATTAATGGAGCAAATTTATCACCTTCATGAGGAATTACTTCGAACCATAAATTAACCAGCCTATGCTGAGGATTAGGTATTGACATTTTTCTCACTTTTCATCAAAAAATGGTATTTTCCAAACTTTGATCAAATTGTTCTTCTCGTTCCGGTATCATGATCTTGAGTTTACTTCTAATCCGGTATATCAGAATTGAATTCTGTGACCTCGGACCCTCCTCCAGCAATATCTCGATTCGATGATTCGTGCTTGTAAAAGTTTTAAAACACACAAAATTCAAATTTGGTATCTGAGGATGGGGGTAGGGGAGAGGGAACAGTTCCAGTGATGGGTAGATACGAATGTTCAGAAAGGGTCCGATGATAATTCGCACCATTTCTATTTGCTTCAATCGATGAGACCAAAAAAAAAAAAAAAAAAAAAAAAAGACAAAATTTGATCGCTGCATGAAAGAACATTGTTACTCGGATATGTGGTCTAGGCAACTGCATTGACGCTCATTCCCACGTTCCGATGTCTTCTGTATCTCTAGTCGTCCATTCTCGGCGTCACTCGGCATTCTTCGTGTCGGCTGGGGGGTTGAAACTTGGAACGAATGGCTGCCTAAAGAGGAATATGCGCAACTACAGCAGGATAGTAACGTTTTTCTGCAGACTTTTTTTTTTTTTTGCGAAGTGCTTTTTGCGAAACATTTTCTGCGGAATTTTTCTCTTTCGTATGACATTCCATTAGACATAATCCATGATGAAAAAAAAAAAAAGTCTACGTTTTCTTCCAAAGCCTGTGTTAATTATATAGGAAACTGATATTCATTATAAATTCGCTATCAAGTGAAATATGCGTAGTATAAAAGACTTTTGCGAGATTGTTGTAAGTCTAAAAATGCAATTTTTCAGGAGAGCAAAAAGACGATTCCTGTACGCATTGCGAATGTCTGAGTATAGTGTTGGCTGTTTGAAAATGAAATAGCAGTAGGGAGCAGCATTGTTTCGGTACAGCTTCCTTTAATTTCAGATTTTTAGGTTCATTATAATAACGCATTTTGTAGGGCTGCAAAAAAAAAAAAAAAAAAAAAAGTCGTGACTTGACATTTTGAACAAATAGGTGAAGTGCAAAGTTGTATAAAATGTTTTTAAGTCCGTAAATGAACAGAGAGCGTGCCTCAGCTGTTCACCATTGGAATGGACTTATGACCAGTGTTGGAAGAACAAACGAGAACGTGAAGAAAAACAACATGAATGAGAACGAGAACATGATGGGATTGAAAATAAGAACAGGAAATGGGAACGGGAACAGGAACAGATTGGGAACGAGAACGGGAACGTTGGTAATTTTAAGGTAAGGAGAACGAGGAACATGAATGAGAACCATGCAGTTAGAGAAGAACGAACGAGAACGGGAACGAGATGATTTTTGCATTCTTCCAACACCTTTGCAGCTGGCGCAAAGGTAAGATTCTGAAAGCTTAAAACCAATTACAGTGGAACCTTGGTTATCCGAAGCCCGATTATTCGAAGTGCAGTATTATGCAAAGCCCCGAGAACCCCTCCCAACTATCCGAAGTACCCAGGCCCGTGCGCACGAGGGGTGTCTGGGGGTTTTAAACCCCCTCCCCATTGACCTTTGTTGATATGTAATATAATCATTTGTGGCGATCAGTGTCTCGGATGATCATCCAATGGAAACACTCAATGAAGCTCGGAGACACGCGAGTCCCCACCATGTTGCGTCAGACCCATCATAGCACGAGATATTTATTTCGCCTTCATTAGATCAAGGTGAATCCACATGCGCCCTCCTTGTGTAATTTCTGCGGACGGGTCTGGAAGTACTGATTATCCAAACCTTGTTTGCGGACGTCATGATGTTGAGAAAATGGAGAGACAGTGCAGCCAGAAAACGAGTCACAAATGTTGCACAAAAATCACTCGACTATTTTTGGAAAAAATGAATCTTTTCAATTTTTTATTTTTTTTAATAGCTAAAATATTTCCTGTAGCTTTTTCTGCGTCATTTTTCTAATCTGTTATGTAGTACATAATGCGGTAGTCATCTGTGTAGTCATTTTTATTCATAATACAGTACATTTATTCTTTTTGCCCTTATTTATAGATTGAAAAAAAAAAAGTCAGTATTATCCGAATTTTTGATTATCTGAAGCACCCAATTCTCCAACTATTTCGGATAACCGGGGTTTCACTTTATGTATTTTTGTAATGCAAAAATCAAACTGCACTACTGCACCAGTGTTGGAAAAATTAACGAAAAGAAAAACGGCATGTTCTCGTTCTTAGAATGAGAACGAGAGCGAGAACGGGAACGGGAACAGGACCAAAATGGGAAGAAGAACGAGGATGGGAACCGGAACATTAATGGAAATGGGAACGAGAGAACGAGAACGTTGGTAATTTTAAAGTAAGGAGAAAAAAGAACAGAAATGAGAACCATGCAGTTAGAGAAGAACGAAGTGAACGGGAATGATGATTTTTGCGGGGGGGGGGGGGGTAGTCGCCACTGAAATCCAGTGGTACCATCGCGTTACTCGTAAGAAGTACTTTCTGTTACACCGCTTAACTCAAAACTGCCAAAATTGGACTTATAACACTCTTGCGAAAGGCTGTTCAATGCGTTAAAAAATCCAAAATATGTGCTAAGAAAGTAAAAATGTGTCTTAACGATATAGGTGTCATTTTAGAAAGCGTGAAGAGCTGTACATCTTTCTATCTTGGAAAGAAGAATAATCAGTTAATCAAGCAGGTGACAAAACTTCATGCAATATTGCATTATCAAGACATGGTCGAGATAGATACCGCAAATCCGAATGAAGTTGGATCTTGCGATTCGAATTTTGCAAAATTAGTAACGTAGATCTGCGTTTGGAGCGCTACAGTAAAAAAAAACAAAAAAACCTTTTTCAATGGATTAATGAAGAATTTAGTAAATGTGCACTTTCTTTTGATTTTTTGTAAAAGAAAAATTGAAAATTATGGAAATATGTGCTATGGAACAGTTCAATACATGTTCTAAATATGACCAAAATATGCAAAAATATGCTTTTGCAAGTATAATCGGAAAGACCTGAAACGTAAACGTGTCTTATATACACGGTTTCTCACTCGACACAAACAAACATGCTGAAATCCGCTCCCTAACTATAATGAGGTACTATATCCCAGGTGCGGACATCCGCCATTTTGGATCCTACAGTGCCCGTGAATGCCGAATTGACTACGCGGTACGCTCCGCATTCGCATAGTCGGATTTGGTGTATCCGCGGGCACTGTAGGATCCAAAATGGCGGATATCCGCACCTGGGGTATAGTTTCTTAACTATAAAGGATTTGGAGTTATGAGATCAATTCTGCATATGACTTGGTTGCTGAATTCAAAATTTATTGTGGTACCTATTTGTAGGTTTTGAAGGTCGCTGAACTCGTTTGTAACATTGATTTCAGCCTAAAATGAAAATTGTATTACAGTGGGAAGAGGGGTAATGGGAGGATGAATTTGACAAAAAATACTATAGGGGTATCATTTTTATATGTTTTCAAGGCCCTTAAATCATTTTTGATCTCGAATTTACTGTATAATGAAGTTTGTGACTCCTGGGGGGGGGGCAAAGGGGAGGGAGAAATTTGACAAAAACAATACGGATATGATTTTGTAGGGTTGTATGGTCACTGAAACATGATTTTTGCATAGATTTTACGACAAAATGAAAAGGGGAATATTTAATAGCACAGGAAAGTAAAAAATTTGCACAGGAATAAAGTGAACAAGAAAATAATTAGACACCCCACACATTTAAAATGAAAATCACAACATCCGTCACACAGCATTTATAGGTGTATGAACGAGATTTTTTTTCACGGGAGGGGAGGATCTCGTGAATGCGGTGATTGAGGCAGGAGTTCGTGATTGAGGAGGGGTTTGAGATGGTGGATGTGATGGGGAAGGGGGTCATAGTGAGGGAGGCCCGGAATATGTGCGAATTCTTGGTGGAGAAGGAGGTTGTGATGGGGAAGGAAATTTATGGTTAGAGAGGGGGTCTTATTGGAAAAGGGGGGAGGAAAAGCTTCATTGTGAGGGTTGTGTTGGACGAGAGGACTCGTGCGGGAGAACGTACGTGTTGGAGATGGAGGCTTGGAAGGAGAGGTCTCGTGATGAAGGAAGATGCCCGATGTGGGGGAGAGGGCTGAGGGTGGTGATCAGTGTCTTCTCCATTTCAGATTCCTATTCGAAAATGATAAGGAATGGTGGCGTTTTCGCCTCCTCTTTTACCAATGCACCTTCAGAAAAAAAAAAAAACCTGCCGACGATCCGAGACTTCTAAGAGATCTAACCCACTCAGCCTGCCCGAAAATATCAAATTTAGGGATTTAGTCCATAATGTTAAATTTTTCATTTGTCATAAACATTAAATTCCTGACAATTCACGGGTGTTTTAAATATTATGGTTCGTGATTCTTTTTTTTTCTCGGGATTATTTGTCTTTCTACAGTTCATTCGTCACGTTTCCTGTTCATGTTCGTTTTTTACCGGGAAATATTTATTTTCTTGCTGTATATAAATTTTTCTTGTGGAAAGAGTTTATTGTTCCTGTGAATTTAATTTTTCATTCCTGTGGTGATGAATGCATGCCAAATGAAAATTGTGGCATCTGGGGGAGGGGGAGGGAGAGAGGGCGCATGGACAGAATTTAACAAAATTAATGTAGGTATAATTTTGATACTAATGCCGTAGAGCGACCGAGAGAGTATATAAGAAAAAGATGTATGTAATGGAATAATCAAAAGAGGAAATAAGAAAGAAAGCGGTTGAAGTATGCGCGCGAGCAAGTAAATGGAGGGCGGAAAGAAGGATAACGTATTGGCGCGGGGGAAGGGTAAAAATTGGTTGAAAATGCCGATTTGATGCTTACATTTTTTATGCAAGCAAAAAAAAAAAAAAAAAGTGAACAGCGGTTTTTATGTTTTTCTAATTGATGCCCAGTCCAGAATTTCGACTAAATGGCCGAAAACTTGACAAGAAAATGCAAACCCAGTACAACGATTTTCAAGCCGTGTATAAAAAAAAGACACTAACAATTTTCTTGTTGGCCAACTAAAATTCCAACTAAATGGTAAAATTTGCCAAAAAAAGAAAAAAAGAAAAAGGTCCGACTCTGAAGATTAGTTGAGGTGTCGCCCATCCCCTTCATTACACCGCTGGTTTTTTAATCACCAACTGTAACTGTTCCTTTCGTTATTCCTCGGTATAAATAAAACTGTTTGTAAGTAATACTGTTTCTAATGTTTGTTTTCTGTTTCTGTTTACAGGTAAGTGTTGCTGCAAAACTATACAGACTAGGTAGTTACGGTGGTGTATTAACCTCATATATCCGAATTTGAGTGCAAAACTGAGAATTGATTTCACGTTGTCGGTGAGTTAAATAATAAAATAAAAAGAGTACAACCGCTGCATGGAAGGACGTTGTTACATGGATATGTCGTCCATGCGACCCCGCTGATGCGCATACCCACATTCCAATGCCTTCTCTGGTTGTTTCATTCTCGGCGTCGCTCGGCATTCTTTAGTGTCGGCCAGTCGAAACGTGAAGGACCGAATGAGCGCGTAAAGAGAAATACGCTACTACGTCATAACGGTAACGTTTTTCGGCGGAATGTTTTTTGCTGAGCGTTTTCTGCACAATTATTCTCAGGTTTGCGTGGCGAGCCATTCGACATAGCCATGTGAAATTCACCAGAAAGTAACTTATGCGGATAACGGAGAGAGAGAAACATGCAGATCACAAAATTCGCTATGCTGGCATACGGTAACGAAAACGAAATAAAGGAATAACGGAAAATCCTGGGCAAAAATGAAGAAACAGTAAACGAAAAGCGAAACGGAAAAGTCGCGATTATTTCCAGGCTGACAACTGGTAATGAAATGGTGAATTGGCACCAAAATTATAAGGATACTATTAGCATGTTCTGTCTTCACATTTTAAGTGTAGCGTACTTGTTAACAGCGTGCTTATAACTTCGGTGTAAATCCAGCGTAACGGTAACGAAATAACGGAATAACGGAAAATTTTGGGCAAAAATGAAGAAACGGTAAACGAAAAACGAAACGGAAAAAATTGGGGTATTGATAAACGGAAAATGAAACGGAAAAAAACATTGAGAGTATCGAAAAACAAAACGAAAAAGTAAAAGAGAAAATCGTTTGCCAGCCCTGGGAAACTTGTGAATAATAGGAAGTAGCTTAAGCTGATAGCACGCTAGATTCTTCTGTCAGGATACCTTCGTAGTAATTCAATTGTAGCCACCCAGCAATAATAATTAACTTGCAGTACACAATTCGTTAGTCGTTACGTCGCTGTAGTACGCAATAATTCCAAATTAGGTAAAATAATCGGAAGTATACTGGAAAATTTTCCTTGTACGACTTATAGGAAGCTAGATATTGGTCGAAAACAAAATTCCCTTCTCTCCTTTCATCTCTTCCCTATTTTTCCCCCTTTTCATCTGATTTCTGGTGCTTCACTAGACTATAGCTCACTGTAGTGTATTTTTATGTAGCTACTGAAATTGCATCGTAAAATTCGATCACACCAGTGTATTGAGTACATGTAGGTAATCACTGGATACTTTTGAACATTTTTGCTAAAATGCATCGGCGGAACTGCCCGATAAATAATTTGAATACGGTTGCCCTGTAGTTGCCTTGTAGAATAGGGTAACTGTTGCCGTTTTAGGGCAACTACAGGGTAACCACGCTGAAGGACCGCCCACTTCTAGAAGTTGCCTCATATTCTCCAGCAAACTTCACTGTGGCTCGTTGGTTGCCCGTTGGTTGCTCTTGGTTGCTCATTGGTTGCCTTTCGGTTAAACAGTTTATATTGTACAACTTTGTCCAGTATTTCCGAGATACGAGTGTTGCGTGAAAGATTGCTGAAATTGTATTTCATACGTTATTAAAAGTGAAAAAGCGAAGCAATTTGAAGTATAGTCAGATTCTACACCGTTGCCGTTCGAAGAGGTGAGTACAAGTACGACGTACATGCTAAACGTAATACGTTTTCCGTCTATATTTCTGTGTACCTACGAAACGTGTAACAGCATAGCATTATAGAGTGACAGGTATCAGAGGATTGTGCATGGTGCATTCTTAGGGTGCATTCATGCCGGACTGAATCAGAAAATTCCGCTGATTTTTTTAGTCGTGGATCACACGGAATTTGCACCAGATATCGCATATTTGGCTTGATCAAATTGCAATGCTTCGTTGCAGATATTCAAAAACGGCAGAAGCCATTAAAGCAGCAGAGGTTAGAATCAAAAGTGACATTATTCGCCAGAAAATGTTTTCAGAAACTGAGAAAAACTGATGGGATTTACTGCGCGTGGCCTGGAGCGGTTTCTCCTACTAATATGGTAGGCAGACAACTCACAAAACGTACGTGACAAACATTTTCATGTTCCGTTACCGTCAGGAACGCTCACTAACCCATTTCAAATGAAAATTGGATAAAGTCACTTTTGATTCTCATCTCCTCAATTACTCAACAACGACACATCGAACCGTAGGCTCATTACTCGTATTTTTGCAATGATATGGTGTAATCAATGCCCCTCTACCATCGCCTAGAATGCATATCTTGCTATTTCGCACATGATAATGTGTGAAAGAGGAGGGTTCGAAAGTTCAGAAACCATTCACATCTCAAAATCAATAATTTAGCCATAAGGTCTACGCCTTCGGAGCCGGTCACATATTATTCTTTATATTTCAAATGTCAATTCTATTCAATAATATGTAACTGTATAGCTGTATGCTGACGCAGCCATTCATTATCCTATTTTTAATAATGTATACGGGTCATTCTACCGAAACCTTGTTACTTTTGTCCCAGATAAATATCTGGCAATGTATAAACAATAGGGTCCTCTAATACTGTATAAACTCAGAGGATAAATTATTGTATCTTTTTTATTAATTTGAAGTATCGTGCCCCTAACCCTTTTGGAAATCTCATTTAAATGCTCAAAAATCCCTTCGACATAATTGTCCTTCGCCATGGATTGGACTTCAAAAATTTTTTTGTAAATATTATCTCTGCGTGTTTGGATAAACTGATGCGTGTGTACAGTTTTTGTGAGTACAGTGAACAAGTTGGTAATGCAGTACGTGTTGTAGACTCGATCAGAATCAATGCAGCCATATTTGAAAACGTGTCTCTCACTTTTTTGTCCTTCACCGTGGTCAAATTTGAACCAGTCAGAAAACAGACACAGAACAAATATTTCTGAAAAAGGATGCTGTGGGTGGAAGGAAAACTGAGTAATTATTAAGGTAAGAAAGCGAGAAAACATTTTTTCTAGTCCAGTTTAGTGCAGTGAAAATGCAGTCAGCCACAGAAAAATATTTCAAACTAATCAGAAGTTGAATAAACCACAAAACGAGAAAAAACAACGAAAATCCGGATTTTTCCCAAACTTTCCGAACATTATTAAAAAATTCAGATATTTTTTACCAAAGGTCGATCAATCCGGAGATTGACTAGAAAATCCGGAGCACCTGGCAGCACTGATACGAGTTCATTGATGTGCGTGTGGAAGAGTACGTGCGTATTCACAGTACACGGGCGCTAGGCTGGCACTTATTTTTAAATTTTATATTTTTAAGGAGCGCCGGACGGTTTTGTGTTACATATCATGAAAGAATGACTTACCCAAAATTTCACTGAAATTGGTTAATATTAAGCCGTGTTACAACGAGGTTGAAGTAAAAAAAACAAAGAAGCGCGAGGAAGCGCATTTGTGCTCGTTACAACACGCGACGACATAACGCTACAGTCGCTACATTGGTGTCGCGTTATTTAATTATTATGTTACACTCTTTTCACGGATCGAAATAATATTTTTTAGGTATTTATTTATTATAACATTCTAAAGAATGAGAGATTGACAGGATTTACAGAATAGGCTACTCAGAAATATGAATTTATCTGTATGTTTTCATTTTTTTTCAGTTCTTCGAGAGTGCTTGATGTGGGATATTTTTTTCTGTAATCTTGAACGACCTGAAAATGAATAATCATCACAGAAAGGAAAAAAAACCTACCACAGCCTACCTCATACAAATTATAGTTACCTTGAAAATATACTGCTTTTGTTTTTCGTCTTTTGAAATTTCCTTATGATATTCTTCGATCAGTCTGATCCCTCTTTCGGCGCTATCATTCACTACTTTCAGTTTTTTAATTATACTTCTTCCTTCTTGATAGGCTGGACATTCACTCCATTCATTCACGGGCTTACTCAGAAAATCGCAGCTTATTCGGAATCGTTTAAAAAGATTTCTTGTTCTTCCTGTGACTAGTTTCTCCAAAATTCTCAAATTGTCGTTTTCTAAAAATTCCTCCACATCCTTTTCTTTCAGCGTCAGTTTCTTAAAGAATTCCTGACACGTGCTTTCATCATCACTCTCCTCAGCATCGTCATCTCTGTCTTCAAAATCTGCATTCATCTTCTTCACCATATTTGATTTTGTTTGGTCGTCAAGGCGCGTATCAAAAAAGGCAAATCCTACAGTTTCTTCATTCAGGTAATACAAATGGTTCACAAATTTCCGGATACATTTCTTCGCGATATTTTCATTTATTTCTTTATATCGCAGCATCTCTCTCAACATTTCCAAATCATTTAGCGGGGCTTGTTCTGTTTTGGTGACGTCAAACCAAAACCGCGAGTAACATTTCACTATAAATCCAGCAACTTCTATCAATTTTTCCTTTGTATCTTTATTTAAATTGGAAACTGGCGTTGGAATATTAAAATTTTCAAAGTGTAAATTGCCTTGGCCATCCACCTGGCCGAATGCATTGCGCCTGGTTTTGAGAACTTGAGGCCACGTGGAGGGGTTCCTCCGAGAAATATGATAATTAATTCTAAGAACTCTTTATAATCATTACGTGGCTGCTCTTCCTGAATTTTCTTGTTGGCGTAATCTAACAGTTCCGAGGATTCGTCTCCTATGATATTTCTAATTCGCAAATCCGCTAAACCAATCATAAATTTATCTTGCTCCACTTTCGGCCAAAATTTTTGAAATTCTTGAAAAATTTTTACCTCTGGTCCTTTGGAAGGTCCTACAGTTGAAAAAGCCGCCGCCAATATAATTTCAAAAATATGATGTCTGCAGCCTAAAAACAGAATATCTCTTCCAATCTTTTTTTCGAGTAGAGAGCAAGCTCCATTGAATCGTCCGGTGTTCGAAGCTGTCGTGTCGAATGAAAAAGCCTCAACTCTGTTCAGTATACCATACTCTTCTAACGTTTCAAAAGCCGCTGACGAAATTTCTAATCCTGTTCCCGCTGGCAAATCTGGCACATTCAAAATTTGTTCGGTATCTGGTGCTGTAGCAATAATTGCCAAACGATCCTCTTTTTGCCCACGAACTCCATCACCTAAAATTTTGCCGTCCCAGTGAATAGTTAATGCGCTCGAACCTAATAAAAAATTGTCCATGATCTCAGCAGTGGCGGATTCTCGGTACTTTTCTCGTTGGAGCCGAACAGATGTTCTATTAATCACAAAATCAGAAGGATCTAATCCTACTGCCTCTAAAACTGCAACCAACAGGTGAACTGCCTCTCGGGAAGAAACTTTCATTTTATCAAGGATAATTGCTAGACGAGGAGTTAGAAATTCTTTTCGCGCTCGTTTCTTTTTTGGACCGAAAGAATGCTCTTCTTTAACAGTCTCGGCCTCTTCAACAGTATCTATCTCCCTTTGGGCACTTCATGGGACTACCATTATTTTTCAACTTTACCTTTGCTGTAACACGCCTTAATATTAACCAATTTTCATGAAATTCATAATTCGTTATTTTTAGACGTTATGTAACAAAATTCTACTCGGCGCTCCTTAAAATTCGTTCAAAAAAAATTTCATGTATAAATAAGTGCCAGCCTAACGGGCGCGCGTGCGCGTAGGAACTTCTTTCTATAGCCAACAGTTCCTTCAACGTGGGCTGCCATTCCTTCAGCGTAGTGGTCTTATCATTTTGACCCCTCTCTGTCTCCTCCCCTAGGAAGTATGCCATTGGTTCAACCTCATAAATACGTTCTATTATATGCATATAAATGATTTCGATGAAAAAGCAAATAATAATGTTTTGTCTTCTTTTTTTTTTAAACAAAAAAAAGCATGAATTATCAAGGTTTCGGTAGAATGACCCATATATATAAGAGATACCTCATTTTCATTTCCTTTGAGGATTTTTATTGGATTACATCCTCATTCCCTTCTTTTACATAATATATATTCAATCTTGTTTTCCAGTTAATATAGCCTTTGACTTTTACACTTTTATTCCATTTTGTCACCTGTGATATAAGTGAGTGTGTCTTCATGGGGGAGTAGTACTGAATTGAGGACATCCTGGGAATCACAGGGCAACAAGAGGACAATTCAGAAGGGCAACTGAGAAGGCAACCACGGGGCAACAAGAGGGCAACTGAAAATGCAACCATGGAGCAATAAGAGGGCAATCTGGAAGGGCAACCACTGGGCAACGAGAGAGCAATCCAGAAGGGCAACCACGGGGCAACCAGAGGGCAATCCAGAAGAGCAACTGAGAGAGCAACCATGGGGCAACAAGAGGGCAATCCAGAAGGGCAACCGATAGGGCAACCATGGGGCAATCTGAAAAGGCAACTCAGATGGCAACTTGAGGGCAACATGTTGCCCTTTTACGCAATGGTAAAATGGTGCGTTCTGATTGGGCGGTGCTGGAGTGCTGGAGGGCAATTACAGGGCAACCAGTTGCCTTTTGCAGGGCAATAAGTCCGGGGCAATTTCAGGGCAACCAAATTCTTTATCGGGTGCAGAGCAATTTTCGTTTTTTGGACTCACCCTGTATGTAGGTGGATTGAAAACGCACACCTTTTTTGAAATTTAACGAATTAATGGAGGACGAGTCCGCGCCCGTGTAACCACTATAAGAAAGACTGAAAGCGGGCCAAATGGATTTTCGATGTTTATTTTGCATTATGTTAACCTGCTATACTCTCGCCGAATAAATACACGCTACTGTTTGACAAGCGGATTTCAGTTTTGAAGAAAAAATTGCGCGGCATTCGGTGTTTTCTAGCGTCATTGTCGAATCCGGTGCAGGTTGTAACCAAGAAGAAACAAAAACGGACGCTGTTTTGGTCTTCGAACAAGACAAACCCTCTCCTAAAGGTTTCCCGTGTTCCAGTTTTCGAACGTTTTTCAAATAAAAATAACTTCTACTATTCAAGTCACTTCGTGCTTAAATCTTTCCTGCTTTTGCATATGCGCGAAAGCGAGAAAGAATGTGGGTACTGTCAGCCACATAATTACAGATGAACTACGGCCAATTAATGAAAATGAATGCCCGGCCGGTGGAAACGGATTCGGAAGCCGGCTTCAGATTTTCGTGAATTTATCTACCGCCCGCTGATCGAGTAGACAACAGACAAAGTAAAATCCGACGCATCTGTGAACGCGGAACGAAACTGAAATAGAAAAATCGTTTTAAAAGGATACAGTAAATGCTCTTTTTTCTCTCGAACAGTCGAACTTTCCTCCTGTAATTTGTAAGTCTCCATGCTCATCGGCAAATTGGGGTTTCAGAGGACGTTACTTAGGAAACCAAAATTTGCATTGGTTAATATACGTATCGCGAAACATTCAGTTGAGCGGTCTTTTTAAACTGCTACATTTTGAAGCCAAAAACCAGGGATAAAAAAAATGAAATTTAAATTCAAAAAAAGGGGTAATCAGGTCCAACAGACGTCGGTCAATGCTTGTGAAAAAAATTCTCTATTTTAGTTTTGTTTTGCCTTCACAGATGTGTCATTACTTTATCGGAATTTATATAATAAGTCCCAAAATGAGCCAAACTGACTGCACGTAAAAAATTGAACAAACCATAATCAACATTTTCACTCGACTAAAGCTAAATTTTGTAAGCTGAACGGATAATGATCAAAATTAGGAGATGAAAAAAATACTTGTTCCTCTCCTACAAGCAAGAAAACCCTTCTCAGTCAATCATTCTGAGACCTTCAGTGTGTTCATTGCGGGAGGAAAAACAAATCGACTCGCTCCTCTCCTCAGTGTAAGGCACTGTAGGAAAGAAGAGAAAAATTTTACTTTTGCTTAAGAGAGAAAAAAATCGTTCTTGAAATAACACCCTTCTCTCTTTAGAAAAAAAATTTCCTTTCCATCAAAGGAAGGAACGAAATTTTTCTCATTTGCGGAAGGGGAAAAGACCAAATTTCTGATGAAAGAACTCTCATTTTTGAAAGAAAAGGGGTAATTTTCTTCCAAAGGTAAGAAAGTTCCTCGAAACGAGAAGGAAGTTCTCATTCAAGAAAAGAATAGGGAGATTGTATCCTAGTCCCCAGAAAAAAGGAAAGTAGTTTTGGTTTCCTCGAAGCTCTTCACACAAGAAAGGGAAAGGGCGATTTTTTTTCTCCTTGCTCATAGAATGGCTTCAGCTTCTTATTTTGGAAACATAAAAGGTTTTTTTTTCTTCTTCTGTCTTTGTGGAATGCCGTAACCCAAAAAATTCCGATACCTTGTTTAAACCTTTCAGCAAAGTTGCGGTGTCCCATTTGAAGGGGTCAAATTGGAACTTTGGTCCCAAATCAGGGTAAGATCAATAAATCTATGCGATGTTTAAAATCAGCAACTGAAAGAAACTTTGCTTCGATACTTTTTTGGTTTGAGTTTGTATTATAAATTGCAAGTAAGCTTCAAATTTGGGATTCCGGAGGGGATCGGATCAAAAATCTGAAACGATATTCGAAATCTGCTACTGAAATAACTCCTATTTCGAACCTTTGCTCGATCTGCTTTTATTCGAAGCTAATTCTGCCCATTTCTTTCAAATTTGGGGCAAATCGAAAATCGTATGTGCTATTCGAAATTAGTGACCTAGATCGTGATTTTACTCGATAGGTTTCCATTTAGGATTCTAATGTTGGTGGTACTTTCCAACCCTCCTTAGAGGGTACGAAAATTTATTTGACCCAAACGATGCGCTACTTTCCTAAGTAAAAATTCATGTTTACCGCGCGTCAATTCGACCATCTCCTGAAAGTTGAAAAAAATGTGGGAATTAGAAGAAACACCCTGTACATGTATATTTTTTAAATTCTTTATTTCGCAGCCTGAGCTGGGAAGATGCACTCCGTAGTGTCTTTCGGCAACCCATTTCCACTTTTTGCGGTTATATGATCTGCTGTCCCAGTCCGACCCTATTTCCTTTAATATTTCATGTGACTAGCGAGCAGTAGGTCGCCCCCTCTTCTTTTTTCTGTCGTATGGCACCCAGACTGTCGATCTTAAATTCCATTTGTCCTCTTTTTCTCTTGTTATGTGGCCAACATTCCTAATTTTTAATTTTATAATTTTATACTCTATATTTCTCATCTTGATTTTTCCATACAAATCCCGAATTTTAATTCTGGCTTTAACTTTAAATCCCAAAACACTTCTTATCGTCGAGTTTTGTGTTTTTTGTGTTTTTTTTTTTTCAAGTTATCTTAAATTGTTTTTAGTTAGGGTCTATGTTCGGGCACCATACAGCAGGACTAGCAAAACACAGCGTTCCAGTACTTTAACGGTGGTCCTTAATTGCATTTTGCTTTTGAATATGTTTTTTAAAATCCAGTATGCCCTCCTCCATCCATTTCCAATTCTTGCCTCAGCAGTCTCCTCATTCATTTTGCCCTCAAATGACTAATCTAACCAGGATAGTTATGTTCTTTTACAGTATTTCTATTTCCAGGTCATCTATTTTAAGAATACTACCTCCGTTTTCGGTCTTTTCGTTTCTTTTCTCCCCCCCCCAGTTTTTTTAGCATAATTTCGTTTTGAATGTGTTTACCTGAATCCTTACTTTTTGAAATTTTGTTTTTATTTCCCTCGTCATTTTTATTATTTCCTTTACCGTTTTCCCTATTAAAACTGCATCGTCAGCGAATCGTATGTTGTTTAAATTTTATCCTATTAATATTCATCCCTTTCTCCTCCCACGCAAGGCCGGATTTACGTGATTAGCCACAGTGTGCTAATGTTCTTGCCGCCTCCAAAATATACCTAAAACAATTTTATCCTGTTCATTTTTTTTTTTTTTTTTTTTTGAATTTTGCTACCTTTAGAATTTTGCTGTTCCTTGCTTGAGCACACATTAGCATAATGGTAAATCTGCCGTTGGCTGAGGGCAGGTCAGTAGCATTAATCCAGACACAAATAATCAGTTTGCACAACTGTTTCTACTACACAAATCATGTTCACCTGCAAGCACCATCCTAAGAGAAGTATCAAGGGACTGAGGGCATGTTGACATCATCAACTGTCACCAGCAGGTACCAATTACCAATTAGTACAAATATGTCCTCTGTAAAAATCATTTTCTTTAGCAGCACTTCCTCAAAAGAACCCCCTTTGGGGTGGGGGGAGTTGATCTCATAGGAAATGAAAGATGAGCACTCCTTTGGCAAAGGTGTCTTACCGACTTTTCTCAATTTTTTTCTATCTCTCACCGTTCTTGAGATTTTCGCAGTTTTCCGTAAAATGTTACCTTTTTCTTTCAAGGTTACCCAAGGTTATAAAAATATTCAAAAATAAGCATTTTCGAATCTACTTGCTATTCAAGTTGCATAACTTGCTACTGGCAAGCACAAATCATTCTTTTTTTTCCCACTGCATTTCCTATAAAACGTCATTTTCATCAATAGAATCTTTTCGAAAAAATCTGGGAGGGAGGTCAATATCATAGCCAACCAATGGCTAATTTGCCTTAGTGCTAAGTGTGTTTTGGTACACAGCGGCAAAATTTTGAGGGCGGCAAAATTCAGGGGGAAATGGAAAACGAATAACACGAGTATAAAATTTATTTCCCATATAGATTTGAGAGCAGCAAAAAAAGAAATTGGCACATGGTGGCAAAAGCCCTGGTAGGCTTGTCTTAGAAAGATCCTATTGATATATATATAAATATTTTAAATAGAAAAATGCAGTGGAAAAAAAGAATGATTTGTGCCTGCTGGTAGCAAGTTATGAAACTTGAATAACATGCAAATTCAAAATTGGTTCTTTTTGAATATATTTAATAACCTTGGGTAACCTTGAAGAAAAAAAGGCGAAATTTTCCGGTAAATTACGGTGAGAGATAGAGAAAAACGTAGGAAATTTGGTAAGAAATCTTTCATGAAGAAGTGCTAATTTTCCATTTCCTACATTTTGCGACCAACTTACCTCCCCTCCCAGAGAGGCGAGGCGTTTCTTGGGGTGGTGCTGCCGAAGAAACTGATTTTCACGGCGGGCATATGTGTACAAATTGGTAATTGGTACCTGCTTCAGGCAGGTAATGAAGTCAATATGTCGTTCGTCCTTACGGACTTCTTTTAGGGAGGTGCTGCTGAAAGAAATGATTCTTACAGAGGACATATTTGTACAAATTCGCAATTGGTTCTGGCTTGGTGGCAGATTATAATGTCAACATGCCCCTAGCCCTTGGAGCTTCTCTTGGGGATATGCTATAAATGAAAATAATTAGTACAAAGGAAGCAGTTGTACAGGTTGATTATTTGTATTTAGTAGTGGTAGGCTACAAGAACCAATATACCTAATTGACCGTTCTGTCTTTTTTTTTTCTCTCTTCTTTTATTGCCGTCACCAAAAATGTACATGAAACAAATTTTATCCCCACCTTATTCGTTTTCCATTTTCCCCCTGAACTTTTCCGCCCTCGCTATTTTTTCGTTCTGTGCGTAAGCATACCCAGACACAAACTGTCAATTTGCACAATTGCTTCCATTACAAATCATTTTCATCTACAGCACCTCCCTAAGAGAAGTTCCAAGGGGCTTGGGGCAAGTTGATATCATAACCTGCCACCAGCAGGTGTACCAGTTACCAATTTGTACAAAAATGTCTTCTATAAAATCATTTTCTTCAGCAACACCTCCTCCAAAGAACCCCCCGTGGGCGGAGGAGGGGGTAGAAGTTGATTTTAAAATCTAGGAAATGAAAAATTAGCTTTTCTTCCGGAAAGGTTTCATACCGAATCTCCTCTGTTTTTCTCTATCTCTCACCGTTCTCGAAATATTCGCAATTTTCCGGAAAACTTTGCCTTTTTCCCCCAAGGTTTTTTTTTTCTCTAATTTTTCTCTCAACGCAAGCCCTGGAATCCGCCCTTTCTAGCTTTACCGCAGAGACGTCGAGGAGGCTGTTAGGCTGTCTTAGCCCTCTTTTCTCTTCTTGGCGAAAAATTGGCTTAGGTCGAAATGTAGCAAGTTGATACGTGCGCTCGAATCCGGGACTTCCGGATTCCGAGACCAGCGCGCTATCCACTCGGCTAACAAGACCCCCCCCCCTTTTCCCCCAAGATTACCGAAAATTATAAACATTTTAAAAAAGAAATATTTTCAAATTTGCATAATTTGGTACTGGCAGGCACAAATCATTCATTTCTTGTTTCACTACGTTTTCTATAAAAAATCATTAACAGAAGTTTCCCGAGAAAAACCTAAAGTCAGCCCCTGGGGACTTCTTTTGGGGAGGTACTGCTGAAGAAAATGACTTATACAAGGGACATATATTTGTACAAATTGGTAATTGATGCCTGCTGGTGACAGGTTATGATGTCAACATTCCCCCAGTTACTTGGGGCAACAAATCTTAAACCTGTCTTATTTGTTGTCCATTTTTCCTTGAATTTAGCCATCCGCAAAATTTTGCCGCTCTGTGCTTGAGCACACTGCAGCACAATGGTAAATCTACTAGTGCTTCCACTCCACTTTTCGAAATACCTACCCTAATAAATGAATAAGTTGTGAGGCAGGGGGTCTCTTTGCTTAACTCCTCTTAGTACTCTGAATTCTTCTTCTAACTTGTTAAATTTTATACATAAATATAATAGTAATAACAGCCCGAGCCGAGGTGACATTGCAGCCGATCTTCAAGTCGCCCATCGCTAGACATAAGCCTCCACCATCCACTACCCACTTCCACTTTTTTCTATTTTGTACCCTGCTTCCCCCTGGACCTATTTCTATTGAAGATTTCGTCTAACCATCGTACAGCCGATCGCCTTTTCCTTTTTTCATTATATGGCAGCCATGTAGTCGACCTTAGATTCCACCTTTCATTTGACCTTCTTGCCGTATGGCCACAGTATACAGTTTTTAAATTTTGTACTTAATGTTGATTAATTTTGTTACTGCACGTATATATGTCCTGAATTTTAATTTTGTTTTTCAATTTGTAACCTAGGATCCAAACATTGAGTTTTGGGTTTTCCTGAATTTATTTAAATTTGTGCTTGTTAGAGCCCAAGTCTGCACCAAACAAATATACTAACACTAGCAGCACGCAGCGTTTGGTACTAATGTTCATTTTGCTTTTGAAAATATACTTCAAGTTCCAGAACGCCTTCCAACTCTGTCCTGTTCTTGCTTGTACCAACATTTTACTTGCTGTTGCGTCGTTGTAATATGCATCTTCTGGCGCATTAATAAATTTTCCTGAAATATCGTGCGCTGTAAACGCTTCCCATAATGGTTATGTTCGGCTAAATTATACCCTGGGAAGCCCTTTCCTTCTAACAGGGGCGGATAGGTGAATTGAAACAAAGGGGGAAATAATGTAAGAGCGGCCCTCTATAAATTTTTAAGCGGCCCAAAAATTTTCTTTGCTCCACCCCGTTTTATTTACACATAGTCTTTCAGGGTTCAAAAAAGCAAATGGTTATGTGGATACTCATTTTACAGTTTTCCCCCTTCTTTTATCTTTTCAATTAAGAAAATTGTTTTACCTCTCTGCGAAATGAAAAGAAGAAAATTAATGTTTATTAATAACAGAAATACCTGATACATAATATTATTTTAATAACTAGGAGGTCTATTAAAAATAAAAGATCATTTATCTAATATTATCGGTTGGCTTAAAATAACTTGTTTACCAAATTTATTAATTTCACAATTTCCGAATACTTGAGGACTTATTAGTGAGCGCGCAAAGAACGTCCTCATTCTTTATTTCTGAGAGGATTTCTTTCTCGACATTCATAATCATAAGTGCATCCAAGTGATCATCTGTAAGTACCCAGGGACGAAACTATAGGGGGTGGGGGTTGACCCCCTCCCGAATAATTTGGCAGTCGGCAAATTTTGAAACTGTTAATTTGAAATTTTCATTTTCCATGAATGCTTATTTGTTTATTTCTTTTTCAATTAAAAAATATTTCAATGAAAAATCGGCAAATTTTTAATTGTTTAAAAATTTAGTCGTCGAATTTTTAGTTTTCAAAAAATATTTGTCGGCAATTTTTTTTCTCCACCTCCCCAAACTGAAAGTCAAATTTCTTTTCTGAAAATGGAGTACCCTGGACTCATGTCAGAGACTAGTCAGTCAATTTTTTGATTTTATTGGAACCAGTTTAGGAGACGAATCAGAGGAAATTCAGAAAAAAAAATCACCAAGAGTAAATAACGACTACCTTGATGTGTAAAGGAAGTTGTGTGTTCCTCTCAAGTATTCCTAAAATCCTGCCAGCCTACCCTCCCCCAGACTAGGGTATGCTCATGTGAGTGCTTGGGGGATAAGGTTTCAATGTGCATTTGCAGGGACAAAACTATGGGGGGGGGGGGTGAAACACACCTAATAATTTGGCAGTCAGCAAATTTTGAAACTGTTCATTTGAATTTTTCATTTACCAAGAACGTTCGTTTGCTTTTTTTTTTATTTTTTTCAATTAAAAAATATTTGATGGCAAATTTTCCTTCTCCCCCCCCCCCAACTGAATGTCAAGTTCCGCCTCTGTAAGTACCGACCGTAATCTATTCTTTATATGTTTCAAAATAGAAAAGGATCGTTCACAAGATACTTGTACAAAGGAAATAGTCAATAAAAATTTATAAGCTATGTATAAGGTTGGATACGCAAGTGTATAAAAATTGTGCATTTTTATGACTAAAAAACAACAGGCAGGACACTTTGTACAAAGTTCTTTGCAACTGCTGGGTTGGGATTCAGCATCATCACTATTACTACCGTTAATTTCTTCTTCATCGTCCAATAGGCCTAGTTGATCAAAATCTTCTGCAAGACAGTTTTTTAAGCTGCTCCATTTGCAAATAAAATCTCTAAATTCTCCTTTGAAGTCTAGCAGGGTCAATTTCTTTCGAAATTTCTTAATATGGGAAAGTGCCGAGTGGATAGCGCGCGTTAGTCTCGGAATCCGGAGTTCCCGGGTTCGATCTCACGTAGCAACTCGCCAGATGTTCGACCTAGGCCAGTTTTTCGGCCAGAAGTGAAGCGGACTAAGATAGCCCTAGCAGCCTCCCCAACGTCTCTGAGGTAATGCTCGAAAGGGCGGATTCCAGGGCTCGGGTTGAGAGCAAATTAGAAAAGGAGGTACAGTAGACTCCCAATTATCCGACTGGTAATTGATCGCTATCAAACCTATCCTTTAGCTCTGGAAATCGATTAGGGTCCAAACAACTGATATCGGCAAATACAGCTTTGTGACTCAGAAATTTGTCCTTTATAGTCGATAAAATAGTATCTTTTATTCACCCGCGGATTGGCAAGGGAACTGTAAAGGGGGAATACTGGTTGGGGCCCTTCATTTTCATTTTCCCCCATTCCTGGAACAAGCCATATTTTGGGTGGGCTCGCAGTCCAAGGGGCCCGGCCGGGGATTCCTCCATCCCCCCCCCCAGCTAGAACGCGGATGCTTTTATTTGTATAAAGACCTCCTATTCGAAATTTGTCGTTTTCATTTGTTATTGGATTATCATCACCTGCATAATTAAACATTTTCTTCTTATTCATTGGAAGCTAGTCTTCTATTCCAAAATCGACCTCAGGCTCAGCTTTTTCCAGTTCTTCATTTATCTTGGAAACATATAACTTTGTTGAATGTAAAATAACTTCAAAGTCGCTTAATCTCTTTGATAAATCTCTAATTGTATCTTCAACCATGTTATAAGCTTTCAACAAAGAGGAGTTGTCTTTTCAAAAGTGCGAAGAAAAATTTAAGCCGTGAGGATTATTTTGAAATTTAGAAAATTGTCCAAAAACGATTTTGCTTTTCCTCAGGCTTCCGCACAATACTCTGCAGGCGTTCTAGCTATCTCATTCAAGGATAACAAATGTTCAAGCAACAATCCAGAGTCGGTTCTTTTAGTCTATAGTCTAATATGTACTTTTTACTTAGGAAATATTATTTTCTAGCGAGGGTCAAGGGCTGCGGCCGTCAGTTGTACATTTTTACGTCGGAGCTATCCAATTGTGCAATTGAACCGGCCCAGCGGCCCATTACGCCAGCGGCCCAGGGGGGAATTTCCCCTTTTCCCCCCGGGCCTATCCGCCCCTGCCTTCTAATTGGCTGACAATGATCAGCTCCGTGAAGTCACCGTCTGTAGAAAACACATCATCAAATTCTACGTACGTACGCGTGTAATGTGCATTCCTGTCTGCTTGTTTCCCCACTCACATTCGAAGAATTTCCTCCGCAAATGACCCCGGTAGTATTTTTAATTTACAATACACCGAATTTCCCTTTTCAGTATTCCGAATGTTAAATAATGAGACGGTTCCGGGGATTGTATATCGGAAGCTGGGAAACGAGAACGAGAGCACCTAAATGAAGGCTCGAATTTATGGAGCGGTATAATGAAAAGCACCTTTTTATTTCATCTCGATTACGATTTGTGAAAGGAATGAATTGAAAACTAATAACCACGTACGGTATTTACAAATACGAGAAAAATACCCTTTATAAACCGTGACGTGAAATACGTTGTAATTAAAACTAACAACACGGCAAATCGATACTGGATTGCCATTGACAACGACGAAATCTATACCGGTAATACGCTAAAAAAATTTTTGCTGACCTCAAATTACGCTGCCTGACGTTTGCTCACGCTGCCGGACAATTGGGAGTAATAATTTTGGTTTGTTCGGCGACATAAAAAAAAACAAATTATAAAACAAACAGATGACAGATAGTTTGTGGAGTGCAAAATAAATATTAGGAATTGAACGTGTGTCACGGACGATCGAATACATTACATTACATTTGTGTGTGAGGTGGCGCTACATGCACCGAGCGCTCAGACTTTGCAGTCCATTGCACTATTCCTCAAGTTGGGTAAGAAACCATGTGTAATGAGACTGAAGTACTCATATTTCCTGGAATTCACGGCTAATTGGGTAGGCAATTTTATTAACATGAGTGAGAAGACGATGAAAATTTACGGCGAAATGAGTTTGCAACTTTAATAACACCAGGAAGAAAAAAGAGAATTTACGGCGAAATGAGCAGGCAATTTTATTCACATGGGTGAAAATGTACGTACTAGGTAGGTGTGCTTCCTCCGTTACTTATTGTTTCAACGAGAGATCGAATCGAGATGAAGGAACTTAATGAATCTAATTCTGGATGAAAAAAGAAATATTGCTTTTATGGTTCCTACGGGAAGGGGGAGTTAGGACAAAAAGCTGACTCTTACTATTAAATTCTAAAACTCTTTAAAAGTCAGGTAAGAGTCTGCTGTACTTAGGAGCGGATCGGATATGGTCAATGGGGGGAGGGGGGGAGAGCTAAAAATAGGTCCAAAATGCTGACTTTGTGCCAAAAAATTTTGTACAAGCGAAGATAAAAAGCTTTAGCCATTCCACATATTGACATCCTGATGTGGGCGCTGACGCGATACTCCAAAGGATCGTTCCCCGAGCCAGGGGTGCGGTGTCTGAGGAGCCACTTTGGCATGCATTCATTATTGCTATACGCTCAACCAAACATCAAACATTCACATTTTGACTGACGTTAAAAATGTCGACTCAGTTATGCAAAAATTAAGAAAAATATTATTTTCACATCTTGCGATGGACGTTAATGCCGACCTCATTATACAAAAATTTTTTATCAAAGTAAAAATAGCGCAATAACGATTTATTTGATTTGCCAACTACTGGTCCAAAATGCCGATTACACCGACTAAATGATCGAATTTTCCGAGTACTGCCAACTCCAAAGATTCATTGGGGACTTCCGTCTCTCCTTCTCCTTCCTCTTCGATCAGCCACTTGGCTGTACTCATTTAGTAACTCTTAAGGCTCTCCCGGGCTTGTTTAAAACTCATTAAGGCTTCTTTTTGAATTTGCGTATGTCTCATTAAGACTACTGAGGATTCAGCGTTCTTTTTCTCGAAAATCAAAATTCTGACATCAGACAGTGGGAAAAGGGAGAATGATAAAATAAATTCAAAAAATACATGATCTATATATCATTTATTAGATTCTTGGGGTCGCTGAATTCGATTTTGACATTAATTTGACCATAATTTCAAAACTGACGGATTCCGAGTGCAGGAGAGGGGACATAAAAAAGAACATGACAAGTTCGAGACTTGTCATGAGTCATGACGCTTGAAGGTCTGATTTGAACTATTCAACACTTGATCAAGACTTTTTGAGACTCGTTGAGATCCTCTCACGATTTTCCAAGCCCAGTTGAAGGCGTTTCGATACATGTATAAGATTCCTCGAAACTGTTAATGATTCTTGTCGGTTTGTTTAAAACTCTGTAAGACTTTTTTTACACCCAGCAATATTTGAAATATTTTCAGTTGAAATTTTTCTTCTTGTGAAAAGCAATGTCCCCATTGCCCTGCCCTCTCCGCCGGTGGCAGCAAGACTCACGGTGTGGGTGTCTCTATAAAGCCGTGCGGCGCATTTCCAATGGTCGGTCTATTGATTCCAATACAAATTGGTGTCGAATCTATTCCTACTCTCCCCCTCTCCCGGAGACGAAACTGAATGGGGGTGGGGTGTTGAAGTACCCCCTACCCCAATAATTCGGCAGTCGGAACATTTTGAAACTGTTCGTTTTTTTAATTCTCCATTTATTAGGAATGTTTATTTGTTTGTTTATACTCGTATACATATATATGTATATATATATATATTTTAATTAATAAATATTTCGATCAAGAAATCGGCAAATTTTTAATTTTTTAAAAATTTTGTCGGCGAATTCTCATTTTCCACCTCCACAAACTGAAAGTCAAGTTCCGTTTTTGAAAATGGAGTACCCTGGACTTCTGACAGAGACTAGTCAGTCAAAAGCCAAATGTTTCAAGCTGAGTATGGAACATTATCTAAAAGGTTGAAACAAAGCTGAAATGTGGAACACATTTCGAAAATCTGAAAGTCGGTAGGAAACGTTGAATTTCGAATTTCAATGACTATTCTGTTTTTACTAGATTCTCTGTTTGACATAGAGCCTAAAATTTGAGAAAGTTGAACATTTTATTAAAATCTAAAAGTTGAAAGCAAAAGACTTATTTTCCAATGTCGCTAGCTGAATCCGATGGCAGATATTTTATTGTTTAATTGACGGGCTTTGGTTCTGATAAATATAGGAGGAAAATTTAGTCTGGAACAAAAGTCAAAACTCCATGTGTTTTTCCCATAAGAACGAAAGGGAGCTTGTTGCGCTGATTGCCCTAATCCGATCGATCTGTAACTTTGTAGGTTTTTTATTTTTTATTTTGTTGGAATCAATTTAGGAGACGAATCAGAGGTAATTCAGAAAAAAATATCACCAAGAGCAAATAACGACCACCTTAATGTGTAAAGGAAGTTGTGTGTTTCTCTCAAGTATCTAACATCTTCTAGCTTCCCCTCCCAGAATAGGGTATGCTCGTATGCGCAAATGTGAGTGCTTGGGGATAAGGTTTTAGTCTGCATTTGCAGGGACAAAACTATGGGAGTGAATGACCCCCTCCCCCAATTATTTGGCAGTCGATAAATTTTGAAATTGTTCGTTTGAATTTTTCATTTTCTAAGAACGTTTGTTTGTTTTGTTTGTTTGTTTTTTATTTCAATTAAAAAAATATTTTGATTGAAAAATCGGCAAATTTTAGAATTTTTCAGAAATTTTGTCGCCAAATTTTTCTTTTTCATCCCCCTTCCCCTCAACTGAAAGTGTCAGGTACAGGAAAATGCATATGACTATGTGAATAGGAAATTCAGTGGGGAAGACATTTTATTTGAAACCCTTTTCAATATCGATCATAATTTTGACATTTAAAAGAAAAATTGGGGGTTTTCACCACCCACAAACAATTTAGCACGAGGGGCTGAGCCATTCATTCAGGAGATTCCGACTACAGTTTTCACCAAAATCCCACCTATTATCAAGAACGTTGGTGTGTTTTTTTTATTTTATTTATTTTTTTAAAAATCGTATTACGTATTTACTCGTCTATACTAATGCAGATACTGAACCTTGGGCATTACCATATCTGTCTAAAATTCTGTTTTTTCTTTTCTGAATGCCATCTCTTGCCTACGAAATTAATTGTGTCTCAAATTTCTTCATCTCTACGAAATCTTCGATGTGTGGCCAAGTGGTAACGTGCACGCTTTGCAATCCTGGAGTCTCGAGTTCGAGTCTCACCAACGCGAGACAGCTAGTGATTCGAATACATCCCCCCCCTCGTATTTACATCCTAGCGAACATAGCGACTACAGTATCAATCGAGATGGGGCCATAACATGTCCTGTAACACCCGCCCATTCGAACGAGCAAGGCATTACAATAGCCGGTCGCGTTACCACCAGACCAGAAAGATTGGTACTGTGCGTGTGCACGTTATGGATAGCTTACTCAATCTCGTAAAACACGTGTCTATGAACTGCAGCTGCACACTCTTCGGTTAAGAGAAGGAAAACTCTAACGCCACGAAACCGTGGGGAAAGTACCGGCAAACTACCCCGACTGACTTGCCGAGAAGCGTGCGTCAGAAACCGCGACCGCCAACCGGCACCGGATATGGTGCCTGAGAATGAAATCTTTCGAGAGTTTCACTCGTCGTAGCTTCTTACCGCGAATAGTTATGGAAACTTTAGGATGATTCTTGGAAAGCCCATTTCAGGTTTTATGGATCGGCAGGCCGTTTTTAAGCACGCCAGCCTCTCCTTCTAGCCATTCAGTACTCAAATTCGCGCCTACAAATTTACGTTTCCTTTTTTACGATCCTTTCAAACCTAATCGCCCAAAACGGAGTCAGAATTTTATTTCGCTCGCTCGATGCCATAGACGGGTTTGTTCCCGGGCTCTCATTTTTAAAGTGGGGCCGCGCCGGTCGAAAAGTCTAAATTATCTGTAGGAAAATTAACGTTGTCGTTTTATTAGCGGACGAAATACGCTCAAGTTTTTCAGATAAAATGTTGCTTTCAATTACCAGTTACGTCGGAAAATTTATACTGAAGGCTATTGGAAAACTAACAAATTTTCTTTCTTCCGTAATTCGTACCTCTACCGATCCTCCTGACATGTAACTTCTGAGTGAGGAAAAGAAAATCTCGCAACCTCTTCCGAACGCGGAAATGAATCGAACGAGATTAAGGAAAAATATTGCTGAGGGATAACGCCGGTAATCCGAGTAATTTTTCTTATTTTTAATCTAATATCGCGCTGTGACGAATGGTCATAATTTTCTGCTTCTTTCCAGCGCTTTCTAACTCGCCGACTAAGAAATCCAGGTAGCGAGAGGGTCTCGATAATTTCATCGAAAATTGAAATAAAATACGCCCAACTTTGTTCGTAATTGTGGCGCGTGTTTCCGAATTTGTATACCGCCAGTGAATGGTGTTTCGTGTAGTCTCGGGAAAGCCTATATGCAAGTCCGGACTTAACGTATAAATCTGCTCAGCCGAGTGATTTATCAGTCTTGAGGCTCGCCGGGTAAAACAGATATTTGGGATTTGGAAGAATTTTTGTTCCAGCCGGACCGGGGTTTCCAGGGAGCCGATCAGGGTAACGGCGAACGATGCGTTTTACACGCTAATCAGCGGTAAGCTCTCGCATGTTACAACCGTACTTCGAAATGAACGTTTATAGTAGTAACGATCTGTATCTGTCTAATACGTGTATTGTGTAAACTACAACGAACTAATACCGTATTTAAAATGTATACCTTACCGTAACACTGGTTTCGTGAAAAACATTATCAATATTCTACGTGTACAACGAGAACGTACCTAGAACAGAGAATTTTAAAAATCCATTATTCAAACCGAACAGTGAAAACTCTGCCAACAGCTTGTACACGGTGCTCGTTAGGGTGTCACTGACCTCGTCTTTGGCGGAAAATGTGACTCTAATGGCAAACGGCTATGCAGAGAATGCATTTGTATATTATGGTTATCGTATTCTAGAAGCCTGAGGCAGTGTTACGAGTTTCTGAAGTGTGCTCTCGCGTAAAGTCTCGCACTAAGGACTCGTGCTAAGGCAAGGCATATTAGCCCCTCGCGTTAAAGAAAGAAATGTTAGGCCTCGCACTGAGGAAAGGAATATTAGGCTTCGCGCTAACTGGGTGTCTACCCCTCCTGGAAATCCCAAGAAACGCTGAAATATCGCGATTAGGGTGTCCCTTATTTTATGTTTTCGCTAATCAATTAGGTGAGCGCTGAAATTTGTTCCCATGAACCTAGCAACTCGCCATAAAAAATTTGAACTCAATCTGAGATCATTAACCGGGAGAAAGTAAACTGCTCACACTTTCAGAAAATACGAAAGTATGTATTTTGCTCACACTGTAAAGTGCACACACTGCAAAAGGCAGGGGAAAAGTGTGAGCACTTTACAGTCTCCCGACAGGGGGAGAAGTGTGAGCACTTTACATTCTTCCTTTTCATTGAAGGACGTATTCTGCTCACACTTTACTCGATCGTTACCGCTTAAATTATGTACGGTGTAGAATGGAGTGAGAATGAATCGATGGAGGATAGAGAAACTCTTGCCAGTACAGATAAGAGATCAGCGTATGTTATCTTTGTACGTACACTACGTACAGGTACCTGTTCTATATTTGCAAACTCCTAAATGCCTATTTATA
This sequence comes from Acanthococcus lagerstroemiae, assembly GCA_031841125.1. Taxonomy (NCBI): domain Eukaryota; kingdom Metazoa; phylum Arthropoda; class Insecta; order Hemiptera; family Eriococcidae; genus Acanthococcus; species Acanthococcus lagerstroemiae. The sequence continues at coordinate 16,887,022 of CM063114.1, forward strand.
GGTAATAACAAAAAGTTTTCAGTTAATTTCGGAACGATCTCGTACATACGCGAATGCTACATTGGAGTTGAGTTTTGTCCCCATATAAGTATATCTAATCATTCGAATTGTAGTTTGCGCTGTAGGTATTAAGGGTGAGTATCTCAGTCGATTCTACGTTCATGTTTTAAGTTATTTATTACGTTACATTTTACCCTAAACTTACCTGTTATATTTGCAATTTACCGTAGAGTTACCCGTTAAAGTAGCACTGTGTGCAAAATACTGTTTTCTATATAAAATTACCGATATGAGCAAAATACATTACAAGTGTGAGCAAAATACATTCAGAATATACTCGTCGTTCTGTGTACAAATTACACTATGAGCAGTTTACATTTTCAAAATGAAATGTGTGTGCAGATTACATTCGCCCCATTAACCCGTGCCGCTTTGACCTTGAAGTTATGGATTTTAAAAGAACCCGCGAATATCTCGGTACATATCAACTTCAGGACAAAAATGCATATAACATAAAATGTTTTTTCTTAAATTTCCTATAAAAGAAATTCCATACAACTTTCCTGTAGAACGCATATTTACCGAGATAATCGCAAAAGTGAGTAAAAGTTTCAAGGAACGTGGCTTTTGTTATTTTTTATACAACTTGATCAGAAAGTCGTTGTTTACGTTGGTGTTTTAGGGACGACAAGAAGCGCCTATCATCCATGTATCGAGTGCTAACGAAACCTGCATGTAAAGTAAATGTTCCTCAATGTAAAGCATTTTTACATGAAAAAAGTGCTGGCTAGTAATTTTGTATTGGGGAATCGAATCCGCGTCCATTGAAACATTTGACTGAAATGCAGCGATTGTCTCTAACCACACGGCCACGGAGCGAATTACAAACTTGTGACTTAAGAACGCATTTAAATATTCACGACATAGTACAGCTATTACTATTCGTTGTTAATCATTGTTATGTTTTCGCTGGCCACTACCTGAGTATACTGTTCGTGCACATGAACAAACTGGAGACAAGACTGGGATACTGTACTTTGTAGTAATTAACTGAGCAAATTAAATTTTTGAATTAATTAAGCGCACAAAAATCACTTGTCTATAATTTAAATAAATAAATAAATGGATTTAAAAAATACAGATCATGTCAGCGAAAAACATTCCGCTTCTGATCAAGTAGTATAAAAAATATCTTCCACAATAAGAGCCAAAAGTGAGTTCACATGTCTCGGGAATTGCTCACTCGCTACGCTCGTTTGTAAACTTTTCCTTGTCATGTAAACACTCACTTTTTACTCTTGGTGTGTAATATACTATTTTCTATTATAACCGATCTCTACTAGCTAAATCGCAGTTATCTAATAGTATATTACACACCAAGAGTCAAAAGTGAGCGTTTACATGGCGACGGAAAGTCTGCGAACAAACATAGCGAGTGAGCAATTCCTGAGTCATGTAAACTCACTTTTGGCTCTTGTTGTGGAAGATATTTTTTATTCTGCTTGATCAGAAATGGCAATGTTTTTTGCTGACATGATCGGTATTTTATTTATTTATTTTTTTTGTCTATTTATTCTTTTGAATTATAGACAGGTGATTTTTGTGTGCGTGATTAATTCTAAAATTGAATTTGCTCAGTTAATCACTATAAAGTACAGTATCACAGTCTTGTCTTCAGTTTGCTCACGTGCACAAACAGTATACTCAGGTAGTGGCCAGCAAAAACGTAACAATGATTAACAACGAATAGTAACAGCTGTACTATGTCGTGAATATTTAAATGCGTTCTTAAATCGCTATTTTGTAATTCGCTCCGTGGCCGAGTGGTTAGAGACAATCGCTGCATTTCAGTCAAATGTTTCAATGGACGCGGGTTTGATTCCCCGATATGAAATTACTGGCCAGCAATTTTTTCATGTAAAAATGCTTTACATTGAGGGACATTTACTTTACATGCAGGTTTCGTTAGCACTCGATGCATGAATGATAAACGCTTCTTGTCGTCCGTAAAACACCAACGTAAATATTGCCTTTCTGATCAAGTAGTATAAAAAAGACTCTATTCACTTTAGGACCAAAATGCAAATAACATAAAATGTTCCTCGTTAAATTTTCTGTAAAATAGATTCTATGTACAAACGTTTTTTGGGAAACATATTTATCGAAATAATCGCAAGAATGCGTAGAATTTTCGAGAAACATAAGTTTTTCTATTATTTTACGGCTGAAATATCTATTAATGTCGAGTAATGCACACTACAATTAACATCTGTCTCTGTCTACTGGGACAAGCGCATCAGTTTGCCCCCTCTCCCACCTGGCTACGCCCATGACAGTTGGGTACCTGCTACAGAAGAGACCTCGGATGATGTACGTATATCAACAATAGTCAACAATTTGCGCATAAGATATAACGTTGTGCGGTTAAGGAACAGTCACGTGTTCTCAGAATTATATACATCATCTCAAGTCCACCATACCAAGTCTTCAACGGAATCTTAGAATGCTCAAGACTCTATAAAAACTATTTGTTAACCCTAGGTCGTAAAGTTTGATTTTCTTCAATCATTGAATTAGGAATTAGTTATGGCTCATAGATACCTAGTTAACGTTTCAATTTTCGGCTCTTCCGCCAATTTTTTATCACTAGGGTCCGACCAACAGTACTACCTCTTGCAAATACAAGCGCTTAACAATCGCAAGCACTTCTACATGTGTCCATCTTCACCCCTTGAACGATGAAATGAAGAAAAACATGTGCAGAAGTAATTATATTGCTCGTGCAAGTAAAAAACCGTAAGTACTAATATTTATTATAGTGTTCTTAGCGAACACTAACAGTTTTCAAGTGCTGATGTTTTCTTACTTGCACGAGCAACACGCGACTGCTCCTTAACAGCACAACGCTATATCTTATGCGCAAATTGTTGGCTATTGCTGATATACATACATAATCCGAGGTCTATTCTATAGTAGGTACCCAACAAACTGTCATGGGCGTAGCCAGGTGGGGAAAGGGGGCAAACTGAGGCACTTGCCCCTGTAGACAGAGCCTGAAGTTATATTTTAGTGTGCATTACCGGACATTAATAGTTATCTCAGCTGTAAAATGATTATAAAAACCTCTGTTTTTTGGAAATTCCACGCAATTATCCCAATAATATGTTTTCTAAAGAAAAGTTGTATAGGATCTTTTTTACAGAAAATTTAACCAGGCACATTTTATGTTATTTCCATTTTGGTTCTAAAGTGAATATTTTTTTAGATAACTGCGAATTAGCGTGTAAAATCGGTTATGAAGGAAAAAATAGAAGCCACGTTCGCGTTCCGTGAAACTTCAACTCATCTTTGCGATTACGAATATTTCGGTAATAAGCATTCTAGAGAAAAGTTGTATGGACTCTTTTTTATAGGAAATTCAACAAGGAACATTTTATGTTGTATGCATTTAGATCCTGAAGTTGATATATTCCGAGATATTCGTAAAATATCAGTATTATACACATAACTTGAAGGTCAAAGCGGCACGGGTTAATGACCTCAGATTGAGCAAAAATGTTCATTGGAACAAATTTCACTGCGCACCTATATGATTGGCAAAAACTTGTAAAATAAGGGACACCCTAATTCCGATATTGAAAATTCCTCCCAAAATCTCTGAAATCTTCCGAATTCAAAAGGTAACTCCCTGAATATTCAAAAGTAGGTATTAGTTATGTTAAGCAAAAAGTAAAGAAGGTTGATGAAAAATGATTAAGCTTCGATTGTAAAGCGTTGTTTCCTTTTTCTTATTATTGGTGCTGCATGTCATAATCAAATTTGACGTGATCTATAGTTTTTGTACTTGTTCAATAAACTTTGTTTGTGTAATGATTATACTTTTTGGTTTAAATCAAATTTGCTATATTTTGGGAGGAAGTAGTGTCCGTTGAAATTTTCCTTGAAAAATCACCTCGAATTTCAATTTCACATTCTGGTAGACTCCTTGGCTAAGGAAAGAAATATTAGGTTCCGTGCTAAGATGATGATAAGTTTATCAATCTTACTACCGGTTTGATGCAGTTCTCCATTTCTCTTTATCTTGTGCAAATTCTTTCATTTCATAATAACATTTACATTTGACATGCTTGATTATCTGTTGGACATAGTGAAATCTTTGCCGACCTACCCAATTTTTTCCTTTCACTCTTCTTTCTAGCATCAGTGATATTATTCCTGGGTGCCTCAAATTATATCCTATTAGTTTATCTCTCCTTCTCTTTAGACACAATTCCAGATATCCATTTTACCTCCTACTCTGTTAAGTACTTCCTCATTTCTTACCTTGTCCGTCCATTTGACGCTAAGTATCCGCCTATAACATCACATCTCAGAAGCTTCGACCCTTCTCTTCTCTGGTTTTCCTATGATCCGAGTTTCACATCCATACAGGGCTACACTCGAAACATAAATTTTCAAGAACGATTTTTTGATTTCCAAATTTATTTTTGATTTGAAAAGATTACTTTTTCGATAAAATGCTAATTTGGCTTGTGCTATTCCATTTACTCCTTCCATTTTTTGTTATTTTACTCGCTACATAGAAAAATTCGCTTACTTCCTGGATCTTTTCCTGACCAATATTTACCTTATATTTAAGCTATCATGTTCACATCGATTACATACTATTACTTTAGTTTCATTTAAATTTATTCTCATACCATATTCTATAGTCAAAATATCCTCCATTCCATTTACAATGTTTTCCAAATCAGGACTCCTTCCAGCCAATAAGACAATATCATTTGCAAACCTGAGCATCTTTACTCGCTCTCCATGTATAGTGACAAGTGCTTCAAATTTTTCTTTTATTCTTTTATGGCCTACTCTATGTACAGATTAAATAATACTGGAAATAAGGCGCATTCCTCCCTTACACAGTTTTCTATATTAGCTTACTCTTTCTCTCCTTTTATACTTAACGTGACTTTCTGTACTTTGTATAAGTTTAAAATAACTTGTCTTTCTTTAAATTGTATTCCTATCTTTTACAGCATTTCAAACAGCTTATCCCATCAAATATTGTCAGAAGCTTTTTCAATATCAATGAACGCCGTAACATGCATCCTGCCTCTTTTTGAGTCTCCCATCTACAATTAATCTCAAAGCTAACATTGCTTCCCTAGTACCTCTATTTTTTCTGAATCCAAACTGATCATCTCCTAGTTGTGCATCTATTCTATTCTCAATTCTTCTATAAATTATCCTAGTTAATATTTTTGACGTATGCGTAAAAAAACTAATTGTTCGATAATTTTCACACCTATCTGCTCCTGCTTTTTTTTTGTATAGTTTCATACAATAGCACTCTTTTTAAAGTTCTCTGGCATTTCCCCTTTATCATAAATATAACATACTGATTTGTACATACAATTATGAAGTACATATGTGTATTCTCCTAAGTTCTGTAATAATTCAGCTGGTACTGCATCCACTCCTGGAGCTTTCCCTTTCCTCAAATCTCTCAATGCTTTGTCAAATCCATCGCTTAAAATTGAGTCTCCCCTCTCATCTTCTTCCACATGTTCCTCCCTCTCCATTCTTATCTCTTCATTCCCATTATTACTATATAGTCCTTTTACATACTGTACCCGCCTTTTCACGTTTTCTTCAGCTGTGTAAATAGGCTCTCTCTCTCTCTTTATTTGTTATATTACTTGCTTTCTCCTCTTTTACTCCAAACTCCATTTTTACTTTTCTATAGGTCAAATCTATTTGTCCTTTATTCATAAGCTCTTCTGTTTATCACTCTGCCTTTTTACACTCTCTCTTTATCTCATTCCTTAATCTTTGGTCAGCTGATCTGCCTTCCCCATCGTTTGCATTCTTATATTTTCTTCGTTCATCCATGGTTTCTTTTCTTCTCTCTTATTTCTACCTAGATTTTCTTCTGCCGACTTTTAATATTCCCTTCTTTATTATACCCTATGACACCGCAACCCCGGCTCCGGAAAGTACCCTTTCGAGTATGGCATCAGTGGCCGAAGGGATGCTTTGGGGTCGTGCCCGAGCCCCAATTTCGCCGTGCCGCTTTGCACGCGTCCTGCAAGGGCCACCATGGGGTTCCCTACTGACCGAGGTCCGCGCTCCCTGAGCGCTCGCCTGGAATTCAGGTCTCCCACAGCCGGACGCGCTTCCTTTTCACTCACCCCTCACCTTCTCGCCTTGGTCCGTGTGGCGACGCAGGCAGATGGTGACGATGGGGGAGTCCTCAGCGCAGCTGCAGCCGCTCTTCTAGGATAGTACAGAGTTGTCCAGTTCGATGGTGTGGGCTGAGCTTGGTTGGTCGCCGGCCCTCTGCCTCGACTACTTCGTCTGCATTTTCTTCTTCACGATGGCCGAGACAAAGGCCGACACTTGGTTCCAACTGCTCCGACCCTTCATCATCTCAAGAACCGTGGTGTCCGGCGCGATACGGCTGATGACGCCGTCGTCGTCGTTGATGTTTCCTCATTACCCGATACATAGAGACTGCTTTGTGCCCTAGTCCAGATCGATAACTGTCATCATTCAAATACACGCACGCACTATATACAGCACAAGTATACAGGTAACGCTGTTGTGTATATTCAGGGATGGGCGAAATCTGGGAACTCCAAGATTTAAATCCAAAATCCTGGTTAAAAAAAGGATTAGAATTCAAAGTGTCAAATCCTTTTCAGAAAAGAATTTCAAATCCAAAATCCAATAATCTGAATCTTGACTTCTAAATAGCAGTCACTCAAAAGTAAGCCCCCGTGCAATTTTCAATCTATCATTGGCTGAGGACGTTCGCATACACTTTCTGTTGTCTGTAGCTCAGAGAAATAAAAGTGGAAAGATGCAGTCTACTTGTCGAGAGACGAAGGAATATCATCATCGGGAGATGTTTCGTGATACGGTCAGGGGTCGGAGCCCCTCAGTATTACTTACAATTTTGATCCAGACCCAGACGAAAATGTGTTCACAAATGCTAATTGACTTACTTTTCGCATAAAAATGATTCATTCTTCTTGCTCAGTGGTTGTCCCTTCCCGCCCGAATCCGAAGGTACACAGGCGTGAATCGTTGGGGTGGGGGTCTCGAAGACGCTGGGGCTTAGTCTCCTCAATTCGCTAAAAGCCCGTTTTCCTTTAAAAAAAAAAAAAATGTAGAATTGTAAAATTTTTAGGAATATTTTGATAATTTCCTTTCTCCTCCTTCAATCAATCCTTTTTATTGGCAGTACTATCGTTAAATCTTTACAACTCGGTGTTTTAACCAGTACGTTAATAAAACAAAACCGTCGACATTTTTTAGCGGTTATCGTTCGTTTCTAAACCGGATACTATGCGCTGACGACGGCGAGTTGTGGATAGTACCCCCGGCCCATAGAAGGCAAAGCTCTGTCTCACTCTCTCCCATTCCTTACGGTCGTTGGCTGTTTTTTGAAATTGTTTGTTCCTCAGAAACCCGTCGATTTCATCCCTCCACCTTGATTTTGGTTTACCTCTGTTGCGTTTTTTGTGTCCCAGAAACCAGAAGGTCGCTTGGTAGGCCCACCTAGTGGGGGGGGGGGGTAGTCTAGCGACATGACCCGCCCAGCCCCACTTCAAGTTACGAATTATTTCCACACAGTTTTTTAGTTTTGGAAGTTTTGCCTTGATAGATGCCATGCTCACTCGATCCTTTAGTTTCACTCCGAGAATCGATCTCATCATGGAATTTTGCATGGTGGTTATTTTTTTGATAATTTTGTCCGTGAGAGTCCAGGTGGGAGATCCATACGTTAATACTGGAGTCACACACATATTAAAAATTTCCGATTTTTGACTGTTGTTAAAATTGCCTTTAAGGATATGTTTCAGAGCCCAATATTTTTTCCACGCTAATGTGATCCTTCTCACTACTTCTTTTTCAGTTCTATTTTCCATGGAAATTTGTTGACCTAGGTAAATCGTTTCCAATACTGTTTCCAGTTCTTTATTGAGAAAAATTTGTGATGGGTTGATAGTGTTCGTGATTATCTTGGATTTGCCATGGTTAATGGATAATCCCGCAGCTTTGCCAGATGTGTTTAACTCTATAAGAATTTAACATATGGTACAGAACCCCCTTTCTTAGAATCTGAAATTAGAAATGTTGTTAAAACTCTGAAAAAAAATAAAGCCCCTGGAAGCGATGGCATAAGAAATGAGCACATAACAAATGGCGGAGAGGCTATGATTGCAGCACTGACCCTTGTTTTTAACAAAATTCTAACTTCTGGCGAGTTACCCAAGAGCTGGGACAACTCAGATATTATCTTAATATACAAGAAAGGAGACAGGCACAAGATAGGCAATTACAGGCCTATTAGCTTAACCCCCACTATTTCGAAAATATTTTCCAAATTAATAGAAATAAGGCTGAGACGCTCTTTGGATCCCCTTCAACCGCCTGAACAAGCCGGATTCCGGAAAAACTATTCAACCCTAGATCACCTTCAAACAATAAACCAAATTATTGAGAAATCACACGAATATAACTTAAACTTACATCTAGCATTCATAGACTATAATAAAGCCTTCGACTCATTATGCCACCGCTTCATAGGAGTCGCACTGAGAAATCAGGGGGTCCCTGACCAACTCATAAATATAGTCCAAAAAATGTACGAAAACCCCATGAGCAGAATTATCACGGACAAAACCGGCCCATACTTTCGAATAGGGAAAGGAGTCCGCCAAGGGGATCTTTTATCCCCCCTGCTGTTTATTGTTGCCCTAGAAGAAGTCTTCAGGCAACTGAGTTGGACTGACAGGGGTTTAAATACATATAAACGGGGAAAAAAAAATCTCAAATCTAAGATTTGCAGATGATATTATCCTAGTCTCGGAAACCGGAAGGGAGCTGGAAGAAAAAAAAAAAAAAAATTTCTCCTCCTTACCATGAGCGTTTTATTCTGGATTGGATATTTGCGCATATGCAAAACAGCTGAAAATAAGGCTACCTTTAAGAAAAATATCAGTACTACTATTTAGTAGACTTTTCGCATTTTACTTCGGGGAACGTACTGCAGTGAGTCATGACAAGTATCAGGTCTTATTTAGTTGTACTTATTACAGTCTCATCGGAGGGGGCAAGTCAGAATCAGAATATTTTCCTTCTTAACGCTGGCGCTATCTTAATTAAAATTTAACTCGAAACGAGTGAGAACACAGACAACACTGATCGTGTAACTAGATATTCCATCTAGTGAATTACGATCAGCTTTGAAATTATGGTAATTTTTTGTTACTGCGAGGAGTCGAAAATCCAGCGCCGGCTATAGGTATATTTACTCTTCGTATTTACGGGGTTATACTCGAGGAAAATAACATTAGAAGTGAGTCTGCAATAAATTAAGACTAAAGAGAGGATAAATATTTACTTCCCTCAAGATGGCGTTCACTTTCGTGTCCGAAGTATTCCGTAAGAAGAGTGAGAAAGTTAGCGTGGGGGGGGGGAGAGAGAGAGAAATGAAGTCAAATTCTTAAAAACAAGGTGGTACACCGAGATTTATTCCTCAGCTTCTGTCTCGAGCTGCGTTGGTCGTTTTCTTATTCCGAAAACGAATCTCTCGATGAAAAGAATTAATTAACGCGTATTTCGCGTTTCTTATTTTTAACCGTTTTGCAGCGAGATTATTTCGCCTTTTTTAATAGCCAACAATTGCGGCAACTTTCTTGTTACAGGATTTCGTTTTGTGAAAGGGTTGAAGCTGAGGCAGGGCCAATCGAGTTGAGTTGAGTGTTTTGCTCCCGAAAATTATCCAGACTCGATGCTTGTAAGTACATATTATATTTTTACTTTCATCTGATTTTCCACTTCCGTTCGGAAAATTTCTTCAGCGTTTTTTCCCCTTTCTTTCTTGTGCATGTACTACGTTTGCCGAAAGGGCGGTAGACCAGTTTGGATTGTGAGCGACAGGTGTCAATGCAGAATAGATGATTAATGACACGTTAGGGTTCGTGAAAGAACGTTGCCGATTTGCCGTTCCGACATTTTAACGTTGATGGAGTTCGATGATTCCATTTTTCAGACTGAATCTCGAGTGTGTCGGAGTAGTTGTGGTCGCTCCAGAACTGTGGAAATTCTGTTTGGCTCGCACAACGACGACCTTATGAGTTCCATAAACAAGTGTCAGTATCTAGAGAAGGCTGGGAGCGAGGGCGAAACAACATAAAGCTTGACTTTGGCTCCTTCCGGAATAACTCGACAGGAATAATAATAATAGGCCTTATTCTGAAAAAGTTACAATTCGTTTCTTATGAATATAGCAGTTAATTAAACACACCTTCGGGCATAAACCTCGGTTAACCTTTTCCAGGTATGTTTATTTTCTGCGGACTTGGTCCATAAAATGCAGAATGGGTAATTCTACCAGTAGAAAGATTTTCTGTCTTCCAGAATTTTAAATAATTTTTGGTTTAAAACTTATTTTTTAACTACTTATTACTAGATGCCTACACTCACACATTCATTTTTGACGCTAATATTCCAATAAGAAAAAGAAACACTTTGACAGGGTAATGATAAGTACACCACAGTAGTGAAAATATAATGTTTAAAAAAGCAGCCAGTATTCTGTTCAGTGCAGACAAATTTTTTCATTAACATGAAATTGTCTTCTCGCCATCTGCGAAGAATACGAGGGGATTATTTGAGTGATAACACTGAATTATCATTACCATGTCGAGAATCTCATTACCGCGGAAACTGAAAAATACGAGTATGTACTTTTGGGCATGGTAATGAGAGCCACACTTATGAGATTTCTCCAGAAAAACTGTTGAAATCCAGATTTCAAGGTAACAGGCCTGATCTTCCCAATCTGTGTATCTTATCTGGGATCCGGGCAATTGGGCGCGGACGATTGGGCGCGGCCAATTGGCCGCAGAGAATGAGGCGCGAACCAATTGGACGCGATGGACATTCAGGCGCAAGAGAGACGACTGGGCGCGAAACCTGGTTTCATTATTGAATTTCGTTTTTGATCTGCATGTTCCACTACATCTGTCGGTGGTTGTCCGTTCTATTAAGTGCCCATAGAGCCTCAAAGTACTTCTAATTTCAACCTAAGGATCGCAGCACGCACAAATGTGAACCACTTAATTCGTGTCGGGGGAGTGAGGCGGGGAGCGTTACAGTTTTCGAGCGAGTCGAAGGAGCGTTGCGGTTTTTGCTCAAGTGCTCCCATAGCCGGAAGAAAATGGAAATATCAACCACTGAACTGAACTGTCACCCAGGGCTGGAAACACGTTATTGGTAACGGTTACGGTAACGGTTACATAACGGAACAAAACGTTTAAGCGTTAAGTTACGTTACGTTACGGTAATTTGATCACGGTTAACAATTCGTTATGATATCGTAACAAATGCAATTTTTCTCGTTATTTTACTGCATTAAAAAAAAATATTGAAAATTGAAAAATCTGGATATTGCCAACCGTCCATCCTTTGAATGAGTTGATAAGATGATAAGAATAATAAGTTGATATTGTTTGATTAATAATGATCATCTTGCATCTTCACTTCTTCAGTGCCCAAGTGCAGTTTCAGTTTGAAAATTGAGATTGAAGTCGCCAAGGTTTGTACTTTGTAGCTATTTTCAATTCTTTATTAATTTTTTCTTGTTGATCAAACATAGTAATAGACTACAGATTTCTCATAGTTTTCCAGTTGTTGTACAGACATCAGAATCTGATGTGATTGGCAGTGTTGTTATAGACATAACAAAACAAAATGACAAAATGACAGTTGAATTTTAGGAATTTTGTCATAATGACAAAACCATTTCTCAGTTTTGTCATATGACAAAATAGAAATGACATAACAAAAAAATGAATCAATGACAAAACAAAATGACAAAACAATTTTGTCATTCCAATATTACGTTGGTGGAAAAGAACAAGGATCAAGAAGTTGAGGAAGACTAGAAGAACATGGAATTAGTGTCTTAGAAAATGTATCTAAACCAACCTATGCATTAGGTCCTTTTTCTCAGATACTTTTTGTTAAAGAAGTGATCAGCTATTAGCCATCAGTCAAAACCTAAGAAGTCAACCCAAGCCAGAGGAGTGATCACGTATGATTTACTGGAAGCGGGTAGCAAACTTCAACTATCATTAAGTCGATTCGAAATTCACGTTCAAAGTAAATTTGTCCTAAATTCGACTGCATCATCACCAAAAAATTAAATTATAATCAGTTCTACTGGTGTACTGGCACAATAATTTTTACTCGTTTTTTTACCCTACTAAAGATAGCAGTGTTTCTATTTGAAAGTACACGACATGGTCACTCACTCATTTTCACCCGCTAAAAACCGCGCACCGCGCAGGCAATTTTGCAGTGCACTCTAGTGCAGGTTTAAATCCCAATTTCTTTTTAAGCCTCCAAGTATGCAACCTTTGTTAAAATATCATTGGTGATTGGTAGGATTGGATTGTATGTAAAAATAGTAAAATACCTGAAAATTTGTGGATATGACAAAATGACAAAACAAAATGACAAAATTCTTTTGTCATGACATAACAAAATTATGAAAAAACAAAATGACAACTCCAAACATGACAAAACTCATGACATAACAAAAAAAAAAAGTGAAATGCTTGTCCGACAAAATGACAAAAAATCGTTTTGTCTAACAACACTGGTGATTGGGTGATTAAGTCCATATTTGTTATGATTCTTAAGTTAAAATGAATTACAATGTCTATTTTCATAGTCATGCAGATTGATAACTTTTTTTTTTTTAGTGGGTACCTATCTATTAAATAACCCCTTTGTGTTCTTTTTGTTTCTTACTTTTTTTATATAATAAAAATAAACAAAATAAACTTGAATACTTGTTTTAATGTTCTAAATAATTTCTAATATTCTAAATTCTGATTGATATTTTGATTTCTGTATTCTGTTAAAATCATAGATCTTACTAGTTAACTAGTACTACTACCTATACCAACCAATACCAACATAAAATTTATGTTATAAACCGCAGAATTGAATTTTGTCTCTGAACAGTCTGAATTGTGATTTTGATTCTGAATTTTGTCCCAAAAATGTAAAATTAAAATTGTGAAACAGATTGACAAAAAAAGTTGAAAAAAAAACCTTTTCACTTTTTAGGTTATGGCTTTGTCACAAAACAAGGAAATATTAAAAATTAAAAAAGGAAATGTACAAGGGGGTGGGGGTGAACCATTATAACGTTATGTAACCGTTACTACCATAACGAGAAAGTTTGCCATAACGTTATCATAACAGTAACAATACCGGAAAGTTACGTTACGTTATAACGAGTACCACAACGAAACGATTCCGTTATTCCAGCCCTGCGTGTCACCATGAAGAGCTAGACAGAACTCTTGAGCTGAACTGAGCTGGGAATGAGAAGAGAAAAGAAGAAGATCTAGTCACGCAGGGCCCAGCAAAGATCAAGGTCAATAAGCACCAGGCTGGAATTACTTTTTTCGCTCAAGTACACCCATGGCTGGAAGAAAAATAAATTTCCATGGAAATGTCAACTACTGCATTCATGTCGGGGGAGCGTGTCGTTTGGGACTCACGTTGTTTCTGAACTATGTGGTTCAATATTGTAGATGGGAGACTTAAAAAAGGGTAGGATATATTTATGGCATTCGTTGATACTGAAAAAGCTTGTGACAATACTTTGCAACGTTGCGAATCAATCCAACCAATTTTCAAAATTTTGGGACTCACGTTGTTTCTGAACTATGTGGTTCAACTGTAGATCGGAGACTTGAAAAGAGACTTGAAAAGGGGTAGGATACATGTGTAGCATTCGTTGATACTGAAAAGGCTTGTGACAATGTTAAATGGCATAAAGTGTTTGATATTCTAAAAAGGATGGGAATAAAGAAGAAAGTCAAGTTATTCTAAACTTATTTAACAGATAGAAAGCTACATTAAGAATAGAAGGAGAGAAATGGGAGGCAAATATGAAAAAAGGCATTAGGCAGGGGTGCTCCTTATCTCCAGTATTATTTAATTTGCACTTAGAGTGGGCTCTAAAAGAAATAAAAGAAAAATTTTAAGCAGGCATAACTATACATGGAGAGCGAGTAAAGATGTAAAGATGCTCAGGTTTGCAGATAATATTGTCTTATTAACTGAAAGAGGTACTGATTTGGAAAATATTTTTAATTGAGTGGAGCAGATTTTGAATTAGAATATTGTATGAAAGTACTTAAAAAAAATGAAACTAGAGTAATGGTATGTAATCGGTGTGAAAATGATAGCTTAAAATAAAAACTGGCCAGGGAAAAATTGAGGAAGTATGCGAATTTTACTATTTCAGGAGTAAAATAACAAAATATGGAAAGTGTAAAAGGGATATTAGTAGTAAAATAGCACAAGCTGCATTAGAATTTTATCGAAGAAATAATTTATTCAAATCAAAAACAAATTTGGAAGTCAAAAAATTATTTTTGAAAACTTATGTTTGGAGTGTAGCGTTGTATGGACGTGAAACTTGGACCAGAGGAAAACTAGAGAAGAGAAGGATCAAAACTTTTGAAATGTGATGCTATAGGCGGATACTTCATGTCAAATGGACGGATAAGGTAAGAAATGAGGAAATACTTAACAGAGTAGCAGGTAAAATAGTAACCACCGCTTTATCCGATCATGTTGGGACCGACACAGAATGAACCTAATAACCGCAAATCGCAATAACCGGCGGAAAAATTTTTGGAGGAAATTTTTAAAACGACTAATAATTTCTTTCAAAATAAGAAATCGAGTACATTTGAGCATGAAGGAAACCGATCTACTGTGTATTTTTACTTGAAAAATTGAGTAAGTTTACTTTGCTTCAGTGAGAGAGCTATTGTTAAAATGGATTGTAAAAGTTGTTACACGTGAGAAAAGGTTCTTTTCTTATGTGTTCTACTCTGTAACTCTTCTCAAAACACAATGCCTCAAGCTTCACACTCTTTTTCGTCATCATTCTTTAAAAAAAACATGTCTTTACCAGAAGAATGAAGGTTTATCTTCGGTAAACTAGATTTTTCTTAACGGAATAAATGGCGCTCATGATCGTAATATCGGGCGGAAAATGCACACAAAAGACTTATTTGTTTCGTTCCTATAGCTGTTTTGGTCATAATAAGCGGCTGATCGTATTAACCACTGAACGCATTAAGTGACGATTTCTGTATTTGGAATTGTTTGAAGATGAGGAAAGATAAACTAGTAGAGCATAACTTGAGGCACCCAGGAATAATATCACTCCTACTAGAAGGAAGGGGGAAGGAAAGAATTCAGTAGGTCGGCATAGATTCCAGTATGTTCAACAGATAATTGAGGATGTCAAATGTAAGAGTTATTTGAAAATGAAAGAACTTGCACAAGATAGGGAGAAATGGGGAGCTGCATGAAACCAGTCGTAAGACTGATATTAACCTTACCATCGTCACCATATCGTACTGAACATGTTCTGGTTTTCTTTTGAATTGGTAGAAAGATCTGTCATTATTACGTGGCATGTAAGGAGCAAAATGTGGATTTTCGTTTGTGTTTTCTTTTGACTAATGCTTTAGAAAAAAGGTTCTCAAACAGCTTTGAATTTGTACTTTACTTACTTTCGGTACTCACACCTCACACACAACTACCTTGGTCTTTTACGTTATCAGTAGGATCGTGACTAGGCTCCTCTACACTCTGTATTCCTCGAAATTGAAGGGTGATGGTATCGAACTCACTAGCATTCAGATAGGTACACATACCTTTAATTAAGAATAGAAATAACTTATTTGGACTAGCTTCAAGAGTTTAAATTGTAAGTACTCTTTCGAAGTTACACGTGTACTGACTAGCAGGGCTGCCAAGTCATTCTACAAAAAATATCCCATTGATTTAAAAAAAAAAAGTCCAAACATTTTCGCGGCCGTTATTTTAGACCCATTGATCTTTAACATTTTCCAAAATTCAATCAGGGACCTGTAACTTCAGTCAGTTTTATTTTTATAGCTATGAAGATGACTAAGCCATCAACGAAATCAGCATCAAATTCTGTATTAGGAACTGTAAAATTCTTAATTTTACTTGTCTTCACCTGCAGCCTGGTTTTCTCAGATCAGGTCACATTTAAAGCAATTGGAGTAGAGTGGAAGTCAGAATTCTCTCTTTTTTTTTCTTTTTTTCATTTTCTTGGAAAAATATTTAAAAAACAGATTACACTACTGAACAACTATTTTGCACAATGCATTTCGACCGGTGATTCTGAGGTACTTTTTAACGCTGAACGCGATACTGCGACCCATTTTTCTCTATCACGTCACAATTCAGAGTTCTGAACGACTGAAATTCGTTTCCATTTTGTTTTTGCATTGGAATAAGCGGTACCACTGACTGATATTATCAGTGTTATCAGACCACAATAACAGAAAACAAACAGACGGAATACACACCACTGCACACGACCGCAACACACAACAACACGAATCAGTATGACCACATTCAGTTCCTAAACCGCTTTTTGAACACATTTAGTTGAATTTTTTATAGTTTCTGATCAGAAAAACTAGACGTGATAGAGAAAAACGGCCGACGGCACTGTATTCAGCGTTGAAAAGTAGTCAAGAATCACCTTCTTAAATGCGTTGTGCAAACAAAAAATTTCATTTTGTTCAGTAGTGTTATCAGAGACATTACCCCCGACATCGACTATCAACTTCGGATACCTTCGACTCCCTCAGTTTTTCGTATAGGACAAAAAATTAATCACCCTTTGCAAGAGGGTTCTATTAAGAGAAGACATCTTATAACCATTACTCTTTTGATACTCACTCCTTTCAGATCTAAGATGGAGCCAAATGTGTTTTAAAAATAATATAGTATTCTCTGAATACATTTTGAAGTTTATTGTTATTTCTGAAAGATTCAATAAATTAATTTCAAATTTAGAAGTCATTAATCACCAAACATTTTTCTTCAACAATCCTGTTCGGAGAAGCCCGATTGCGTCCGAAAAGTAGCCCTCACACCTTTTTCATATTCTTATTGCGTCCCGTTTTTGCCACATGCTTCGAATGGTTCGATTGCGTCCGAAATGTAAACAGTCCGCTTCCCTAATAGTTTGATTGCGTCCATAATAAAATTGTGTTTCACCAAGTGACGCCATAAAATTACCATTATGGGGAGTCTATTCAAGAATTTCCACTAAAAAAATAATTCAAACTGAAAAAAAAGGGGGGTAAAGCTGCATTCTGGCCAAAAAATTCTATTAGCTTTCCAAAATAAGACCTAAATCTACATAGGTGCTTTTTCTTCTGCATTTCTGTACATGGCAAGTTGTGCACTCACCTTCACGTTTTCAGTTCCGCGGTTTATTCAGATTTTGAAGAATAGTTATCTGGATGTATATTGAAAGTCTTGACTGTAGTTAGGTCCGCCTCCTTGTGGTGCACTCTGGCTGACGTTAAACGGACTGGGACGCAATGGAACTATGAGCCTGGACGTAATCAAACTCTACATCGGACCGCAATGAAACCATTCATTTTATTCAATAATTTATCTCTCCTTACTGACCCGGACGCAATCGGGTGACGCTCAGCCTGTTGCCGCTGCATCAGTTAATACCCAAATTTTGTAAAATTATTGAAAATTGCAATCATCAAGACTCTATTGCTTCGTCAATTCCTATAAAAATGATCAGTTTTCAATTGAATATTTTCTTAATTGAACTATTAAAACTTGAAGCTCTAGTTCCTAATTAGATTAGCATTTGCAACATGCGACATGCCACATCAATGGCAGTTTAGTTTTTATTCATTTAAGCGAATATTCATTCCCACCCCCACCCCCGGCATTAAAACAGAAACTCCTATACTGTTTGAAAAAATGGCTCACATGCTTCAAAAACTCAAAAAATGTCCCAAATTAGCGGCCCTGCGTGTATTGGGAATGTAGGAGCGCTAATGGGCACCTCCTAATAAAAGGTTGAGTGATCATTAAGGGAAATAACTTCGCTGTAGATGGGATAAGGGTTTAAAAAAAAAAAAAAAAATCATTATAAAATAAAGAAATGACGGATATGTTTCAAATTTGAACTGCAGGGAGCTACATATTCGAACTTGCGATTAAAAGTTGAATATATTAGGTAACAAGATTAATAGAAATGCGGTGAAGTAAGATGACAGCCGTGTGTTTCTCCATGACCACTCAATGAGGGTTCACAAAACATCCGCTAGATGTCAGCCACCTTGGTTCAGACTCCCAATAGTGGATGATTATTTGTTCATTCACAAATCACGAAATACTTGTCTTGAACTACGTTTTTCAATGGACGATTCGTTCATTTACTTCATCTCGAACTGAAGTAGTTCATTCGTTCATTTTCACTAGTTGGCCTCAATAATGATTCAGGAGTCGAAGAAAGAGTCCAAAGTGTTTGTTTCTAGGTTCGCTTCGCTTCTTCATGAATGACTCTGTGAAATGTGAACTGTCAGCAGGATGAAGAATGAACGAATAACGAAAGATTTTCATGTTGTTATTTTATGATGAGGACAAAATGATTAGTTGAATGATACTTAAGTTGATGAGAAATGAGGAAAACAGTGTTGGCTACAGAATGATTGAAAAGTTCCTTGTTCAGTTTCCCGGTTCATCCGGTTGTACTCTCTGCGCTGCGCATGCTATAAACTGCGGTACATGGAAACCTTTAAATTTGCCTGTACCAATCCCTAAGTTTCCTATTTTTTTTTTGTTCTCTCATTTTGCTGTATGGTGAAACTACGTATCCATCTTGTCCAAAAGAAATACCCATCGTATACTGAACGGGAGATATAATGAACACAATGTTCTATTATTGAAATCAGAAAAGGGGTCCGGATCTGGCTTTTGAGGATCCACCTATGCTTGGGTCTCACACCCGTCTAGTTCCACGTTTCCAAAAATAATCATCGAGGCCTGTTCGAATGAATATCTTCAAAGAAAGACGTGTTTGAAAATCTGAAATATGTTCTCTGATATACTTTCGACCTTTAAATTCCTACACCATGTACATACGAGAATGTTCTCTAAAGTTTGTCCACTTTTCATCCACTCTACACGCTCGAGATTTAATCCAAAGTTTCCGAATTATCAACCATTACCTAAAATGAATGCTCTCTTATCACACCACTTTCGCGAGTTAAGTATACGCCACCAGCCTCATATATATACTGAAGATTATAAACAGGGCGATTAAAAACAGTTTAAAAACAGTTTAGCATCAAACGCGTGCTATCCTTAAGATGATTACTGGGGAGCATATAGAATGTACTGGGTAATCTTCCTGAGAGTTCACCAGTTTGAGGAACTTCCGTTTAAGGAGATGGCTGTACGAAAACACGGCGAAAAACCAGCGCCGTTGAACGTTTAGGCGAGCAATTGGAAGACACATTTCAATTTGACGTAGGTTAACGAATAAGGTAGTGTGTTCACCGGCAGCATAGTTTGCGAGTATTTCTCGGACCGTGGATACCGCGAATCGAAAACCATAAGGGAACCTGTTGAGTTGACCCTCGTCAAATTTTCTCTATAGTGTATTCGTTTCGATTGTAGCCGCACAAAAATGTGCTGCATTTTTCGCGCTCTCAAACGTCGGAATTGAGAGCTCGATATACCGTGTACACCTTTTTTGCGAAAATGTCATTTGTCCACTTAATCGAGACAGCTTGAAGAAACGAAAGAGGCAGACGATATTTCCACACATACGTACCCCAGCTGCGTGACGTGTGTGTCAAAATAATTGCTCACGCATCGTTTATCTTACTGTCAGAACAGCACGATGAAGCTACATGGTTGCCTATCTGCAATCCATTATCGATATGCTTTTCCTCAACCTGATTTTTCCTTCGCGGTATAGCGAAAGCGGGAATATGTTATGCAGGAACGAGAGCAACCGTGCTGATATAGTTGCTGGAAATAAACGTGGGGCTCAGAACTAAGTGGTCGATTACATCAATTATTTTATTTTTCATTAGCAATAAGTATATTTTAGACCAATAAGATGCGAACCAGTTTCCGGCAGAATTATTCTTCAACGCTATCAGGCGTGGAAGAGGGAAGTAGGGGCAGTTTCCCCATCTCGTAGAGAAAAATTAAATTGAAAATACTTCGACGTAGTTGTAATCCAGGCAAATTAGGAAATAAAAATGGCGAAAGCTGAGGAAAGGTGAACTTGTATCTAAGGTACACTATCTCAAACAACATACTAGAAATCCAGCCCTTTTGATGTTAGTGTCCTCCCTGCCGGCAGAGAGGTTAATTACCAACACAAAATCTGAATTTTGGATATTATATCGAATCAAAAGATGTTTCAAACACAAAATATCCCTAATTTAATTTCACATGTGACAGGTCTTTTGAAATTTTTTCATAATACACCAGAAATCTCGTTACCTTGGTATCACAAGTACCAAATCTGAAACCATTTCATCACGCCCCTCTGGTTCCCCCCTCTGAGAAAATCGGGGGAAACTTTTTTTACTTTATAATTATCATAGTAAAAGATTCGGGATTCCTATACATTTTTCGAAACTTTATTTTCTGGTATCACCGATTCATTTTTCGTTCATTCCGCATCAGGGTTGTGCCGTAGAATAAACTGGCGTTGATATTTGTTATTCTACGCGTGGAAATACACCATGTAGAATGAATGACTATTCTACACTTTTTAGGAGGGGGGGGGGGGTAAAAAGTAGTTATCGTGGACAATTTTTGAATTTTCGAGTCAGAAGACAAATTTTTTCGCATCAAAAAACAATTTTCTTTCTTTATTGACAGGAAAGAGGAGGCATTTACTTTTTTATTTATTCATTTTTTTTTTATTCAAAGAGAAAAACCAAGTACCTACTTTTTATTCAAAAAAGGAAGATACGACTTTGGCTATATTTTTTAAAAACTTTTTCCTTTTTGGCTCTTTTTATTTTGGTTTACAGTTTCATCTCCTGTATTGCGAGTTTTTTTATTTTCGGTGCTTTTATCACAATCCTATTTGGATTTCTTTTTCGATTTTTCAATTTTTTCCTTTGTGGCTTATGCGTTTGTAATCGAAGTTGAAATATGATATTTTATTCTGAATATTTGTATTTTTTTTTTTTTTTTTTTTTGCCCATATTGAAATTTTTTGTGCAGTTTCAAAAAGCAGCATGTACATAAGTTTAAAAATTATTTATTTAAGATAAATTGTTATAAAATATTTACGAAAACAAAACTAAAAAAATTTGAAGTTGTTGAAACAGTTGAGGCGATAGCGCACAGTTTTCTTTTACTCGCTAGTTTCTTTTACAATTTTATCATTATCATTATTATTATTTTTTTTTTTTAATTTATTTTTTGTGAGGCGGAATTTTTTTTTTTGTGATGGAAAATTATCCAAAGAAGAAATTGTGATTTTTCTTATTCTTGCTTGAAGACAAGAATAGGTTCTTCCCATGGAGGGAAGAAACCAGACTTTTTCTCTCTTTTTAACCCAGTGAATGAACATGCTTCTTCTATTTCAAAAAATGAAATAATTTATCTGAGTTTCTTTCACTATAAAAAGCCCAGTTCTTCTCACTCAGGATATTTTCATGAATTTCTGAATTTTGAAGGAATTGAATTTCGTCCATTCTTCTTTTTAAATCGGGGGCAAAGTTTTTTAATTTTAGCAAGTATTTTATTAAGTGTTTTCTTAAGCTGTCTGCTTCGTCGTAGCAATCACTGAATCATTAAGTAACTTTTAAATTTTCATTAAATGTTTCTGAAATTTACCAGGAATTGGATTTTATGTATACCTACAGATTTTATTTTATATAATTTTTTTTGGAAAATTTTTCTGAAGATTTACATAATTTTCCTCGTCGCTCCCACTTTTTGAATATTCTGAGCTGTCGGATAGAATAATAGTACAGCTGTTCCCCGGATCTGGTTCGAAGAGGTCCCTATTTGGGTTCAATTGTCTCCTATTATAATTTGACCCAGACTGGGGACTTGGGGTGGTTCCTGTTTGGGTTACCTAGTAGCCTTTTGCTGCTTTCATGATTTCACAATTCGGAGTTGGAGTGGTTCTTTTTGGGGTTGCTTAGTATGCCTTATCTGTTTTAATAAACTTTTCCAACGAGCTTACTATCGTCCGAATCGGAATTGATCAGATGAGACATGAGCTAGGTTAATTTTTGGAATGTTGAGGTTGACTTTTTCGCTCCCTTATTCATAATGTGGTTTATTTCAGATTCATAAGTTTTTAACTTCTGTAAAAGCACCTCCCGTTCCTGTTAGATTTTTTCTAAGGTTTCTTCAAATTTTTCTCCTAAGTCTAAATTATCCCCTATTACTGGGTTTTCTCCGATTTTCTTGAGTTTGCACTAGGATTTCATTTTGCGGTAAAATTCTCTGCAATGGCATTTGATTTCGGTAGAATCGGAAGCGGGTTTTTTCACAGTATTTTAACATTTCGACTTACAATTATGTTGCACTTCCTAAATTAGTAATTTTAGGTCTTCAATTAATAAGAATCTGATTAGGGTTGAAGTTAAGTCTGAATTTCAATCAAGTTTTAACTACATTTTGCATAAAAAAGTACGCCTGCGTCTAAACGCGAATGATTAACTAAAAAGAACTTGATTTTTGAAAATATCACTGACCTGAAGTCAGACGAGAAAAACCGCTCCCATCTTCCTAGCCAGAATTTAACCAGACAGGACGATTTGTGCATTCGAGCATGATTATTCATCCTGCATTATGGGCATCGCAGCAGGATCTCAACTTGGTCAATAAATTTCTACCATATATGTACGTGATCTCACCTTACCCATTTTCTGTACTAGATCTCATGTTATTCTGAATTTATCATCGAATTTTTTCTTCAATTTTCCTACCTCTTTGTGGATGTATTTTACAGCGGATCTCGGGTTGTCCACTTTTTATCCAAATCTCACCTCGGTCAAAAAATCTATATTATGTATACATATCTATGTACTTGATTTTGACAGATTTTCAAAACATAATTTGCCCTCCCCACTGTATCATTTGCCCCCTCAAGAATCATAGTCTGGCTACGGGCCTGCACCTCTTAATGGGAAAAATGAAATTTTGGAATCGTGTAGTTGAAAATGAAATTCTTAGGATGCTGTGATTCAGTAACAAAATACTATTGGAGAACATAGGGCAGTAATGCAAGTTTTTGCGGGTATCATACTCGGTCTCTTCGCGAAAAAAAAGAAGATTAAATGGAAGCATTTTTCGAATAGAGGAATGAAGTTACACAGATTTGAAATCGTATATGCAACGAAGCAGACTCAACCGGTACAGCTATGTCCGTTGTAACATGTTAAGATAAAAGAGGAGGGGGTCTGTTCGTCGGCAGCACACCTTCGGACGCAAAAATAAAAATAAACGCCAAAATGTAAGCAAAAATAAAAGTTACAGTATACCGGAGACCATAAAAATGGAACTCTCTTTGTCAAGTCCCAGAAACCTGTCGGAGCCACATGAGAAGAAACCAAAAGACAGTAATCTTCAAGAAAATCGAAGTAACCCACTTTCAGTGGCGTAGCCAGACTTGGTATGAAAGGGGGGGGGCTCGTTTCACTTTTACAACATTACAGGTGTAGTACTTACTATTACCAGAATACATTTTAATTTTTTCACATTTTCGGCCAATGCTAGGGGGGTGGTTTCAGACTCCCTCCATAGCTACGCCCCTGACTACTTTAACTGCTGGGACCTCGCGAGCGAAGAAAGAATTCTTGAACTTGAGAAAGCGATTAGTGAGGACAACCTCAGCATTCTAGGCTTAGCAGGAGTTAAAAGAAATTGTGAAAAAATAATCGAAAGAAATGGTTAACGGAAACATTTTTTGTTATTTCGGTAGCAGTAGTGGCTACAAAGGGGTGGGGTCTTATATCAATAAACGCAACTTGTAGAAGAACTGTATGACAACATCCAGAAAGTAATTAGAAAGCTCAAATACCATGACATTCTGATGATAATGAGAGATTTTAATGCAAAAACTGGATGTGGAGAACGTGGCAGTTCTACAGCCTTTGATTTGAGTACCAGTAATGAACGCGGGGATAGATGGTTTGACTTCTGCGAACAGAACAAATTAGTTATAACAAACAATCGATTTAAATTACCAAAAAGACATTTATATACATGGAGAGCTCCTGGTGATAGTGTGGAATTAATAATCAGAAACCAAACTGACTACATCTTAATAAATAATCGGTTCCGAACTATGATTAAGAAGGTATCAACCTACCCAGGAGCTGACATCAACTCTGATCACAATATCCTGAACGCCAAAGTCAGATTGAGTTTTAAAATGTCCAAGAAACAACAATCCTAGCACAATTATAGATCTGAGTAAATTGAGTTTATCAGATAAAAGATCTGCGATATCTGGAGAGGTAAACACCAGATTAAAGCGGCTAGGCGACGATTTTACACTCACTAACCTTAACAAAGCAGTAGAAACCTGCTAGAAATACCTCAAAGATGATAGGATCAAAAAGAGAAAATGGATGATGGATGATATTCTTAACCGAATGAATGAAAGAAGAACTCAAAAACAGAAGAACCCGGCAGAGTACAACAGAGTAAACAAAGAAATCTAAAAAGCCATGTGAAAGTCTTTGTAGACCTTGAAATAATCTCAAACGTGTCCGTAAAGGCTTTGGAAATAGGCTTGATCAAATCTGAAAAAGACACACAGAGTGACACGTCTAAAAGAATTTCAAAGAAGTTTGGAGGATATCTAATGAGTTGAAAAACACTCAATTTTTTTGGTCACCTTAGCCAGTTTTAAAGGACTTCGTAAAAGTCTAAATGAGTGGAAAAAGTCTTCTAGAACATGGAATAATGATTTTATACAATTTCAAAAAAATTTGTAAATAATAAAAAGTTGTAAAGAGTAAAATATGTCTGAAAGAATTTCAGAGAAATAAGCAAGTAGATAAATATATCCTCCCCCCTCCTTCCTCCATTAGGAAAAAAGTTGAAAAGTAACCATTTTTAATGCTAAAATTCTTCTAAATTTCTTGGCAACTATACTCAGTGTTATAATTAGAGATCGGATTCGCTGGCATTTGTCAAATAATTTTCTGAAGTGCGGGAGGGGTAAGGAGCCTGGGAAAAAATTTTATTGTGCCAAAGAATGCCAAAAAACGAGTATAAACGCCAAATAGTGCCGGAGAGTGCTAAAAATGCAAAAGAAAAGAAGCAAGGAAAAAAATAGAAAAATAAAGTTGAACTTCAATTTCGTACTAACATAGGCTGAGTCATGATCTCACGAATTATCTGATAATGGGGACCGGGCAAATTTTAGGTTCGCTGGCATCGATTGAAGAAAAACTGATTAGGAAACGGGGTCGAACAGGAGACTTCAGTGCAGCAGCTTATGGCAATTTTAATGTTTTTTCAAAATATCTCGAGAATGAATGCGGTTAATGGAAAATTGAAAAGAACATGCCTTGCAGGAAATAAAATTTCCTTTCAGATGAGCTTATTTTTATCGAAATCCGAGTGAATTTTTTCGCATAAAAATAGCATTGCATCGTTGTTGTTGTTGTGGTTGTTGATGATGATTTAATTCGTTGCCGTTGTTGTTTGCCCGGTCCGAATAGCTTGTTGTTACTGACTCGTTATAGGTAACAATTCTCACACAGTCAGTTCTATGTACATCGTTTCAGCGTAAATTCTATTTTTTTTGCAATTTTTTTATTTCCACCAAAAAATGTCAAATATTGAGTTTATATCGCCAAATTGTCTGATTAAACACGCTAAAATATCCGGTCTCTAGTTACAATGAAATTGAACACCAAAATAAGAATTTAGGAAAGTACTCTTCTCCCTGTCCTGACCTACGAGGCCCAGACCTGGGCCACCACCAAAAAACAGGAAAGAAATATTAAGACGACTCAGAGTTCAATGTTGAGGAGCATTCTCCTAGTGAAACTAAGGGATCACATAAAAATAGACGAATCTGGGTTGCCATCAAGCGGCTAGAATGGAAATACGCTGGCTATGTTGTAAGAGAATCGGGAACAAGATCCTGACAACATGGGTCTCATACCAAGGCAAGAGGAGAAGAAGCAGACCAGCCAGGAGATGGGCTCCCCACGCCTTGCTGGTGCAAGGCGTGGGGCCTCAATGGCTATACCTGGCTAGCAATATAGACAAATGGAGAGAAGTAACGTAGAGCTATTCCCAGAAGCCAGAAATGGGTAGCCGAAGGAGGAGTCAGGGAGGGGTAAATTCATCTACCTGTTATAAAGACCTTGTTATAGAACCATTTCAAATTGTCTCCTAATTGGGCTAAACTTAAAAAATAAAGCCTGTTTTTTAAGCGATGGTTTTTGTTTTTTTCAATGTATAAAATTATAAATTACCTTCTCTTCCCCTCCAGAATTTTACTATTCAGACTATACTATAAACAGTCACTCAGTTTTTGAGTCTTTCAATTCTATAGGAATTGAAAGTCAGTGGTGTCGGAAGAGGGGGGCAGAGGTACATTCTTGCCATCCTCTCAAATAAAAGATGAGGGTACAGAGTATAATTTGTACATCCTAAAAAATTGAAAAACTATTCCCAAGATAAAAAATCCCATTGAGAGTTCATACATGAGATTTAAGAAATTTTTGTTTATTATTTTTTGCTCGCTGACCTACATTACAAAAACTTTCGACGTTATGGCTGTTGAAAGTAGTGCCAGAGTAGCAGATTAATTATTGTACCATTTGATGGACAGATGAAAACCGGAAAATTTAAGCTCGATTGGATTAAATTGATTAGATCTCCTTTTTACGAGAAAATTCTTCGTCGACAAAAAATGAAATCAAACACAATTTATTCCTCCGTAGCTAAGCTCTCATTAGGGAAACGCAGAAACTGTTCGCCCCAAAAAAGTCAAACGCTTATACACGTCATTAGTTTTTGGGGCAAAAAAAAAAAAAAAACAACTGAAAATTGTAAAAGTGCCCCAAGCCTTTCCATGTTGCCTCACCGACTATAAATGATTTCTTATTTGTAAAAAATGGGGGATGGTAAAACTGTAAGAAATTTTGTTATATTGTTCAACTTTTTTCTCAAGGGGAAGGGGGGCTGCTTTGACCTGCGATTGTAGTCACATGTGACCAGTGAAAACTATTTTTTCTGGTAGTTTTTCTAGGCCGTTTACATTGATAATGCATCGACAATTCAATTTTATTCATCATTTGTTATATTTCTCTCCTTTTAAGAATCGGGTCGTATCATACGCAATTTTTCCCCAAATGCATGTACCCGTTCTTGTCGATGTTGGGTAACCATAATAAATAGACTTTAATATACCCACGAAAATAATTTGATTCGTTTTACTCGCTTTACATTTGTATCATTCCCTCTAGGTTTATAAATACTCGTTTTCCCTTAACTTCGCAGTCATAAAAAAAAGAAAAGTTACCTTCTACCTAAAAGCTATTTTGAATTTAAAAATCTCTGAAAACATCGTATATTTACTTTCGTTTCTTCCTGATTATGTAAATACCGAATTATAATATCCTGTCAAAATGTTTTTGCAGTGGTTCGTAATATTTTACCGTAATAAATCACAGCTGAATGTTATCGTGCGTCAAATAGAGACTATAATACATAAATATTTTATAAACTTCGTTTTGAAACACACAATGTCAGCTGTCTGACAAAAATCTGCGAAAATCGATCCGGTGAACGGATAAAAGAAAATCCGGCTACTTATCGCCCCCGCAGTTTGCCCGTCAGTGGTCCAGAAAAGAATTTGTTTATTACACCTGCCAATCAAGAGATTTTCAGAATTTTTTTATTTTATTTGAAAACGAAAGCAGAAAACGACATAAAAAGCGCGGAGAAGTTGGGGGAGATGGCATCAGTGCTGAAATATGAATGCGGAAAAGTAGGGCTGACACATAACCTCAGCAAGACAAATTTTTTGATCAATAAACGAAAATGCAAAAGTAAGTTCAGACAACATCGAAATCGAAAAAGTGGACCAATTTAATTATTTGGGTCAAACGCTGGCAGTTAACAATAAATTTGATGCTGCGATAAGTAAGCGTATAAGAAATGGGTGGAGAAGCTTTAGTATGCTCAGTGTAGCGTGTACATGCATCTAAAAAGGTCCCACTTTGTCAGTATGGAGTTATGCATAGTACGTTATACTAGACAAAATGTCTGATCGAAGGAGACCCCGCGGAACTTCTTGAGTTCAAAATTGGCCGAGATATTTGCTTCCAAAGTCAAAATTTCAAAAAACATTGTTTTGAGAAAAACGCGTTTATAGTTTTATTACAATTTTCAAGTGAAAAATGTAAAAAATATCAGTGAATTTTGAACTTCGAAGGTTTCGCGGGTCATTCGATCATATGCGGTTTGCGTCATTCGAAAGAGCAGGGTTCACTCTACCAGAAACGCTAAAAATCCCAAAATTCATATTTTTGACCTAACATCCGAAAAATCGCTGTATATCCGTAAATAAAATCGACAAAGTGGGACCTTTTTAGATGCGCGTACAATACATTTTTAAAAGTAAAATGGGACTACAAAGATCAAAATTTTCGATAGCTGTGTGACTCCTTGCTTAACGTAAGGAGCCCAGACGTGAGCCCTGACCAAATCCCAACCAATCAGATTACAATTAACTCAAAATAAACTGGTAAGAAGCATCCTCTCAACATTAGATCTAGAGACAGAGTCAAAGACACAAAAAGCTATACGCAATGACCAAAGCGAAAACGATCACACATAAAGTCAAAAAACTGAAATTCAGGAAAAGCCCGACAAATAGCATCAAAGACTGACTGACTGGACTCCGTAGGGGAGCATGAGGAAAAAAGGGAAGACCAGCTACCAGGTGGTGAGACGAAACTGACAAGAGAGATGTGACGACGTGGGGAAGGGTGGCGAGGACCGAGATACATGGGAAAAGGTAGGGGAGGTCTATGGCCGCGAGTTGGGCAGGTTGTAACGATTATGTACAATCCGAGGCTGTATTATAAATAAATAAATAAATTTGGGCCTTGCTGTCGCTACAGACCAGATTCTTCAAGTTTATTAATAAATTTAAGCCCAGCTTATCTAGTGTGTCTGTCCGTCTGTACCGTAACAAGGAGTAACTTAGCTCGCTTTTTTTGGTACTTTCAAGTTTGATGCGCTCTAAAGACTGTAGAAACTGAATTGGGCAACCAGGATATTTTTATAATTTTGATACACTGCAGAATACATTCCCCAAAAGTGTGACACCTCCCGATCCACAGTTTTTCAATATTATGAAATAGTGTGCCAAGTAGGGGGGATCGTCATTCATAGGCTTAAAAAAATGTTCGAATTTTTGAACGCAACCTAGTTGAAAGTAGCCTTTGGTGGGAAAAAAATTGTTAAATTTTTTTTAAATTTGTAAATGTTTCCTTGCGGATTTATCCTTGAAGTTATGTACTATAGCGCTGAAAATTGAATGTTACGCAACGCCTTGAAAATGGAGGTTTTGCAAAATTTTTATATACCTTTTCTAATAGTATTGCGGCGAAGAACGCTCCCGAACATTCGAGATAAGCGAAGAAAGATCGACACGTTTCGAGCAGCAGAATAGAAAAGTTCGATAACGGGAGCGATAAGGAGTTTCACCGATAACGCGGGGATATATAAAGGCCGCTGGCCGACGCCGTATAGTCTAGTTTTTATCTGCGATAAACTGTGCGTTCTCAAAGCGATCTAGCTACCGTTTTTGTGCGTTTGTATTCGTGTGACATTAAAAGTTCTTAGTACGTGTTTTCGTGCGTTTTTCGGCGCGAATTCCGTTGAATTGGTGTCAGAAGTGGGATACAACAGTACGCATTGTGAACATCTCGTTCAGACATTCGTTTAGACATTCGTGTTTTGTGGATTCGGCGTTTCGCGTTGAAGAAGTGAGCGTCATCAAAACTCTCCAATTGCGATGGCTCCGAAAAAGTTGTTCGAACTGTCGCAGGAAGGGCTTTGGGAATAATTGAAGAACCGTGACCTATCGCCATCGAGTTCGAAATTGGAACTGGTCCGGCGGCTGGAAACCTTCCTGAGAGGTGAAGGTAAGGACCCGGAAACTTTTGTCTTTGATGTGGAACCAGAACTAGAAGGAGATGTGACAACGGCTGCTCTCCATCACATCATGGCAATGTTAAGTGAAATGAAGATGAATCAGGCTCAACAATCAAAGAAGATGGACGACTTGAGAACTGAACAGTCAAAGCAGATAGCTGACCCGAAGACTGAACAGTCAAAGAAAATAGAACAGTCGCAGCTAATTGTTCAAGGACTGGAGAGGAAAATAGATTAGAAGATCGAACCAGTCTCCCAGCAGGTCGCTGCACTGGAAAAAGAGCTGAAGGAACACCGTACTAGCCGTGCCACAAGGTCAGTGGTAGTTCCCTCAAATAGCCAGCAGTATACCCAGATGGATTCAGCCGCCGATGCATTGTCAGTGGAGGCTCCAGGCAGTCAACCACGCCAAATGGTTCCAGCTTCGAATGGTAGTGGCTATGCGAAAGTGAAACCGCCAACGTTCGATGGTCAGCATTCCTGGGAGGCCTACCTTGTCCAGTTTGAGGCAGCGGCTGCCAATGGCTGGGATGAAGCGACGAAAGCTATACAGCATTGGTCGTCAACCTGCGAGGAGCCGTAATGGACATACTGAAGACAGTTCCAACCGAGGACCAGAGGAATTTCCAGAAGCTGGTAGAAGGAAGCTTTGGAAAGGCGATATGGGCAAGCCCATATTCGAAGCAACTGCGGAAACGGGAACTGAAGGTCTAGTCACAGAGGTGAGGAAAATCGCTTCAAACCTTTGAAGCGGAAGTAGTTCGCCTCGCCAATGCCGCGTACCCAGTGTCCTCAGAAGAATTCTGAGAGGAAATGGCGGCTTCTGCGTTCATTGATGGAATTGAGGACGAACATATTCAGATGTTGGTGAGAGTTAGCAACTACCAAAACTCTTGGCCTGCTTCGGCACAAGCCCTGGAGCTGGAAGCTTCACGGGAAAGCTCCAGAAAGAAAGCCACAGTTCAATAAGCCCAGGCCTATGAAACCGAAGAGGAACTGGCAGGCTTGAAGAAAGTTGTGGAAGCAGTAGTGGAGCAGGTGATGGCGATAGAGAAGCGACCAAACACCGAACATCCGCGCCGGATAGAATTGGTGCAACATTGGATTGATACTGGGGATAGCCCCCTCCCCCCTATCAAGCAGCGCCCGTGGAGAGTCCCGTTGGCAAGACAAGAGGAATTCAACTAGATGACCAATGACCTGCACAGACAGGAGGTTATCGAGCCATCTTCAAGTCCATGGACATTTCCCATTGAACTGGTTCCAAAGAAGAATGGTATAACGCGGTTGGGTGTGGATTATCGTCGGCTGAATGATGTAACTCGGAAAGACAGTTACCCATTACCGCGAATCGGCAAGACACTGGATCTACTAGGTGGAAGCGAGTGGTATACAACAGTAGATTTGAAGTGTGATTACCACCAAGTGGTCTACCATCCAGAGGATAAAGAAAAGACAGCGTTCTGAACTGGTTCCGAACTCTGGCAGTGCACAGTGATGCCCTACAGACTGTGTAATGCGCCAGCTACATTTGAGCATTTTATGGAGACAGTCCTGCAAGGCCTACTAGGCAAGATGTGCCTAGTGTACCTCAATGATGTGGTCATCTTTGGAGGATCTACCCTGCAGCAACACCTAGATAAGGTCAGGCAGGTGTTCTCCAGGTTCTAGCCTGGCCGGGACGTCCAGGCTTAAGGAGGGAGCAGTGTGGTGAAGAACGCTCCCGAACATTCAAGATAAGCGAAGAAAGATTGACACGTTTCAAGCAGCAGAATAGAAGTTCGATAACGGGAGCGATAAGGAGTTTCACCGATAACGCCGGGATATATAAAGGCCGCTGGCCGACGCCGTATAGTCTAGTTTTTATCTGCGATAAACTGTGCGTTCTCAAAGCGATCTAGCTACTGTTTTTGTGCGTTTGTATTCGTGTGACATGAAAAGTTCTTAGTGCATGTTTTCGTGCATTTTTCGGTGCGAATTCCGTTACAGCAGCGCTTCTCAACCTGTGCTCCGCGGAGCCCTCCGCGAATGCCTGAGCTTATAAGAAATCAAAAATGTATGCAAAAAGTTGCAAGGGTTACTAACGAGAAGGCTACAGAAGCGTCTTACCGAGTTTCGTTGAAAATAGCAGAAATGGGAGCGGCTCATATGATTGCTGAAAATCTCATAAAACCCTGCGCTCTGGAATTGGCTCGATGCATCTTAAATGATAAGGCAGCTGCAGAGATAAGTTTGGTTCCCTTTTCGAACAATACCGTTTCTCGTCGTATACACGATATGGCAGACGATGTGAAAAATCAGTTAATTTCCTATTTACGTAAGCGTTGGTTTGCTCTTCAAATGGATGAATCAACCGATGTTGCTGGACTAGCAATATTATTAGTTTTTGTGCGCTATCAGTTTGATGAAGACATTCGAGAAGATTTGCTTTTGTGCGAGGCGTTAGAAAGTAATACAACTGGCGAGCAAATTTTTTTGACTGTGGATACTTTCTTTACAAACCATACATTGTCGTGGGAAAACTGTATTGATGTGTGTACGGATGGGGCAAAATCTATGGTCGGCATAATTGCTGGGGCTATTACAAGAATAAAGCGTGTTGTTAAGAATTGCAGTAGCAGCCAGTGTATTCTTCATCGTCACGCTTTAGCCACAAAAAAAAAAAAAAAAAATGCCGAAGGCGCTGAAATGTGTTCTCGATGACGCCGTGAAAATTATTAATTACATAAGATCTCGTCCCCTGCAAAGCCGCCTGTTCAAAATCCTCTGTGCTGATATGGAAAGTGAACACTCATGCTTATTATTGCACACTTCGCCTTTTCGAATTGCGAGACGAAGTTCGCGGTTTTTTAATGGATTCTGCCTCTCAATGGCGTGACCAAATGAGTGATGAGATTTGGTTGTACCACCTTGCCTACTTGAGCGATATTTTTACAAAACTTAATGACGACAACCGAGCTCTGCAAGGAAAACGAACCAATAAATTCAGTGTTCATGACAAAATTCGGGCTCTGAAAAGGAAACTGGATTATTGGATCACTGCTATCGAATCTGGCAACTTGGACAGCTTTCCAACGTTAAAAGAATTTTCAGAATGTTCCGAAACATGTAGTCTCCCAGTTGCTATTACCAACGTCATCATTGCCCATCTCCATGCACTACGAATTGCCGTCACACATTACTTTCCAGAGGAGTGACACGATACAGTTCTCAAAAGTCTATGGGTGAACAATCCATTTCTTGTCTCCAAAAAACCAGATGCTCTTTCATCATTGGAGTATGAAAAGCTTCTTGAAATAACGTCGGACTCCACATTGCGCGAATCTTTTAAGCAGCAATCGTTAGCAGAGTTTTGGTGTGGCGTTCAAAATAAGTCGAACTAACTTTATACTCGTATTTTATTTTCACGTTTTTTTTTTACACAAATTTTTACACATCTTATATTTTTTTCGAATTTTGACAATATATTATCTGTAAAGGCTCCGCGTCGAATTTTCTTTTCAAAAAGGGCTTCGCCAGTAAAAAAAAGTTGGGAAGCGCTGCGTTACAGTATTTATCGCGAACTTTAAATTAGTTCATGTACAGAGTTTGCCTACATGTGAAATTGAAGGCGCTAAAGCACTTATAACACGTGATTGCTGTATAGCGCCTTCAGTATGGCAAATAGGCAAAATTCTTATAGAACCTCAACAGTAGTAATGATTAAGATCTGAAAATGAGTTATGTACAAATTTTGCCTATCTGCAATATTGATGGCGCTATAAAGCGCGAAACTATTGTAAGTGCTTCAGCGCCCTCAATTTCATTTGAATATTACCTTTTTTATTACGAATTATCCTTACCATATTATTTCTTTAATCTCATTTATTCATAATATGATTTTTCCTACAGAATCTTCAGTTGGATGGGGTAATTTACTTATTTTTTCCTGACCTTCTAATAAATTCCTCGAAATTTGCCGTTTCCCTGACTTCCTGACCTATTTTCAAAAATGCTGTCTTTTCCTGTCTGCCTGACCTTGTAGAAACCCTGACAATATAGTTTACTTATATGTGTAATGATACCAGGGATGTT
Source organism: Acanthococcus lagerstroemiae (assembly GCA_031841125.1). NCBI lineage: Eukaryota > Metazoa > Arthropoda > Insecta > Hemiptera > Eriococcidae > Acanthococcus > Acanthococcus lagerstroemiae. The sequence goes on from CM063114.1 coordinate 16,921,195, forward strand.
AAGCTGAAGTCACAATTTTGAGATCCATTGTCACCTAACCTATTGAACTGCACTTTAGAAGAAGCAACGCTGCGACTAGAATGGGAGGGAGGGGGATAAAGATAGACGGAGAATATGTACTTGAACAACCTAAGATTTTCTAATAGCAACCTGAACGAGTTACTGGAAAATGTCGAAGAGTTCAGAGCACGCTGGACTAAATGTAAATACGAGCAAAACGAAGCTACTCGCGAGCGCCTGGCTGGAACCAGTAGTAATTGGGAGGGGGGAGGGAATAATAGAATGTGAAAAATAGGTCAAATACTTGAGACAAACGGTAGCCGTTAAAGGGATCCGGGAAAAAGAACTGTCAAGCAGGATTAGTAGCTGAAGCAGTCACTGGAATCTAAAAAATGTATTCAAAAGTAAGTTATCAATAAGAACTAAGGCGGAGGTGTGGCAGACTTGCGTGCAGCCAATAATTACGTATGGGGCACAAACGTGGGGACTGATAAAAGTAAATATAAACACATTAAGAACCACGCAACTGGTAATGGTTGGAGATCAAAGAGGACATGGTTGAAAATGTAAAAATCAGAAAACAAACGAAACTAAAGGACTTAGAGGAAACTGTCAAAAGTCTGAAGTAGAAGTATGCAGGTCGCATTATGAGGCAAGAAAATATGATAGATGGGAAAAAAGAATAGAGGGGTCGATACCAAATGACCCATAACCCAGTGGAGACTAGAGCTCTAAAGAGAGCTTTGACCTACATGGAGCAGAAATACCTTAGACAAAAAGAAATGAAGCGATGATGGGGAGGTTTATGCTTAAAAATGGGCGGCTAGAGAACACAGGGAAAATAACAGAGGGGGTGAACCCCCGCCGGCTGTGGCACTAAAGCTGTTATAACGCATTGCCGGATCACCATAGAACACTGGAAGGATTTTGAATTGTGAAGGGCTAAAGTCCGTAATTTCATGAGCCTTCAATAATTTGCGACGATCCTTTCCTTTCAAATTTACATTTTTGTATAATTGGGCACTCAGTGAACCGCTACAAAGTTGAAGAAAGAAAGAAAAAGTGAGTCATTGTCGGTACTTCAGTCCATTTGTGTGCGAGAGGCCTTACGCGGAGGGATAGAGATACTTTAATCGTGTCGCACTTTTTTTTTTTTTTTTAATTAAAGAAATTATCGATCAAAAGGAATCGAGATAATTTTATGCAAATCTATGCTCTTGCAATACAAAAGCCAAAAGTCTTGGGTATCCTAATCAAACAAAGCATGAACGTTCGTAAAAGTTTTTACATTCTTTTCAGGCGGTTACCCAATGGAAACATTTCATAGTGGTGAGTCGAATAGCTTAACGCCTCTCGGTTTCCGGAGACCTTCAGAACCCCGAATTTCGGTTTTGTTATGGCAGCGTGGTTGCTCGAAAATATGCCTTCAATGTTGGTTCGGAATGCGCGATAACGCGAAATGCGTAACAGCTTTTCTGATACTTTGATCTTTCGATGTTACAGTCTAGTTATGCCCGTAGACTTCAAATGGGAAACGCAAATTCCGTCCAACTTTTTTTATTTGTTTTTCTTCTCGCGACGTTGAAGGCTGAGCCGCAGATGCAGACGGAGATGGAAGGTTCTCAAAATTCAACAAAAAAAAAAAAAAGAAGAAGCCAAATTGAAAAATCGTAAAAGTTTATGTCGTACGATTATCGCGTCTAGCAATAAATTCCGAGATATTCGGCGTTTTATTTTCGTTGTATCGGATATAAACCCCATTTGAGCTTATCAACGGCGCGGCGAAGGTTGTTTGGAAGTTTTAAAAAATCCCACAGTCGAGCTTTCCCTCGTACTTGATTTTCAACAGCAGAAGCCATTTATCTTTATGCTGCACGAAACCGTAGTCTAATTTTTTAGTATACAGTCCACGTGATGAGATCGCCCCCAAAATCCCGCACCGAATCTGAGAACATTTGGAATCGTGGCCCTCGGGTTCGGTTATTTTTCTCGTGGCAGGAGGTGGATTTGAAAATATTCTATCTCAGAACTGTACGTACACATCGTGAAACAATGGAATGTTCTGAGAACTAGCACCGTGTCCCGAGTGAATTGTAAAAGCACTTATGGAATACGTAAACGGTTAGAAATGTGTTAGCTTTTAAAAAACACGCAGCTTCTAATCAGTTATCTGCTGGAAGATAACACAGTAATCTGCATGAGTGATGCTTGTAAACAGAGCGTCCGAAAGTGAATCATGAAGAGGAGACAGTTAAAACCGTAAATTTTAAATTATTTTCTGTTGGAAATCCAATCCTAATTAGGAGAGGGAATGAGAGACCCAAAGTGATGCTGTCGGAATTTCAGAACAATCGAGAAGATAACCTTATTCTGCAATAACACCGTATTCTTAAAATTTAAGCCGCTGAGAATGGCATCGTGCAAGATCTTGAAATGCTAAAATTCTATTTATTCGGGAATCGAAAAATCTGTTCTGTACCTACAGAGGACGGGGGGTTCACCATTTTTACTCTTTCTGAAAAAAGTAACTTGGTTTTTTTTTTTTTTTTTTTTTGCTTCCTTGAATCCAAACTGATGGAAATATCGATGGTGACATCTGCGCAAAATGTCTGAGTGACATTTTACTAATTCTTCAGGAGAGCAATTTGAAAATTTAACTATATTCCTCTCACTGTCCTGTATTTCATTTTATTCATGTGATTCCTCAAATAGGAGGCATAAGAATTGTTGACCCTTCAGTATGTGCCAGTAAAAAAAAAAAAGTTTCAACTTGCATTGATGTCACTCCAAAAATTACGACTCACTTGATACATTTGGCGCGAATAATTATTTCACTTGATACATATATGTTCAGAATTTCAAGCGCACTTCGCTCATTTGGAGTGGGGGTGCATAGGGGCTAATGCACCCCCCCCCCAAGAAAAAAATCTTAAAAAAAGGTAACCAAGCCAAATTTGACGGTAAGGTACTGATTATATATTATGTATAAGCAAAATTCGACTGTTAATGATTATAATAATAATAATAATATTCATTTATTTGAAGCCCTCCGGTCACAGCCAAAATGGCCAATTACGACTGGGGGCTTTAACTTGACAGAATTTTGAAAACACAAATTAAAAAAAAAAAAGTTAAAAAAAGTTACATGATACACTCATCGTATCTAACCCAAACAAAAAATGAAATTAACAAAAAAAAAACCAAAAAAAATGAACAAAAACTAAAAAAAACAACTAAAAATGCGAAACGAACGGGAGAAAGATCGCTATCTGCCCCCATCCCCATATGTGTATGTGCATATCAAAAGGGGCCATAGTGTCGGTCGCTAGTTTTCGAGCTACGGCCGTTTTAAACGATTCGGGTCCAAATCAGAAATTTTCAGGTTTTGAGTGGAACGTACACTGGAAACCTTCCTCTTTCACCTCATTCAATCACGAAAACATTTGACAAGAAATGGATGAAGATATTGCGTTAGAAGATAATGATGAAAAGGGCCCATAGTGTGGGTAAACAAAGAAATCTTCCTTCCAGTTAAATTACCTATAGCTGGGAGTTGCATTGCTGTAGTGTGACTCGTTAAATGCTGGAGCTAAGAATTACTTATAAATTTATGCGGACGACACGAACGTTCACACTATTTACAATTACTTTATGCATGCCTTTCTGTCTTTTTTGGAAGAATTGTTTGTTTGTGTAGTTTGTCTTATTTTTCTCATACAGTAATATCTAGACAGGATTCACATTTAATCCCAACAATTTCGCGTCATTTTTAGTATGAATATATTGAAGAAGGGCCCATAGTGTCGGGTCGTGCATGTAGGCTATTCGTGGTATACAAGGTGTTCCAAAGCACACTGAAATGTTAGATTTCAGTCTTATCGGTACATATTTTTTCGCTAGAGTCAAGTTAACCATCCAAGGAGATATGCGATAGAAATTTTGGGCATAATTTTACTTTACCAATTTCAAATGCGTTTTTCTCGAAAACTAGTATTTTCAAATTTCAATTTCAACCAGCTGTAACTCAGTGAATTTTCAACCTGGAAGTCTTGGATTGGTTTCATTCGATTGGAAATTGTATCCAGAATAGTGTCCAGGCCTTAACTCCCAACCGACAGTATGGGCCCTTTTGATGGGCACGTACACATATACGTGTTATGAGCCAACTTTGACTGTTAAACAAGGTAAAAATAAAAGGTTGAGTTTGTACTAATTCCCCCCCCCACACAAGAAAATGGGTAGGTACTAAGTCAGCTTGAAATTCTAGCACCCCGTAGATAAAATTTCTGGTTGCGCCACTGCTCATTTGGCATGATGAAAATTGTACTCATTGTTTGCCAAGCCAAATGTATCAAGTGCCAGGTAAAACCTTATCCATTCATTTACAACATCTGTGCACGACCAATACAGTTTTCGATGCCCTTGACTCATTTGAGTACCGCTGCCTGGGGGTGAAATGGTGAACTATCTGGTTCTGTTATCAATGCAGGCTGATAGTCTGTCTGCTTACCTCCTTGTTTCTGTATCTTACTCATTTTCGATAAAAATGTCACTCAGGTATTTTGTGCATGTCACCATCGATATTTGATCCGTTCCTATTTGGGCCCCAAAATAAAAATGTTTTGCGTCAAATTAGCGAAAGTAGCTGGCCTTCAAAAATCGAAACAAATATTTAACACGTTAAGGGGAAGGTGACACTGTACGCTTGTTAAGTACATTTACGATATCTCGTAAATCGTGACAGAAAGAAATTGATGATCATAAAAGTTGTTATTCTTCACCGATAGAGTGCGTTTCCGCATTATAACATCGTCACCCACCGGTGGGTAACGAATTTTTCATCACTGGTGTAAAATAAGTCCTTATCTTTCAAATAAAATAAAAAAAAGGTTGTTTTTAGGGTCGGCTACTAGTAGCCGAGCCTATTGCAATTGCTTTTTTTCTGGTCCAGTATGCTCCTTGATCTTGATCTTCTAAAATAGACATAATTGGGTCCTGTTTACTTTTCGTTTAACTGTTATCACGTTATCACTATATCAATTCATTTTCATTGAAACGTGTGATAATTTTTTCGAAATTCGTTCTATGTAGTTTATGAGTGACAAACAGATACTTCGAATGTTCACAAAGCTGCTTGTTTAGCGTTGTTACGTTTTATATTTTGGATTTTACTTTACGACTAAGGGGATTTAGAAGAGGTAAAAGATATGCTTGTCTCGGAGCGAGATGCGAGAATTGTCAGCTACAAGTAGTGTTCTAGTGTTCAGTACACGTGTTTGTGTTTAGTATTAGCCCCGTTTCACAGTACCCCGTGTTGCCGTCTTCACGGCTGCCATTCCGGCAACACGGCATAGTGTGAAACGGGACTTATCCTTCGAGTATACAGTAATATGGTCGAAGTTTTATGTTCATAGCCAGTTACCAGTTAGTCGCGAGAAGCGAACAATTATTGATGTAGCATGTAAAGACGTTATCAGTAAATCAGTATGTTGAAGTGAACATTGTTTGTACAGATGTCTTTGCATCCTATAAACCTATAAGCATGTAACATTATTCAGACAAATCAGTCATAGGACGTATGTATGCCGTATGGGTAATTATTATCAAGCGAACAAAGAATTTACTAGCGTGAATATTACGTTGTTTTCATTCTCTCAGAAGTGGATGTATGGTCACTAATCATTTGATGTTTTTAGGGTCGGCTATGAGTGGCTATGAGTAGTGTTTGTGTTTTATCATCTGTTGACGAATTGCTCTTATTAGAAATCAGATGAAATCTTCTGTAGCTTCGCAGTTTAAAGCCTTTTTACTTGCCATGTCTGTTAGTGTGTGTGTAGTGTCATCCCAATTATTATCTTTCATCTATCAACTCTTATGTTCGGGAACAAAAGACCTTAGCATGATTATTAATAGGTCTTTTTCCTGATATCTTTTCCAGCGACCGTCAATAAGAGATAGCAGATCCAGATAAGTAGGCTAGGGCTAGTTTCTAATTGGCCGCTGTTAAGTGTAACAGAACCAACCGACAAAATTCGTTCTTTGAGAACACGTTTTTATATAGAACATACTCATAGAGAAAATTTGAAAATGAAAAAAATGAAAATCAATGGAAAACGATGAGTGATGATTATGACGGGTTTCTCCTCCTTATTGCTGCCTCGCCGCTCTATTTTTACTTTTTTTCTCTCTCTCTTACTGTCCTGCTTTCCAACATCTGTGTAAAAGCAACCTAGCCGTGCTTGTCGACTCGTTATCAAATATCAATATGTTATCAATCCTATTTGGTCATTCACACGTTTGATGTTCCCGCGTTTTATGTTATTAGTTTTTTTAAATTGAAATATTGAATTGATTTGGTCTGATTTCAGGTTGTGAATCCGTAATCGATCCGATCAACGCGACAGTGCTCTACAATCACCGCAGAGGAATGAAAAAAGAAAATTATTATTATCAAATATCAATAAGAGAAGGTTCCTAATTTCGTAGCATTTGGAATCTTCCGATCCTGATTCAACGCCGATCCTGCTAAAAAGCTGTAAGTTATCATTTATCAATTTCTATAAATTTGAAGATTTTGAACTTGACCTTAAAGTTATTTTTATTGTTAGTCGTTTTTAACCCACTGGCACTAAAACCAACCATGAAACAGTAAAAAATGATAAAAATAATGATGAATCAGATTTGCCAAATGCAAGTAATGAAGACTTTTTACCCTTTGTAGGACATACAAAGTACCCAATTTCAGTAATTATTTCAGTCTATTTGCTGCAAAAAAAAACCTAGGGATTTTCTGGGGACATTTTTACAAGATATTTTTCCTGTCTGGGATTCATTTAATTTCGGGTTGGCAACTCTGCGCGTTGGTCTGGTAACTGATTAGTTTCAAGTTGATCGTTGCCGTGAGTGGACGTCGGTGACGATTCGCGTAACATATGTTCTATATTCGCCCACCATGTCCAGCCAAATTTTACTGCATCGTAACAATTGGGACTCGGAATCAAAGTGGCTGACATCTAGCGGATGTTTTGTGAACCATCATTAAGTGATCAATGGAGAAAAAATTATTAGGTCACGCGGGTTACACGCGCGTGGGTCGGGCCGGCAACAGATAACGTACTTCTGATTTTTTACTTCACTACACTTCTATTAATTTTGCTAGCTGACGTATTAAAGTTTTAATCGCAAGTTCGAATATGTAGCTCCCTACAGTTCAAACTTGAAGCATGTCTGTCATTTCTTAATTTTGTAATGATTTTTGAAAAACCTGTATTTCTCATTTACGGCAATATTATTTCTGTCTGTGATCACTCAACCTTTCATTAGGAAGTGCACATTAGTGCTCCTACATTCTGTTCCACATCCCAATGTGTGTCCACACGTCGCTCGCACTACAGTGGATTCTTGAAAGCTCGCAGTATCAAAACTGTACCCCACCCACCCTACAGTCCAGATTTGGCCTCTTGCAACTTCTGACTATTCCCTAAAGTCAAGTTTGTGCTTAGGGTATGGAAATTCAAGACCAGTGAGCTCGTCAAAGTTGAGGAGGAGCTCCAGAAAGATAGTCTGGCGTTTGTGTCTTAAAAGTGACAGGATTAACGGAAAATGTGTATTAAAACTGGGGGGGGGGGTTACTTTGAAGAATATCACATAAATTTTAAATACTGAATAAATATTTTTTTCCATAGAACGTTTTTATCATTACTCTTTGAACAGCCCTCGTATTTTTGAAACAGGTTCATGAATGAAATAATCCTGATTCTTTATTGATGCCATATTTTCTAATTTAGCCCCTGTTCTAATCTCGAATATTTCATGACAAAGGTACCTGATAATATCCTTTCTGACGATCCAGTACCTATTACGAATCTTCATTTGGTACGTCGATGGTCGTTGAACTTTTCTTGAGCCCTCGAGAGCTCGGCAAAAATCTCGCGCCACTTCTACAAAGTTGTATTATATTAGACGTTGCAAACCGTTGAATAACTTATATACATAGAATAGTATAATTTAGTTGCAAATACCGTCATATACAAAAAAGGAAGAATCTAGAAATTTTATTACGGTTTGTGAGAAAGTAAACTGTATTTTTTGCCGCGGTAAGGGATATTTATGATGGTCTTTTGCACGAGATTTACCTTTTTCATAATGCAGTGTCGCGGATATTAAAAAAGTTATTTTTTCCTATTTTGGTTATCGGCTGAAGTGAATGAGCGACGGCTTACCTCGACTAGAACGGTTTTATTCGTTCGTCCGGTAACATTTTATTACTGGATGAATGACTTATTGTAGGAACTCGAACTCCACACAGTAACTTATTGAAGAAAGGGTGAAAAAGTTATGGCTATATTTTATCACGCCCAGACGGTCGGGATACGCTCACTGAGCAAGGCGACGAGCTTAGCGAACATTTTCATACTCGAAAGTTCAGAATAGTGAGTCCTGATCGTGTTTTGTCGATGATACACGGTCGAGAAAGACCGACAGTTTACCTCTGTATTTCATTTGTAAGTTCAATAATGTGGAAATGAGGTTCTTAAGTAAGCCTCGATCACGACCGTTGGACTTTCAAGGATTGACTCGAGGCTCGCGTCACTCATGAAGTTATGCCCCCTACTTCTAGAAGGCAAAAACAAGAATTATATATTTTCTAAGCCAGAATACTTAAATGACTTAGTTATAAAAAAGAAACAGATTATTAAATATTATAGGTGCTTGGATATTTGGGATATAGTAGTTAGTTGACTTTGCAACAATTGGCGCCGTTCTCACATAATGCGGAACCTGTCGCGAATACAACTACAGAGGGGCTCCTTATTCGGGTTTTTAATTGTATTTGAGCTCAAAAATTTCAGTGATGGGACCTTTCCCATAGTTTCCAGCGCGGGGCCAGACGCAGACTGCACGCCCTGCTATATTGTAAGGACGGCCAGTTGAAATTTTTTCTTGAATTTTCTCAGTTTGAAAACCGGAGACTGATAGTGAATGGCAAGTTTGGAAAAATTATAATCCCTCTTTCACAGGGAAGGAGAGCTTGTAGTTAAGATTTGGGTCTCTGGATTTCCTCCCCCTTCTTCAGTAATTGTACGCATGTTTTCTTCTTTGCATGTATCAGAAAAAATTTGTCAAAAAAAAATCCTAAAATACTATGGTATAATATGTTCGTAATAAGAGCTTTTTTTTTTTTTTTTTTTTTTTAATTCTGGTGAAGAACATTGTTTTCAAAATCTCCCTCATAGCGAGATCCTTGAGAAAGTTGGAGATATCTCAGCCTGAACGACTCTTCTTCAGTTGGTTGTGAAACCGACTTATCCTATGGGCATGTTAATACATCTGATAATTACTCCACTACAAGGCACTACTTCAAAACTACAAGGGGTTACCGGACACACATGAAGCAACTAAAGCAGAACTAGCCCAAAAAAGCAATGAACTGACCACTGCCACAAGGACTACTCCATTGGAAAGCACCAGCGGCAACACTAAAACCAACCCAAAAAGCCAACAAAACCGAAACAGCGGGAATAAATTACGCGGGGAGAAATGCAGTCATGACACCATGAATGATACAGGTATGAGTGAAGATGAAGACAACGTAGTGGAGAAGCAGTATAAACCCTCGCCGTTCTTTGTCTACAACAAAATAGCCAGAACTACCCTAGAGGAATATTCACAAAACTATAGTACCCTTACCCCAATGGTCTAAGGATTGCACTCGAGTACTGGTGCCAAAACTGTACCCAGCAAAATAAAAAAGCACGGGCACGAGGTAATACAAGCAACCAACGTAATCCTGCGGAAGAGAAGCAATCCAGGCAACAAGGACAGTGCCTAGATTAAAGTCTTTCTGCCACTGTTCTTTGTGGACCTGATGCTAAGCTCAATAAATAAAGGAGTATATAATATGACACACATATGGTACTAGAAGATAATGGTGGAAGCGCCGTGTAAGAAGAAAGATATCCCTTGGTGCAAAAACTGCAAACAATTTGGGCACACACAGAACTTTTGCAAACATTAAGCAAAGTGTGTTAAATGCGCCGGGTATCATGCATCATTGGAATGTAGCAAACTGAAAGAAACGGCGCCTAAGTGCGCAGGCTGTGGAGGTACGCATACAGCCAACTGGAAGGGCTGCCTCGCTTACAGAGCAGCAGAAGAAAAAGCTCCAAAACAAAGACTGCAGTGGAGCGCATTTGAGAGAAAAACCCAACAAACTTTATCAAACAAGGTGTATCCTACTCCAAGCTGCAAAAAAGAAGGGAAGACAGCAGGAATCACAAGACTTCAGCCAACAAGCTCAACCCAAATTGCAAACAGATCAGGGGAAGGAGCTGGAAGATAGTGACCAGATGAAGAAGATACTCGATGAAATAATGAAAATTATTACCAGCGTTGCCGAACAACTGGAGAAACTAGAAAAGAAGTTTCTCCAGGACAACCAATGCAAAAAAAAAAAAAGAGAGAAGAAATGAACACCCTCAGAATCATTACCTGGAATGCAAACGGGCTGTCTCAGCGCAAATACAAACTTGAAACTGGACAGTGGGGAAAATATGAGGATACAGAGTGTACACCATGGAACAACGTCGCAACAAAGCCAGAGGCAGCACTGCAGTCATCATTAAGGACTCAATCAAACACCGCGAACTCGAAAATGCCCAAAGGACTACCTTTAGGCTACTAAAGCGCATATTGCAGAGCCAAAGAACGGACTAATTGTAGCAGCTGTATATTGTCTATCCAGACACACCATTGTAGCCAACAAATTCGAGGAGTTCCTCCAAACATTAGGGAAACGATTCATCACAGATGGAGACTGGAATGCAAAACACACCTACTTCGGCATCAAAATGAATCACACCAAAGGGAATGCGAACTACTAAAAGCCATCTTGGAAATACCAGCAGATGTAATCACATTATTAAGAAAACCAACGTACTGGCCCACGGGTGAACCTAAGAGGCCGGATCTTATCGACTTCTTTGTTATAAAAGGTATATCATTAAATTATATAGAAGTGGATAGAATAGCCAACCTGACCTCTGATCACATCCCAGTGTTACTGACTCTGAGCTCCTCTGTAATAAAAAAAAGTCAGGAGATCAATCCTGATAACTAAGCACACTAACTGGTATCACTTTTGAGAGCGACTAGATGCCGGCATTAACTTGTAGGTGAGGCTAAAATCAAAACAGAACGTGGACAAGGCTGTAATCGTGTTCACTGAAGCAATCCAAAAAGCAGCAAAAGAAGTAATACTGGAAATAGGAGCACCCATCAAAAAAAGGTCGAGTACCCTCTTGAAATAAGACAACTGGTCAGGCAATGACAGAAAGTAAGATGGACCAGTTGCGGAGCAAGGAAGATAAGACTGCGCTTGAATAAGCTAGGAACTACATACAACAAGCTACCTTGCAGGTAGGAAGGTAGTAAGTTTTTGCTGAAGCTGAAAAACTTTCATCTTCCAACTTCTGGCTTCTCAAAGTTATCCTAAGACTGCAAAAACTTCCGGCTAACTGGCTTCCGCATCCCCGGTATTGTTGCATTAACTTCCTACAGTATTGATAAAACAAAACCAAGTCTGAAATGTTAAAGATTTGAAGCTAATATTCAGACACAATACCAATATCTATGCGATAAAACAAATATACGCCACAATGAGAATCTTTTATTTTCATATTTCCAAGTTGCATTTGTAAATTCATTTGTAAATTGTAAGCAAGACACAGAGAGGATGCATTCATAATAGTAGACCAACTTATCAATGGATGGCAGCAGTTGATGGAGAACGAAACTGCGCTAAAACTGAACTATGAGCTGTAAACAATTCAGTCGTATTTAAAGATGAAAAAGCAATTGCAATAGGGTGCTTGTAGCATTGGGCGCGGGCAAACTCCCTAAAAATTCAAGAGGTTAAAAACAAGACCTTCAAACATATATAAGTCAACTTACTGCAACAGACGATACCAAGTACTCTCTGTGGAAGGCCACTAAACGAAGGAAAAGACACTCAGCGCATATACCACCCATCTGAAAAGAAGATGGGACATGGGCCCACAGCAACCAAGAGAAAGCAGATATGTATGCAAGATACCTAGAAAAAGTATTTCAACTAAATGAGACACCATCTGAACGGTTCTGCTCTATGCCGTTGACAAAGCGAAATGACAGTGCACCCTTACATGATTTCACACCCCTAGAGGTCGCTAAAGAAATAGACTAAAACCTAAACCCAAAACAGGCCCCAGGCTTTGACTAAATAACTGCGCAAATACTTAAGGAGCTGTCAAAAAAAGGCATAGTAACGCTTACGCTCATATTTAACGCTATAAGACGCCTAAATTACATACCAAAAATATGGAAAAAAGTCCGGGTAATAATGTTGCTGAAGCCAGGCAAACCAGCAGAGCAATTAGCGTCATATTGGCCAATCTCTCTTCCCCCAATCACGTCAAAGCTCTTTTTGAGAAACTTCTTCTTAAGAAGCTGAGGCCATTGATCAAGGAAAAAGGACTAATACCAAACCACCAGTTCGGGTTCCGACAAAAACACTCCACAGTAGAGCAAGTTCACCAAGTCACCGATGTAATAGGAAAAGCTCTGAAGGAGAGAAAGTTTTGTTGTGGAGTATTTCTGGACATTGCTCGAGCTTTCGACAAAGTATGGCACAAAGGTCTTCTAAACAAGTTGCGGCAGCACTGCCGATAAACTACTGCGATCTGTTCAACTCATATCTCAGCAAAAGACAGTTTTGAGTAATCAATGACGAGGCTATATTGCAGTGGCACAACATTGCTGCAGGAGTGCCCCAAGGTAGCGTCCTAGGACCCATTTTGTACCTCATATTCTCTGCAGATACACCAACATCTAGCAATACAACAACAGCGATGTTCGCCGATGACACGGCTATATTAGCAGTGTCTGGCACCCTGCTCAAGGCGACTGAAAAATTACAAAAGGCAGTTGACAATTTCCACAGGTGGACACACCAGTAGAAGATACAATTAAACGCCACAAAATCATCTCACATTAACTTCACCCTGCGGAAGTACAATTATACCCCAGTGATACTCGAGAGCCGAATCATTCCACAAAAGGATACGGTGAAGTATCTAGGAATGCACATCAACAGAAAACTGAACTGGTAGCATCACACCATGCAGAACCAGCAACAAATGTGGGAACGTATGCGCAACCTATACTGGTTATCTCTGGAGAGCAAGCGGCTACTCTAAGTTGCAGTTGTGAAGCCAATCTGAGCCTGCGGCATCCAGCTGTGGGGCTGTGCCAGTAAATCCGATGTATACAACATTCAACAAGGTCAAAATATAGCCCTACGCACCATAGTCGGAGCTTATTGGTTTGAACGCAACGCCGATATCCATTGCGACCTGGAAATACCGACCATCCTAGAGGAGATACACCAGTTTGCCACGCAGTATGAAAGACGACTTCACAACCACGTAAATCCTACACCATCAAGCTGTTAGACAATAGCCAAGAGATCCGCCGACTGGAGAGATTCAAACCAAATGATTTATATTCAGATGTAAATAAGAGCACCCTTATACTAGTAAGGATGACTCAACCTGTGTAAACTATTACCATAATTATTAATAGATGCCTTCGGCAGTTTTAATAGATAAGTATAAGAATTGTAACCTAGATTAATTCTTAGGCTCGGCTACAGATGATTCACCATTTCTGGCATTCACTGCGAGATGGCGACACATTATCTCATTGACTGTAGTCGCACATTGATTTAATCGAGACCATTTTCCGAAAATTGGATGGCGCATGGTACTCTTTTAGACTAAAAAAACGTATGTACTGATTCAATAAATGTTTGAAACGTGGGGAGATTACTCAGAAAAGTAGCAAATTTCCTCACGAATAAACTCGTGTTTGTCCACACTGTCTCGATTTTATTTTGAGTATTTTACAGACAGTGTGACCTTACTTCTGGAACGACCCGCGTAGCACTCACAAGATCTGCTTCTACTATCGATCGTTCAATACGTGCGCTTTTTCTACTCGCTCTCGTTTTTTGATTTCAAATACCCTCGCTGCCACCCAGACTTAACACTCCCGTGCAATATCGAAAAACCTGCAATGACTTGGTAATCTGCAACACAGAAGTAGACTGTCAGAATCTCGGGACGGCTTGGCTGCTAGTATTTTTGAAGCAGTTTAAATTTCAGTTTGCGATTGCCGCATTCTTCCTTGTGTATTCTCTTCTCTAATATATAAAGACACAAGTTGCGAAATTTTGACTTCCTTATTCTCCGTCGTTACCGCATGAAATTGTTCATGTAATGTCTCAAATGAAAGCATGTATTTCCGAAGAGGATTGTGGCGTGAAACAGATTTGAAATATCCATTCATAAAGTTTTAATAAAGCTTCAAAGTGGCCTTCCATGTGTGTCTATGTGTGAGTGTTCCGCGCGCTTACCCCGTCATTGTAAACGCGTGTTAGAGTGATCAGTGTGACCAGTAGACACATTGTAGATATGTAGAACGATCAGGGTGGCCATGCGATATCTACATTATAAAGACAATCTTAATTTATTTCATCTAAAAGCGTCTCAGTGTACATACTGTGGTGGATCAGGCCATGTTGCGTTTTTTTATTATTGAACTTTTACTTTACAAATCCTGTTTTAGGGTTTCATGAGTTCAAGACTTGGTCCATGTGTCGTTTTTTTACTATCGAATTTTCATTTTACAAATACTTTTTTGCTTCATTTTTCATATATTAAAGAGATTAATCTAATGTATAAAGACAAGTCTCGATTTTTCCTCATCGGTGTTCTCAGGTTTAATTGAAAGTATTTATACTATTGCGAGCAAAAAATCGAAAACAAATTTGCACGAGAAAGCACGAACATATACGAATAGTAAGAAATCTTTATTTTGAGTACATTCCTTTTCATCATCATTTGTAATACTGCCGACCGACACAAGTCTACTCTGGCCGTTCCTTTTCATGACTCATCGAAGCAGCAAGAATACATCTCATGTTTGATTTAGCCTTTGGTATAGATAACGTACACAATAACAATAGTCATCCACTAGAAAGAAAACCGATTCTATTTATTTATTTAATTTTTGATTCGATTGATTCGAAACATCTTTAGGGCTTCATGAGTTCAAGACTTGGGCCATGCGTCGTTTTTTCATTATCGAATTTTCATTTTACAAAGACTTTTTTGCTTAATTTTTCGTTTATTAAAGAGATTAATCTAGAATATAATGACAAGTCTCGATTTTTCCTCATCGGTGTTCTCAGGTATTACTGAATGAAATCTTATAAAAAATGTCTCATATGGCAGTATGTAACATTTTTGAATCGGGGGCTTAATTTAAAAAAATTAATACTTTTTATGCTCTTTCCAACAATACTAATAACTCATTTTGCTTACAAATGTCGATTGGTTATCTTACGCTTAACAGCGTCCAATTGAGGGTTGGAAATGAGTAACTATTCCTCGGGTAACTAGGGTAACTGATTGCGCATCCGGTTGGGAGACAGATATACCAAGTTCAAAACACAGTTCATATTTTGCGAAATCCGATATCTTTAATGTTTTTAGAGCCTCTGACTGGGACTGTGCAAACTGTAGAAGCGCTAGCGTCGAATCTTTTAGTGTTGTTGTTTTTTTTTGTTTTTTTTGTTTTTTTTTGTTTGTTTTTTTTTACTATCAAACTTTTATTTTACAAATACTTTTTTGCTTTTTTTGCTTCGTTTTTCATTTATTGAAGAGATTAAGAGATTTAGATGATTATTATACCGGCTTGGCATTTTCAATGTGCGAAATTATAATCGTACTACATACAATGATAAGAAGAACATATAGCGCGACCTGTGACACAAACATACAAACTGTTATCAAAGCCGATATCTTTAATGTTTTTGAGAGTCTCTGACTGGGACTGTGTAAATTGTAGAATCACCAGCGGCGAATAGCCCGTCTGCAAAAATGTGGCAAAAAAATGGCATTGACAAAAGTTGCTAATTCTGGTATTAAAAAGTATTTAAGCTGGCAATTCTTCGACCGCTTCGACCAATCAGAACACAGCGCTACTAAGTTACCAAATAATTGCCTGTTCAGGAAATTTTTAAATTGCCTGAGAGGCAATACTTTTCAGACAGGAGGTTATAATGTAAACCATCATCATTCGAACTTTTATCCTCTGAGATCTATTCTGAAATATCTCATTAAAAATAAAAATAGTAAGGTAAACTACCAATTCTGAGCCTAGCATCAATTGTGAGTCCTTTTTCAAAAACGCGTTTTCTCGCTAGATCGAGGCATCGGACAACCGCGAAACCTCTTCTATTCGAAGGACCAACATGTTTTACACTATCCATGTTGGTTTCAAGTTCATAACTCAATGTGTTTGTTGTGATCAAATTTTTTTTCAAAGTTGTTATCAAAACATGCCGTATTTTTCATGTGTGTGAAATTTCAATATTTTCTCAGCGTATTATATATGGTTGTACAGAGGAGAGTCTAGGGAACATTTTTCTGCTTGAGTTTTCGATTTCGGTCCACATATGTGTGTGTGCGGAAAGAATAAAGGAATTCAAAAAATGGGGGGAAAATTTGCAAAAATCGCGAAAAATCAAAGTGAATGATCGGGTAATCAAATGAAAAGTGTAGTACAAATGATACTTTAACTTATAAGACCAAATTTCCCGTTTTTACAGTTACTTTTTTAAATTAAATTTTAGCCCGACCCACAATTGGTACTACCCTTTTTCAGACCCATTATTGGTATTGTGAATTTACTCGAGTTGAATGTGTTTTTAAAACACTTGAAGTCAAAGAAGGCGAGTCAACGTGTTTTTAAAATAAATTTGAAATACTTACTTAAGTAAACTACATCATTTTTCATTTGATTTATTATACCTACTTACCAATTGTGGGTATATCAAAAAATTTCGTATCAATTGTGGGTCGTTGCCAATCATGGGTCGACCCATAATTGGTATTTTCAAAAGTTGTTCGGATCGAAAAAATTCCACCTGGAATTTTCTAGCGTATAACTTAGAAGGCCTCAGTGTCATTTGCGAGGATATTTTATAGCGAATTGTAGGATAATCAGAAAATACCTATAATTGGGAGCAGCACTCAATCTTGGGTTTTGAGAACTTTTGGAAAAAAACTCACCAAAAATCCAAAAATGCTTAAAACTGAAAAGTAACTGTCACAAGTAGTAATAAGTTCTTTATGATAGGTAATATTTATTACTATTGAAGCAGGGCGTGACAATGAACGAAAGCACCCTCAGTATTCCTATTGAGGGCCTGAAATATTTTTTAGATAGAGAAGAACGGGTAATTCGATTTAATTGTTAAAGATTACAAAGCTTACACATTTATGAAAAAACAATTTCATGCTTCATTTTCTTTCATTAAAGAAAATAATCAGAGCTTATAAGTATAAGCCTATTTATATTCATATGGGAATTTACATGTAATTTCGTTTCATACTATTGCATATGTTTGGGCAAAAGTGCCGCTCAGTACTTCTATTGAGGACGTGAAATGTATAGGATTTCGATCATTTCTCAGTTTGGAGATAGAGAAGAATGGGTAATTCTATTTAATTTCCAAAGATTACAAAGCTTATCCATTTTAGGAAAAAACAATTTCATGCTTCATTTTCTTTATTTTTGTTTTTCCAAAAGCCAGTTTTTGTTTTTCTGTATGGGAATTATGCGTTATTTCGTTTCATATGTACTAATGCATATGTTTCAACCCGTCCGAAGGACGGGTGATTCAGCTTGTGTATTCATACGTGATCAGGCTATCCCGCCTGTTGAGTTCCTGGATTGACTACTGAATGGATTGGAATTTCTCTCGCTCATGAAATTAACGAGAATACGTGCCATTTAAATTATGCTCGAAACTGTCGTAGGCGTCAGAGGGTTTTTCATTTATTGCCAGAACCATTTATAACGCGACAATCAAAAGTATAACATTCGACATTCTTTCATATAATTTTGTTAAACAACGAAAAACGGCGAGTGTCGAGCTGGAAACGTTCAGGAGTTTGGTGTACGCGGTTTGCCAGGCCATTTTCAAACACAAAGAGTCGAAAAATACCATTTACGACCAAATTTGTATCCTCGACGCAACGCTCGTATATTTTGAAAGAGCCCAGAAAATTGTTTAAAATATTTGACGCGAAATCTCCGAGATACTTCCACTGTATCAGGGCTGTAAATCAATGGGAACCATGTTTTGAATTTTTCTTATTCAACTTTTTGCGGAATCTCATCGTTCGTTGTTAATGGGAATGAGATGATTTTTCACAGATAAAGGAATAATTTGTTAGACTTTTTAGTGACGAAGAGATGGTAACGCGAAGGCACGAGTTTTCGGTCTTCCGTTCAACTTGACGTAAAGTATGCGAGACAATACCGCATTGGCTTTCCAAGTTTTGTAACTTACAAGATGACGACTTTCCTGTGATACACCGCAGATTCGCGAGAATCAACCTGTAAATGAATAAAATGCCTCCCCAGTGAGTAGAGGGTCGTAAAATGGCTGTATCTCAACTCGCAATCGTTTTCGTCGTTTGTTCATTGTGTTTTCCAAAGTCGTATTCGAGAATAATTTTTCAAAAAAATACAAATATACACTCTCGCTTCGTTATCAGCGCCAGAGATGCTTCAAAACGCGAATGAAATTTTGTTACAGGTCGTTCGAGAGTCACCGAGGAAGGTCGATGATTATTAAAAATTATTTCATGTAAATGAGACACGGCGTTTAAAAAGCGGCACCGGATATTATTCCTGCGGGGCAAACCAGCACCGACAAAAACGAAGAGCTCGAAAAGACGTCGAGGTAAGTATTAGAGAATCGCAATTCAAAATAATTTTCTCTCGCAGTGTACATGTACACAAACAAACAAAACAGGGCGTATCGCGCCAAGTTTGGCTGGATAACGGATCTGTCTTCGTCAAGTATCAAAGGAAAAGCTACGCGCTTTCCTTTCGGCAACTTTCTTATCAACTTGTCATTTCTCACTTGCAATTTCCATACGGCGAGATTGAGCCGGTCGTGTTTTATTTGCCATCTTCCGTCATTGCGGCAACTTTTGAGGAACCCAATTCTGAACTTTCGTCCAGATGTAAATTCTTTCGTCGGAGCTGCATCTGTGTTCAGCTATCACGACAACGAATACAGGTTCGAAAAAGAAAATTTGTTTGGAGTAAGTTACGGGTGAGACGGATGGAGAATCGTGTACTCTCCCACAGGAGCGTGAAATCTGGTTCGCGATTCTTGAATGATATAGCTAACGAGTAGCTGCCACCCGGCTATATACAGGATGGTGCATGAGAACTCGCACCAATGTGTAATTTGCCCTATGGTGCGTGCTCAGGGTGCACCAGCGTATACTATACGTGTTATATATTATACAGGTGGGCCATAATAAAACGCACCAACTGTGCAAAACGATGAAATATTCTTCGGGGAAAATCTCCAATGATTTCCAAGGAATTTTATCACAAATCTTCGTGAACAATTTTCTGGAAAATTTTCCTATAGTTTTTAGAGAATTCCATCGGAATATTTGGATAAAAACTTCGATGGTTTTTGAAGACTTTTATCCAGAATCTTCAGGAAAAATCTCCGATGATTTCCAAAGAATAATTTCATTAGAAATCTTCGAGAAGAATCTCTTGACGATTTTTAAGGAATTTCATCGAAATTTTTTTTTTTGGGGGGCTGGGGGAATTCCGATAATTTCCGAAGAATCTCATCGAAAATCTTCAGAAAAGACTTCCAATGTTTTCCAAAACATGTTATCAAAATTCTTCGAGAAAATTTTCGACAATTTTTGATGAATTTCGTCGTTAGTATTCGGAGGGGGGGGGGCTCCGATGAGTTTTTAAGAACTTTATCACAAATCTGCAGGGAGCATGTTCGATGATCTCTGAAGGATTTCACTGGTAATCTTAAAGAAGATCTCCGATGATTTTCAAGGAATTTCATCGTAATTTCCGAAGAATTGAGACTATTTTCCACTCATGCGATCGGATCTGAGATCTTTTCCCAAGATTTTTGATGAAATTCTTCGGAAATCAGAATAAAATTTTCTCGGAAAATTTCCCATGATTTCAGAAAAATTTTATCGGAAATGTTCGAGAAAAATCTCATATAAAATTTCACTGGATATCTTCGATAAATCTTTGAAAACAATTTCCGCTAATTTTCGGAGAATTTCATCGGTAATCTTCAGAAAAAATGTCCAACGATTTCCGATAAGCTAGCGAAGAAGGGCACAAAAAAGGAACTGGCAACGCCCAGGCCATGTCTTCCCGTAGCATACAGCGTCATAAAATCCAAGGTGAAAGATTGGAGAAGAAAGCAGATGGAAATGCATTGGTGGATGGCCAGTGACATGAAAGTCAGCAAAACACTGATAGGGACCCCCTCCCTCCCCGTGAGTACCCCGAGTTCCTGTTAGGGCTCGACAGAAAACAGGCAAGGCTCATGGTCGGTTTTCTAACTGGTAATGGAGTCACAAAACACATGTGGTGTAAAATAAGAATGGTGAAAAGCAGCTCCTATAGGCCCTTCGGAGAAGAGGAAGGAACCTCGATTCACGTCATATGTCACTGCCCAGCAATAGCCAGGACAAGATGCGAGGCACTGGTACTGGAGTATACGACACCCAGTGAAGTCAAAAAGAAAGCACTCGACAAAATTCTCACGTTAGGGCTCTATAGTTTCACCTGGGTATACTAAGCCGCCATTTTGGTTCATACTGCGCCCGTGGATGCCGAATCCGACTATGCGGAGCGTAACGCGTAGTCAATTCGGCATCGACGGGCGCAGTACGAACCAAAATGGTGGCTTAGTATACCCAGGTGAAACTATAGAGCCCTACTCACGTTAGCTGTAAAAGTGAGGCTACTGAGCTGATCCTTAACAGCAACCTGAGAAAAAGTGCAATGGACTCTTTTTTTCATTTTTTCTCTCAATCCGAACCCTTTCGAGCATTACACAAAGTGTGACCACTCGGCGCACACAGCGCCACCCCACACAAATCTCATGTAATGTAATGTAACCCTGCCCAGAAAAGTGCTAACATCTGTCATCGGATACGCCACCTGCAGAAGTGATTTTTTAAAGATTTTTCAAAAACGGATCATATGAAGGAACCTCTTCTCTGCCTCGTCACGCAAAAACGGAGAAAGTTGCTCTCTTAGGTTCTGTGCCATCCTTCAAAACAAAAAGAGAAGGCCTCCAAATTTGCACCACTTCTATACAGGGTGGTGCATGAGAACCCGCACCAATGTAATTTGCCCTATGGTGCGTGCTCACTGTGCTCAGGATGCACCAGGGTATCTATGTTATATTATACAGGTGGACCATGAGAAAACGCACCAAATGTGCAAAACGATGAAATATTCTTCGGAGAAAATCTCAGATGCATCGAAAATTGTCAGGGAAAATTTCAGATGATTTCCAAGGTATTCTATCAGAAATCTTTGAGAATAATCTCGATAATTAACGCAGAATTTCATCGCTCTTATGATTTCCGGAGAATTTTATCGGAAATCTTCAGAAAAACTTCCAATGTGTTCCAAAGAATTTCTTCAAACATCTTCGGGAAAATTTTCCGATAATTTTTGATGAATTCCATCGGACATATTCGGAGAAAACTCCGATGGTTTTTGAAGAATTTTACCAAAAATCTTCAGGGAAAATGTTCGATGATGACCGAAGAATTTCATCAGAAATCTTCGAGAAGAATCTCCGATGATTCTGAAGGGAATTTCATCGGAAACTTTTGGGAAAAAATTCCGGTAATTTCCGAAGAATTGAGACTATTTTCCACTCATACAATGGGATCGGAGATTTTTCCCGAAGGCTTTTGATGAAATTCTTCCACAATCATGTTCCTCTTTATGCCGCGGTGCCCCGATGTCAACAGTATGCTGACAGTTCTTCTGAGTAAGGGTGTATTATTTGTTAATGCAGTCCGCCACCACCAAGGATGTAGTTTGGTGTGTCGATAGTGCCTTAATACAGGGTGTCCATTCTCTGGAAAACCGGAAAAAGTCAGGGAATTTTGACCGTCTGGAAAAGTCAGTGAAAAGTCAGGGAATTTTGGAATTTCCAGCATTTTTTACCTAAAAGTCAGGGAATTTTGTAAAAAATTCGACTGCGAAATTCTGTAGTACTTCAAACAGATTTTACTCTATTCCTTATAAAAAAATTTTTCCTTCGCTTCGCTCAGACTATTTTCTTATATTTTTTCGTTCACAGGAGAAGGACGTGGGTAGTACAACCACCTCTTCTATCGCAGTAGTACAGAGTGTGTTGGTGTGATGAAATCGTTTGAGTATTCGTTTCGCGTCTACATTTTTAAGGCTGCTATATACATAACGTATTTCGATTTTTCATGGACCATTTCACGAAAAATATGACGAAACGCGAACGAATCCCTATACACTTCTCCCAATATCAGCTATTTCGTGTCTCGTGTGTTCACCTCATCCTGTATTCGCGAGAATCTGAAAATTGGCGCGAAAAAACGCGAAAATGAAAAAATATTCGGTTTAGCTTCTCTCCCCAATGTAAAATTTTTTTTGAGAAAGTCGTAATGAAACGAAAATTTGAAAAACACTGAATTCACCTTCTGGGACATCCTGCCATCGGGTTTTTCTTCGGTTCCCCTCTCCTTTGCAAATGTAGATAAGGGTGAATGAAAGGGACTTCCGAGATTTGGCGGGAAGAGTATTTAATTCACAAAATTTGAAAAAAAAATCTAAAGACCGCATAATAATTATCATCGCGTTATACAAGAGTCCATTGTTTTCAAATATATGTATGACCTTATATTGTATCTATCGATACTCTTAAATTGAAGCCTTCCGCCTCCCCTGGCGCCATAATTTTCCAGATTCTAACCACCTTTGTACTTTCATAGCATTTGTCGTTAGATATGCTGCAGCTTTTTTTTACCTGGGTTCCAGAATTCATTTTAATAGTTATTTTTCCCTTCCCCCAAACCATTTAGGCTTCACGAGGGAGGGACTAATTCCGGTTACTGTAGTTTTACTCAAGTTCCAAATTCTTTACGAGATTCTAAAGTCAATTCTTTGGACAGGATAGTCATTTAAGCTCTGAATTGCTGATTTCGAATATTGCCTCAGATTTTTGTCCGACCCCTTCCAGAGGTCTCCACGAAAATTGATCGCGCGGCATTGACCGCGCGATACAGATATCACAGAAAATTGGTATTACTGAAAATTGATAGCACGAAATTCGTCTTAAGAAGAAAATTGATCGCACTAGAAGAGCAAATTTATAGTTTGTGCCAAGACTCCAAAAAATACTATCATTCGGTTGTCATCGTGACAGTCGGAATCTTACCAAATAAAGTCATCGCCTTGCGGGGTCGTCATATCCTTAGCTGGGAGGCAGGTACCTTTTCGTGACTTCAGAAGAGGGGGTGAGCACTACTCTTCACTGGCGCGTTCTGAATGTTGCGTTTCAGATGACGTATCCTTGGTAGAGACGCAAGGGCACTCTGCGAGGCGTTCTCAAGACATTCCGCGATAACTGCTTGAGGAACGGCTGATGTTGACTGCTCCTTACTTTTCAGCTCGCTCGTCATTTTGGCTGACTCCACTTTTCCGCGTTACCTAAATGGTTGTGAGTTCTCCATCTCTTGGTGATTTCGCAGGTCCATTTCCGCGGCCTCCCACCCCCGAATCGTGTGTCAAAATTAATGTCATAATTTTGTTCAGCAAATGAAAAATTTTGTTTTACCCCCTCTTTCGAGATATACGCGTTTCAAAGTTAGTAAGGCCGAAGAAATGTAGCCCTCCATATCTTCAAATTTAGAATCAAATTTAATGACATAATTTTGTTCATATTTTGTTCAATTTTGTTCAGGAAGTTCCACTTTTTGTCCACTCTTATTTTTTTAGTTACACGCGCGTCAAATTCGGGGGGGCTGAAGAAATACAGCTCCCCATCTTCAAATTTTGAATCAAATTTGATGTCACGATTTTGTTCAATTTTGTTCAGCGAATCCTCTACATTCTGTTCACCTTCCCATTTTCAGTTACACGCGTTTCAAATTTGGGAGTTGCATTTCTCCAGCCCCAATCTCCGCGAATTTCGGATTCAAATTGGTGTCATAATTTTGTTCACATTTTGTTCAGCTGTACATACAACTATGCAACTCGGTGGACTGTTCCTTCCTGGGCTACACACAGTTTGAACTTAAAGGACATGACTAATATGTCTTCCTTCTTCAAATTTTGGAGGCAAATAAAGGCTGTTGTTCTGTTTACATTTCTATCATGAATTCTGTATCTGCAGCTTTCCTAGCAAAGGTTATCGTTTGTGCTGCTTCCCTTCCCGAGATATTTGGGAAAACTTTGGGAGGGGGGCTGTATAAATGGGAGCCCCCTCCCCACTTTCTCCTAGGGGATTGAAAATACTGTCAAATTGTTCGTGCTGAAGACCTCGTCATTTATGCTGCTCCCCTTCCCAAAATGTCGAGGTTTATTTATCTGTTTCCTCGGGTGGGGGGGGGGCTGAAGATACGTGGGCCCCACATTCACCTACGGAATTGAAAATCTTATCAATCGCTTGTCCTGGTTTATGCTGAAAACCCCATCGTTAGGTACGTGTTGATGTTTCCTAGGCATAAATCCACCGTTGTCCGCAGGTTTTAGTCCTTACTTCTGATTTATTTATAATATTTCTTACCTATTGTTATTTTATCTTTGGTTCCTTCCTCACAACTATTCTTCATTATTGACTTCGAAAAATAAAAAAATTTATGGTGAAATCATAAGGCCTTATCATTAGAGGGAAGGAGAGACGGCCCTTCCAGAGCACTGTTGTAATACGAATTCAGCTTCTCCGGCGAAAAATTGCATGAAGTATCGAAATAGGGGTGGTTTTGTGTCGTTGATTTCGAATATCGCTTCCGATTTTTAATCTGAACCAAATTTAAGCACCTGTGCTTTTTCAGTTGGGAACACTTTGAATAAATAAAATTGTATTTTTACCCTTGGCTTTAATCAGAAAGGGTGAATTGCGAGTCAACCGTTGCTTATCCTACGCCCTTGCTACCTCATTGGTCGCACTAGGAGGGACAGGGTCCAAAAATTACCCCTAAAATCGAATACAGTGACCTCGAAAACGTATAAACCAATTTTTGAATTTTATTCTTTCACTCCCCTCCCCCCTTCATGGTCGGCATTAAGTCACACGAAAGAAAAAATCTATGAAGTCTTTAATTGACATCGCACCACGCTGCACCCCATAGAGCGTGTTTTCATTTCCATCATTAAATTTTTACACCCCCTCTGCCACAGCTTCATAAATACACGGTAGTAAAAAAAAGTTTGTGGAGTGATTAACAGTATTCGCGCCGCTCACGATATTCGAAAGAAATTGACACCTCTCCCCCCCCCCGGTGCATGTGTAATTTGTATTTGAAGCGTCTGGAAAACTGGAAAAATTGGCCTGGAAAACCTGGAAATGTCAGGGAAAATCATTTCCGAAGAAGAATGGACACACTGTAATAGTTGTTTGACTCTCTGTACAGAAATAGATCTGCTTATTAACAAGGCCCTTCTGCTGGCTTCTAGCAGTGGTCACCGTGATCGCCGCTACCCCTGCTTGGAAGATAATGACGCCCTCACCCAGTGCCATTGAATACGTAGTTGTCAGCGTCTTTGGCATTCGTGATTCCGATTCCTGCACCTTGCTTATTCTTTGAGGCATCTGCAAATCACACATATGCTCCTCTTTTTCCAGAATGTTTAGTCACCTCTTTTTCCATGCCTCCCGTGTGGGTATCAATGCACGGTATGGCTTGTTAAAGATGTGTTCCATCGCGATTCTGTCCCTCGGCATCCCGAAACAATTGTCTATCGTCCCCGCCATCTCCCGTATCCTTCTGTGGCCTATTTTTGGGCCCGAAGGTTTTGCTGGCCAAGACGATAAGCCTCCATTATCGCAGCTGCTTCTGTAGCAGTGTGAAGTGGTTGCAGGTTCAGGAGTCTTATACATATGTACCATTCCGTCACGCCGAAATCTTGGTCGCGATGATACTCGCAGATAGATTCGTGCAGTGCACGGGATATATAGTAGGTCGGAGTAATACTTGTTATCCGAGCTACGACATGTCGTGGTCTACACTCTCGGAACTGTAGCTTTTTGTTGATTCAGTGTTCGCACTGCAATCTTAGAAGCGTGATTTAAGGACTATTCCGTTCTAGTCTTATACATATAAGTGCTTTTGTCGGCACCGTTCTTATTGCCCCCGTTGTCATCACGCACGCGCAGTGTTGGAAGAACGCAAAAATCATCGTTCCCGTTCCGTTTGTTCTTCTCTAATTGCATGGTTCTCATTCATGTTCTTTGTTCTCCTTATCTTAAAATTACCAACGTTCGCGTTCTCTTTCTCGTTCCTATTTCTATACTGTTCCCATTCCCGTTCTTGTTTCGGCCTTGGTCCTGTTCCCGTTCCCTTTTTCCGTTCTCGTTCTCAATCCCATCATGTTCTCATTCTCATTCTTGTTCTGAGAACGAGAACATGCAGTTTTTAGTTTTGTTCTCGTTCGTTCTTCTAACATCCAAGTACTGCAGTTTGATTTGTTCATTAAAAAAAATATTGTAACGAAATTCGCACCGAAAAACGCACGAAAACACGTAATAACGACTTTAATTCCACATTCTATTACTGTAGCTAAATCGCATTGAAAACGCACGATTTATCGCATACAAAACTAGACTGTACGGCGAAGGCCAACGGCATTTATGGGTCATTCTACCAGAACCTTGATAATTCATGTTTTTTTTTTAAAAAACATTATTACTTTTTTTCTTCATGAAAATCATTTATATGCATGTAATAGAACATATTTATGAGGTAAATGGCGGAAGTTCAGCAGTTCATAACAGGAAAACTGTGTGTTTGTAAAGCACTCTCTTATTTGAGTCTTCTTAAACAAGGTCTAAAGTTCTTTGGTCTGCGTCGGATGCCACATTGCTTTTCAATTTCGTTATAAACTCGCTACACATTTTAAAATATTCGAAATGAGACGAGTGATGGCGAAACATCACCGGAAACTGTATTTTGACTTGATCTCGTGAAATCTTTTTAATTTAACCCCTAATATTTCATCCCTATGCTCGAATTTGGTACGCGTCGCTCCGGCCACGACTGAAATGCGTAAAATTATGGAAATGCGTGCAGTCTCGACTCGTCCCCCATCATGCTGACGTCAGTCGATATTAATTCAGCAGTCTTAATATTCGAATTTAGAATTGGCTCCAGGCTACAAGTTTCCGCAAGTTTTAGTCGTAATATATTCTCCTCGTGAAAAATCTGTCTTCGATTATTTGTTTTCAGTAAGCTCATTATTTCGCCTGTGTTCGGTGTAGTGACTGCAAATTTCTCGACCTATAAAGAGAAACTGGCCAGTATTCTGGAGAACGTACAAGTCTCGATGAGAAAGTTGAAACTGTGTCGATTTTCTTGCACCGACTGCGGAGAACGATTTGTTCTTCTTGTCTAGGAGGAATTGGATGGAAAATTACGGACATTTATTTTGTAAAAAATGATTCTTGTTGTACCTCGGAGCTGGCTGTAACATAGACGATATTAACCCTTTTTAGAAATTCATCTCACCCGAAACGAAAGTGAATTGGCCGATTTCCAATACGCATAGTATTCAGCAATGTTCGATCGTTTGCCCCATAAATAATTATTTGATTCGATTTCTACCCTTGATTCACGATATTTTGTGCATGGAAAGTAGAGCTTCACGAGGATGCTTCTCTGAGACTGAAGCAACGAGCATAAACATAAGAGAAATTGTCGACGAAAATAGAGAAGAATCGCAGAATTTGAGTCTTCTCGTAGAAATAAACCCTCTAAGACCCGACAGTTAATGTAGTAGCGATAGGATCGTATAGACCTCCATTTTCTTGCAGTTCGGTCCGTCGAAAGAAAATCAGCTGAGCGAAAAGTGCGGCGTGACCAGTTCTCATTCCACGCACGCAACTTGCAACAAAATGGCGGTCCATTATACCCATGTGAAACTACATGGTCCTAGTAATGACTGTTTCGACAGCTGACTGGTACAAAATTTCGTGCAAATGATACACGTCATCGTTGAAGCTTTGCATTCCAAGTTTAGCTTTTGTGGGCTGACTCTGAATTTGACCTTGAAATTTCGATGTACAGGGTCTCTTTTGCAATGACCCCCTTCCACCTGGTGAGCAGGCAACCTACCACGACACTATGTAGATATGTTAGCATACTCTTACTTTTAAAGGGGCTGGGTTATGGTCAAATTTTGAAAAGCTTTTCATCTTCGAAATTTTCTTCTCTCACGACTGGAGGTAGATAGAAAAATGGTACCAGTAGGTAATAGTAGAGGGCAGTTGTGGTAACCACAAATAAATAATGGTCAAATCGGTTCAACAGGGTTCATGAAATCAGTTTCCTTTTTGGCCGATTATGGTTCCTGGAGTCCAACGTTCACGTCCTTGTTTATAATCCTTGGTCATGCCTTGATCTCCAACTTCTGCACTGACTTCTTTCTTGCCATTAAGAAAATGTTTCTGACTCCCTAACTTACGATTTACAAAAATATCAAACCGCCTCCTTAACTTACAATTTACATGTAGTTAGTTCAGTCGGTGTCTTATTCGTAGTACAATGAACAGTAGTGCGAAAGTCTAATAAAAAACGATGAATATCCTCAAGCAATTTGTGGAGTACAGGGGGAGGAGGGTGATTTCTACATACAACAAGAGTATATGAGGCGTTCCCCGGGGATCTGTCTCGGGACTATTTCTATTTTTAATATTTGTCAATGCCATAGCAGAAAAGATTCTATACTCGAATGTCTTATTATATGCAGATGATGATATGAAGTTGTATAAAATTATAGTTTCTGAAGACGATTGTACCAAGCTACAGCATAACCTTGACTTGATAACTCAGTGGAGCGACAATAATTTATTGCCTTTCAATATTGGTAAATGTGAAAAAATAAGTTTTACAAGATGGAGAAGGCCTATCTCATTCAACTATGAAATAAAAAATATGCCACTACGAAGTGTGAGTTTTGTGAAAGATCTGGGAGTTATTTTGGACTCAAAACTATTGTTCAACATGCATATCGAACACATATCCTTGATATGTAAAAGAACAGCTGGTTTTATAAAAAGAAATGGAAAACATTATAAAAATTTGGAAACTGAAAATATTGTATACTACATTTGTTAGATCAATTTTGGAATTCTCTGCCATTATTTGGGACCCTACAACTCAAAAAAGTATTACTGAAATTGAAAAAATTCAAAAAAGTTTTCTAAAATATCTACACTATAAAGTTTTTGTGTACTGTCCTCCTGACATTACTTAAAATGAGCTTTTGGTCGGGTTTGCGATTTTGAGCCGAGATAATAGAAGAAACTTGGCAAAACTAATATTTCTAAGGGATATGCTGAACAATAGAATATTATGTCCCACGATTTTGGCAAGTATTCGGTTTAGGTTTCCTTCCTTTAATGGAAGAAATTTAAAATTATTTGATACAGGGGGAACTTCATCATCCGTGATAAGAAAACCCTTGCCCTGTATAATTCTTCTTCTTCAGCCAGTCGTAGTCGACCATTGCTCCTCCATTTTCCCACTATTTATGGGTCTTGAGATGCGAGATCATGCCAATTTTGGATGAGATAATTCTGCCGCATGTGTCGCATTCCAATGGGTCCACCGCCGTGTTTGAACTTCTCCTTCCGCTAGGCTCCGATCCTCTGTGGTCCCGGACTACGCCCTGCCATCGGCTTCTATCTTCTGCAAGCCTATCCCACCTATCTTCCAGCTTCAGTTTCTTTAGTGTTGTGTGCAGTTGGTCTTTGTGGCGCTTCCGCTGTCCGCCAGATGATCTCGCGCCATGCTCTAGCTCACCATATAGGGTGACTTTAGGGAGTTGGGTGTCTTCCATGCGTCGAATGTGCCCAGCCCATCGCAGTTGGCTCCTCTCCTATGATTGTTTCCACCGACAGTAAGCCCGCGCGGTCTAACACTTCCTTATTTGAGATAAAGTCGTCCCATCTGATCCTGTATATTCTGCACAGCTGGCGTTGCTGAAACTTTTCCAATTCTTTGATCTGTTTCCAGTACAGCGTCCAAGTCTCACTGGCATAAAGCAAGCAGGGTAGTATCACAGCTTTAAAGACGGATATTTTTGTGGTGGTCCAGATGTCACGGTTATCAAAGACACGACTTCTCAACTTGTAGAAGGCCCTTGTGGCTGATTGTATTCGTCTTTGCACCTCAGCCTCCATGTCTACGTTCTTTGTGATGGTGCTCCACGGGTAGCAGAAGTGATCCACTTTTTCTATTACTTCTCCATTCTCAGCAAACAGGTGTTGTGTGGCTCTGGTCTCAATTATTTTAGTTTTGCCAGCATTGATCCTCAGCCCAAACACAGTGTAAGCTTCGTTGAAGGTGTTCAGTGTGCTTTGTAGTTCTGTCGGCGAGGCAGCCACTAAGGCGCAGTCATCGGCATACTGCAGCTCTGATATGTACTTTTTACGGCATTCGGTTCGGGCTTTTAGTTTGCGGGCATTAAACAGATCTCTGTCCGTCCTGTAACTTATGGTTACACTCCTCAGTGTCAATCGTAGTGATCCTACGATTGACTTATTTTACATGTCTAGAAGCCAGTACATTGGCTCTGTTAGCAGGGTACTGCAACAGATATAGGATGGAGGTCCGTTTCCCTTGTGGTGCTCCCATGCGCATTTAAGGTTATGTGGTGTACTCGTACACCCCTGGCTATTGAACTCCTCAGTTTCTGGGCGCCCCTTGGTGGTGACCTTGGGCCCTCTCCACATCAGCCGATCCCATATGTCTGTTCTAGTGCCAACCTCTCTCCCTCTATAGTTTCGTTTTAGTTTTGGTTTTTTAGTTTTATTTCTTCATTTTTTTAAACTTTATTTATTTATTTTATTTTTAGATTTTGTTTACTTTTTATTTTATTTTATTATTTATTTCTATTTCATACAGTCCCTCACCATTATTGGGACCTTCGGGCACCTGTCGATCTTATCTTAAATACCGACACACAATTCTCAGCTGCCCCATTGCTCTGAGGATGATATGATGGAGTAAATATATGATTCACACCATTTTTGTCTCATAAAGGAATACATAAAATTCCGTTGATGAAGAAGGTGGGCCATTATCAGTTACTAAAACTTCACTGATACCCCAAAGAGCAAAATATTCTCTAAAAAAACTTAATGACAATTTTTGCATTTGTACCATGAGAAGCATGAAAAATTTCCAGCAATTTCGAATACTGATCGCTGATTAATAAAAAGGATTTACCTTCTAAATGACAAAAGTCACTATGTATTCTTTTACCCGGACCATCAGGATATGCCCACTGATGTAATTTTACTTGGGCCGGATTTTTACTAAATTTTAAATATGACTGACAATTACGTCAGCTCAATTTGTTTATCTATGGAAGGCCACCAAAAATACGATCTAGCAGTTGCCTCAACTTTTACTACTCCCAAAAGCGTAGCATGTAATTCCTTGAGCATTTTACTCTGTAAAAAACAAGGGATAATTACTTTATGGCTGACAAATAAACAACCTAGCTCAAAATTAACTCATTTCGTTCAAGAAAATGTGGTCTAAACTTGGGATCCATTTTCTTGACGTTAACTTGTGGCCAACCATGGTGTAAAGATTTAATTACTTTACTTAAAATTGTATCTTTTATCAGTGGCGTGCATTCTAGGCAAGCAAAGTAAGTGCTGCTTTCATGTACAATATCAATTTCAACTTGTAACAAATAAAAGATAATGAAACATTGGGCAAAACAGCGACTGTATTGATGCTTACGACGCTTATGCTTAAGTATAATTATAATAAATTCATGGGAGTTATATTTTGGCAATCCTCGTACATGTATATTTGTATAGGCCAGCGAGGTGTGCGTTGGACCTAACGCTTCTTTTCCACACTGCACGCATTGCACAACCTAAGCTCCGCCTCTGTGTTAATTACCAGTACAAATAACACACTAGCATGTTCAACGCGACGAAACCTGTGCGTTTAGTTGCGTTCTAGAAGCACTACAGTGAAACGTGATTATGTTCTTTTACTAGTAAACGCGTTATGTGGGAATGCCCGTGTTTTTCTGCCTGCAAAATATGTATTTGAGATCTTATTGAAAAATTGTTTTCGCGACTTACTCTTAATGAACAATTAGAAATTATTAATTGTGGAAACCCTAAACTATAATTACCATTTTTAGAGCAAAAGAGAAATGGTTGAAGTCTCACTAGACATTGCCACGTATCACAATATGAAAACAGTTTTGTTGGCCATGTCTATTCAGGGACGTGCCGATGGGGAGGCAACTCCCTCCTGTAAGGATTTTTCACTCAGCAGTTGAGAAAATTTACAATTTCAATCAGGCGGAGTTGGAAAAATCAAACAAGCCAAAAGTTCTTTTTTTTTTTTTTTTTGCTTTGATACTTGGGAATCTTGAATTGAGTCAGTTGGAAAATCCTACAAGTCAAAAGGTTTTTTTTTGCTTTGATACTTGGTAATTTTGAGTTGAGTCAGTTGGGACTTTCACAATCCCCCCCCCCTCCCTCCCTCAGAAAAACTCTTCGATGGTACGTCCCTGTGTGTATTATCCGTCATGGAAAAGAATAAATCCATATGGAATGACCCTACACAGGGATACATCAATTTGAATAATTTCATCAACGCCATGTTGTAGTATAGCATGTTTCACACTTGTATTCTGATTTTTACTTCACCTCTACGCTTCTCGCTTACCTCCTAGGAAAATTCACCACACGCCACTGTCTTTTACAGTCTCTTCCTCTATATTTAAGGCGTGCCAAATCACAATTTCTTCCTCCTGTAGTCCAGAGCATTTTTGGTTGCTATGCCATCATCAGTGGAGTACCCTAACACTTTTCTCTTTGTCGTTCTGTATTTATAGTGGTGTGTAGTACCATATGGTAAAACCTATTTGGTGCGTTCTTATTGGTTGTCTATGGTTGTGTAATCTGTCCAATCAGTGAGTGTTATATGTTATTAGTTGGAATAGGTTCCCGCTTTGGAAGTTAGTTCTTGTGTTTACTAGGTTATTTTGTTTTGATTTTGCCTTCATTATCTCAACTTTTTCCTTTAATTTTCTTTGTCTTGTGTTGTTTTCTGTGTGTAGGTTATTTATTTTTGAGTCAACTTGTGGTTGTTGTGTCCCTGGTCGTTGCAGTGTTTTCCAACGAGTGATTTGTCATCCTTTAGCTTCACCCTGCTGACAAAACTCTGCCTTCGAAGAGCGCGTTTTTGAAAAAAACGGGCGTTTTAACTAGAAAATCACTTGGAACCTTGAAAATTTTACTGGCAGTTTTAACAACTTTTTAATTACGCGCGCATTAGCCATTGCTTTTTGAAAACATTCAACGTGCGAATTTCTTCATGTTACAAAAATGGGCGTTTTAGAGAAGTAAAGATGGGGAAATTTGCCGGGCGTTTCATCAGTTCTTAATTTACGCGCAGATTCATAAGAAATGTTCAGCGCGCGTATTCTCTCATATCACTAAAATGCCCTTTTTTAAGAAAGAGAGCGTTTTCTGTAATTGTTATACATAGGAAATCGTACGTTTTGCGCGCATGATGTTATACGCGCGAATATGAACAGGTTCGAAAACGCCCGATTATTATAATTTCGTGGCGTTTTCCACATACATCTGCGCGCGCAGATTAAATTATTGATAACGTGAAACCGTTACTGCGGTTATCTGTGAGGCTGTGACTTGTAGCCTGAAATGCTGAAATTGTGAAACGAAAAACAACAGTCGTGGTTTATTTAAGTTTCCATGTATTATTCTGTGATGCATATCATTTAAATAACCATATGGAGGATGATTCTCAGAACGAACACGGTAAGAACTATGTATAATACGTACAATATCTTTAAAATGTGTAAGTAAGTGCGATATTAGATTGCAATGTCGATTCATTATAGTGAGTACGAATTAGAGAGAAATTTATTTCTAAGAGCACGTACATAATATCGCCCTGTATAAGTTGACACTCGTATTTTGTCCTGCAACGCTGAAGAACTTGTGTGTTTCAGGGATCTTCAGTTTACATATTTTGAATAACAAAAAACACCTCCCACATTCAGATTCGTCCTGTTAATTCGTTACATAGAAGTGGTATAGAAATAGTGGGAGTCTAGGAAACTGCCGTTTGTAAAAAGAGTTTCAAATTACATACTTCGGCATAGAAATGAGATAAAAACATGAAACAAAATCTGGTTTATATACCGCCTAGAATGAATGGTTCCAACCCTGATCGTCATTGCGTGTATAGGAATGGCAATTCCTTGCTCATTTGCTGAACCAACTCCAACTACTCTTGCTCTTTTAGCGAACTAGGGTTTTTAATCTGCTCACTGCTCCAATATGTTGCTCCGGATTGTTCTTTATCAGTAAAGAGAGAAGTGTCGCAGCGATCAGGTTCGAGATCAACTATTCCTTGCTCGGTTCACGAATAACGAATAGAACATAGAACAACTGATTTGTACTAAGAGCGAAAGAAGATATTGTGTTTGTACGGGTATCCTGACTAAGACTTCTTATAAAAGTTTGTACTTTGTAGTTCGGTGCATTTTTCGCTGAGTGTTATGATAGAAGAAATCTGAAATTGAACATATGGAACAAATTTAACCAAGATGGTCGGGTTTCATAGCGTTTTTAACACTAAAAATTTTGCTATAAGGTTTTTGACTTTTTGTAATTGAGAATAATTATCACTGACCATGGATCTCGGATTATGTAGCTGGTCTAGGTACACCAACGAAAACCTTTTGTTTTTGAACGGTATATCAAAAAAAAATAAAAAGTGTGTAACGTTGATTCATAATATACTTATGTATTGTGGGAGAAGAAAAAACTGAGTGACCTGAAAAGAAATCTGCGAATATAACGTTGCCAGATATCTGTGAAGACGAAATACTGCGATATCGCTTGTTGAAATACAAAACCTGAGTGTTACTCATATCTACGCTGTTCTCTTTCTCTCAACAATCATAAATCTGATCCTTCCATTTGATGATGTACATGCAGAATTCTGTGCGTTGAAATACACGCGGTTCTAGCTGTCTTAGGACAGATACAGCAGGGAACTCCTCTTTCTCAATAGTATGAACCATGCATTACTCTATTATACCCTGCGATTCATTCAAATTCAGCTGAATCCTTTTACAAATGAGGACCTTTCTGGCAGAAGCTTG
Organism: Acanthococcus lagerstroemiae; assembly: GCA_031841125.1. Taxonomy (NCBI): domain Eukaryota; kingdom Metazoa; phylum Arthropoda; class Insecta; order Hemiptera; family Eriococcidae; genus Acanthococcus; species Acanthococcus lagerstroemiae. Next base: position 16,956,553 of record CM063114.1, read on the forward strand.
TGTATTACACAGTTAAACTTGAACCAGAATTACAGAGCAGTGAGCAGATGGTTTTTACTCGGAATAATTTCGCGAACTGCTTTTTTCATGAACCAACTCATTTAATTTGCTCCTGCTCGGAGTCGACCAACGCTAGGGTGACGCGCTTACCTGGTAAAACAGGAGTGTTTTAGTTTGAGTAAACCTGACAACTTGATACGAAACTACGAGCGTCAACTTATAGGTACTGAGCGGACTATATTTTCGGACAAAGCGACACAATCGTCTTCTTACAGTAAGAGTACAACTTTCATTCTGGCTTGGAGCAAGAGGTAGCCAACTGGCTGAAGTACTGGCAGAATGCGATAACCAGGGCGAAAAAGCTAGAAGAGAGAAAGGAAGCAGGAGGTGCAACACAATTTTTAAATTGTTCATTCATTTATTCATTCATTTTTTTCTTTTCAGCCGCCAAAAAGAACCTTGAAAACAATGATGAACAACATGAAGTGGTGTCAAGTCAATCGTCATTGGAGCAGCGTACTGGTAATATTAGGACGCTGTATTGCTGTATTTTTTTTTATTCTAATTTTAAAAGATTCATTTATACTTTCCAATTTCAATTCCGAACACTGATACACGCAATTTATAGTATATTAAATACACCTGACATTTCTTTTTATTATTACCACTCTTCATTTAATATTTATTGCAGTTTTCTTATGTTTAAAATTATTAGAAGAAGAGAAAAATGAATGCGTCACTGTATAAGTATTAAAATTTATAATGCACAATGTTTATTTCTTCGTCGTTTTCAATTCTTAACATTTTTTATCATTGTTGTAATGGACATTTTAGTTATTTTATGGTTGACTAGTTTATGAAAAATGTTTACCTACATTTTTGAAACGATGTGTGTTCCTATGCTTATTTTTTATTTATTTTTTTTTATCAATTTGTTTTCCTATTAATATTTAATATAATTTTTGCATATTTAATTTCTATTTAATTATTTTTTCTCAAAAAGTACTGAAAAGAAGCGCTTTTGAAAATTATTTGTAAGGGCGTTTTTTTAAGAAACAATCGGAAGGAGCGTTTTTAAATTTATTAGAAAAGAGGCGTTTTACAAACGTCACATAAACGCTCTCATATAAAGAACGCTTGGTTACTTGGCGTTTTTTAATAAGTTGAAAATCGCGCGTTTTCTAGGAAGTTGAAAAACGCGCGTTTTCTGGTAAGTTGAAAAATCGCGCCGTTTCATCGGTCTCACATTATCTCCCGCGTTCCGCCCGGCGGTATTTTGCCCGTAGGGCAGTAATCTTTCATGTTCTTTTCTTCGAGTTGTGAATTTTCGGCCTGTTTCTCCTTTGTAGGTTATGTCACAGTGTTCGCAGTCCAATCTGTATACTCCATTACTGTTGTTCCTGTCCTGTGTTTCTGTTTTGTCATTACTTATTTATTTTAATCAGAGGTGGAAAAAGAAAAGAAATGGTATAGTCTCAATTGCAATTGTATTTCTATTTACGTTAGTAAAGATATCAGTGATAAAATTAATGTAGGTTACTTCCTTAACGTTATTTTCAGCTTTAAGTGGTAGTCTTGATAACATGTCCGCAAAAACATTTAGTTTAAATCGAATATATTCGATTTAGAAATCATAATCAGCTAAAATAAATCCATAACATTGTCACCTATTGGCCACCACATGTGGATAATGCTTTCGCTTATTAAAAATATACGTCAAGGGCTTATGATTCGTTTATAAACAAAAGGTAGTGCCGTACAAATATTTATGAAATTTTTGAACTCCGAAGATAATACTTGAAGCCTCTTTATCAAATTGAGAATAATTCTTTGAGGCACTATTTAAAGATCTTGAAGCATACGCTGTTGGATGCTCTACATTATTAATGACATGCATTAAAACACAACCAAGGCCATAAAGGCTTGCATCGCATTTCAGTTTTAAAAGTAGTTGGGGTGGAGGTTAACTGAAAATAGGGGAGTACTCATCAAATGCTTAGGGAAATTACAGCACCCCTGGATTAAACTTAGTAGCTTGAACTTCGTTCTGATGTTTCGGTTACAGGGCTGTGCCAACAGAACCGATTAAACTTAATAGTTACCAAAAGTGTTCGCTGTATTTTATACCCACCCGGCGTGAATATCCACTAGTCGAAAAAATTACCGATGTGTTTCCAATTTTGATTTATTATTTATTTTCCCAGCAACCGTACATACACGTACTTATCATAAGCTTTCTACTATCTTCTTGTTTCGAAATATTACAGTTTTATACAGTCTTGAGTCAACTCGGCTCTGCGTAAATACATGACGTGAAAACGCCGCCGGAAAACCCGAGTAAATAAAGCGTTTATACGATTATAATGGAGTCTCGTTCCAGATACAATCATTTTTCTACACCTTTGGCTGCGCTCCAGGGAAGTTGTGAAAGTTCGAAAATTATGCTGCTTAATCAACCATGTTCTTCGTTGTGCTTCGCTCCATCGTATTTGTTCTGCTAAACCCAATATCACTTTTCATTCGTGTTTTCATTTTGAAATACTACAACTTGTGTTAATCGTTGGTAATCGAAATTGATACTATCATTTGAAACACATCCGATTTGGCAAAAAACCAGCAAGAGTAAATAAAAAGACAGACCCTGTTGCACAGTGTGGTAGCGGACTTGTTTTACTAATAACGATACTAGCACTCCTACAGGAGATGTAGAGTACGACTTGGTCACACAGCGAGGCATATCTATTTACATAATTAAAATTTGGAAATAAGAGAAAATCAGGAAAATTTGAAGTGTTAACAGTAACTCTGTATTAATGGTTAAATAACTCTTAACTGTAAGTGTAGAATAACTTAACAATAACTGTAACTGTTAACCATATAGAAGAAATAACATAACTGTAACTGTAACCTTTAACTGTAAGAATCAAATTATGTAACCACAACAATAACCATGTTAACCCTATTCTTGCAGTTTTATGACAGCTCTGATAATTTGATTACATATTTGAATTCAGTGACCTAATTACCTCCTGTGTTGATACTTTTCTTAGTATGCATTCGTTTATAATTCCGAGCTAATTTTTAAAATATTTCAACTTCATTAATAGTTGATTATCTAATCAATATTTTTTGGGAAAATCAATATTTCCTGATTATTTTTGATAATACGGTTGCTTCTGTTTCATCGAGAATTACTGTTCATAATGAAACTTACACTAAATTCTTTGGCAAAAATCTATCCCCTTTCTCCCAATCTATATTTCTATTATAACATACTAATTTGTAGTAATTATCATGCTGTGAAAACTCTACTCGAGTATAGTTACCACAGAATATAAAAAGGGATATAAAACTCCCGATATTGAAGTCCTTTTTACCTGGACACATGAAAAGATGAAAACACTACTCATGTATAGTCACCAGAGAGTACAAAAAGGGATGTAAAACTCTCAAAGTTAAGGTCCTTTTTGCCAGACATTCCTCCTGAAACCCTTTGAACTCTCGTATCTCTCCTTTACTGCCTCATACATTAAGCATGAAGAGAAAGATACGGCTAATTTATAGTGGATTACTGTACAAGAGCAGTGCCGGATTTTAGCCTAACTGCCGCTGTGGGCAGTTGCGCTACGCCGCCTATTTGATTGTGCGTTCAGAGTTTTTCTTCCGACTCTTTCTTTTATTTCCCCTAAATTTGCCGCCCTCAGCCGCTCTCAAATTTTTGCTGCCCTGGGCAACTGCCCATTTTGGCCTTATGGTAAATTCAGCACTGTACAAGAGGGTAAAGTGAGCTTTTGACAACAAATGCAGCGTCTGTGAAACAAGTCGAAGGAAAGCTGAGCAATGACAGGACCGGAGTATGTCAATAAAAACGTACTCTCTTGTATTGTAAGTTATTTTTCTAATTACCTCGCACTACATAAAGACAGGAATACAACTGCTAAATTGATTTTCCATGTAGGTATACGTCAAAAATGCGTTTTATGATTGTGTTAGTAAGTCTGATAAGAGCACATGATTGATTTAGTTGCAGATATTTCAAAACTACTGAAAATATTTTACCTCTGTATATTTGTTATTAGTTGTTACTTGTTAGTGTGCGTGTGTGTGTATGTAGTAGTGATGGAAATGAGAATATGCTAATTCTTAAAATGCTGAGCATTTTGAGAATATTCTCAGCATATGCTCGTTGAGTAAATGCTCCAAAATTTTAGCATATGCTCAATGAGCAAATGACCAGCCAAGCATTGAAATGATGAGCATTTTCCCCAGCATTTTCCCATTTATATATGCTCAATGAGCAAATGCTCGGGAAAGCATAGAGATAATGAGCATTTTCCCGAGCATTTTCTCTTTTTTTTATATTATTTTTTCATTTATATGATACAGATAAAACGAGTATAAATTTCGAAAATGCTCTGCCAATTTAGGCATATTCTCATGCTGAACATATGCTCAAGCATTTTCCATCATTAGTATATTGTGTCACAAGCGCTTTCTGTAGTCTGTTCCAAATGAGAATAGACTAAAATTCAAGGGGCAAAATGTTCGCGTCACACTGAATGGTCAACCAAACGGTTAGTTACCAGTTCTATGCGCACTTTTGAATGACAATGAGCGAATGTTGATCTTTCGGTTTGTCGAGGATTGTATCTGTATCGTGTTGATTGTATTTGTTTCGAAGTTCAGAATTTAATTACAACGCTATATAACATCATTGTGCAAGGTTCTTATACAGTAGAAGGTTTGGCCATTCAGTTAGACGTAACGAAACCAATGACGTCACTGGAGCCCAATCATACAGGCTGCTTATGGGAATACAGTTCCCCCCCCCCCCCCGATCTTTAGTCATGATTGATGCCGTCAACATATTTTTCTATTATTTTTGTAATATACAACATTCAATTGGCTACCGTTTAGAAGGAAAAAAAGAGCTCTCTACAACAAAAATTCAATTTTCCCATTACTTTCTTATGAAGTGAACTCCGGCAAGGGTGAGACGGGAAGGATTGTATTGCGGGTTGTATCTGAACGGCCAAACCTCAAACATATTTGTATTAACCTTGATCATTGTGCGTTTGCGCCTTCAGTGTGACAGTTTTCTTTTCCGTGCCCCTCGGACTACCGCGTCGTCTATCACTTCACGAATATTGCGGGTTGTGTTAGTCTATTCTCATTTGGAACAGACTTCAAAATAATTTCATTCGACATCCCAGTTACGTTTCATCGATCAGCTTTTATGTTAAGGGGAAAAGGGACCGTAAGCGTAACTACGGATAGATCTTTTTTCCCGATATTATTTCCCGCAACCACGAATAAAAAAAATCTACCTAACTCTACGCTATCTTTACTACGCACTATAAAACACATGCTGTTAAAACGCAACTTTACCCTCCAGTTTTGCATGGGTAAAGTAGCACTTTAACCTCAGGTAAGTATTTAGAAAAATTGTTAACCACCCCTTCCTCTCTCCATATTTACTAATTTTCTGAAATTCTGAAATTCAGTAAGTTTCTATACACACAAGTAGTGCTGGAATTCAAACAAATGCTTACTGAACTGAAAGTCGAAGGAAACAGAGCAGGGCTATCTATCAATATTATAGAGAGACAAAAAGTCTGAACAACCCCCTCATATCTCAGGACATTATACTGGACAACAGAAAATATTCAATAGAAAAATTAGTTCATCTTGGATAGCTCATAATCTGGGAAAGACAACTGGAGAAAGAGATTGACAGACGAATTTCTTGAGCATGGATTATTTTTAAAACTAAAATATCTTTTCACTTTTTGTCTTTTAGAATCCAATAATTTTTCTTTTTCATCCGATAAATTACCTACTTGTTCTCTTTCTTTTTGTTCCAAAATATTTTTTTTTACTTTGTTAAGTGTATGACATCGGGTTTTCCTGCTTTGATTTACTCCTCAGTTTCCTTACAATTCTGATTAATCCATTCCAACTCGACAATTTCTTCACAAGTCATCGTTTGGAAAAATTTAGTACATGTACTGAATTTTGTCCAGCCGGTAACTTGAGAAGGGATTGTCGAATGAGAGTGAAATTGATTCGACACATGAAGTTCCACTGAGAATAGAATCCTGTTGAATTTCAGCAGAATCGGTCTGCTATGGGGCGGTGGGAGAGAGCTTTGCATTTGTATGTCGGGTCACAGTTCGAAATGATCGTATCGAAATTAAAGCCTCGAGTTCGTTTCCATTTTACGTCCCTGTGGGGTCAAATACGTTCCTTTTACAATTCATTTCTACCGACACACGTTCCTGTAGCACTCAGGGCTCGAAGCCTCGGTCATCAGCGGCGAACGTGAAAAAGCTAAATTAAATAGCGGACGCACTTTTATATATTTATAGGAAAACGGGACAAAAATGAAACTCGAAATTAGAGGACACGAATTTGTACCAAAAGCCGAACACGAAACAGACATTAGAAGCGGAGAAAAAGACGAGAGCGTGGAACGAGTGAGCGAATTTATTTCGCAACCAATAGCGAAGATTTTAGCCGAGGAAATGACTATGTGAAGGAGCTGCTGGTAATATGTGGAAGCAGTTTCCAGTTAGGAGATGTGGACGTTTTGAAAATGAAAAGCTCGTGAAGGGCAACACGCCGTGAAAGGGTAAGAATGTCAACTTGATTAAGTGAAATTTGACCGACTTTACCTGACGCGGCCAAGTTTTGAAAGATGTGAAAATGCGGCCACGTTTTCGCCGCACCGACGTTTAATTATCAGAACCGCTAATTTGCCCGTCCTGATGGAAGGAAAATCGGAGCTTTTCAGACACGTAATATCCGACTGGTCGGTGGTAATTGAAAGTTAAATTGGATGGTATTCCGGAGCCTCGCTGTTTATGCTTTCTAGTTTCGCATTCCTTGTAGTTGCCAAAAATTAGGTAGATCAGGGTATCAGTGCATTGCCTGCAACGTTTGAATGAAATATCCTTCAACTGCAGCCTTCACAGTAATCCATGGTGACTAATTTTCACCATCTTTCACTGTAATCAAATTACGAAACTGAGCAGTCAAGAGGAACAAAAAATTCCATGGAAATCCGCTTGACTGACCCTGGGTGATACCCTCGCTGTTGTTAAACAAAACAATGTCTTGTCATTTTGGCAGGGGAGCATTTTATCTTTTTTTGTTGTGTCATCAGTATTGTCATCTTCAGAGTTTTGTCATTTTGTGTTTTCATAGTTCGGTTTTATGTCCTGACAAAATTATTTTGTCATTTTGTCTTCCTTTTTGTCGTGTTGCTTAGCATAATATATACTGTCGATAGCAATGTCGCTTAGCATAATCTTATATCATTAGCAATGTCGCTTAGCGTAATCTGTTATCAATTAACGTCGTTCAGTATAATTCATCATTTGATCGTAGACGAAATGTCATAACATAATTTTTTTGTCATTTGATTCATTTTTTGCTACGTCATTTCAATTTTGTCATATGACAAAACTGATAAAAATGGTTTTGTCATTATGACAAAATTTCTGGAATTCAATTGTCATTTTGCTTTGTTATGTCTAACAATACTGCTGTTCTTAAATTGAGACGAAATTGTTTGTTTGTTATTTTTTCTCTTATTCGATTTTGAATTCTTCACCATAAATTCAATCAAATTGGGATCTCAATTCTTCATTGTTCAATTACAGGTGGGTGCCTATTCACAATGGCTAGGGAAGAAGTAGTATGTCACATTTAATTTTCTCTCTGAAAATCAATTATAACGTTGGCACCACTGCATTTTTCTAATTATGCAGCGTCCAGCATTCGGCTAGTTGTTTATGAGGAAGTTATACTCTGTTCGCAAATAGAAAGGGTCAATGTAAACAAACATTATGGAACCGCAGTATCCGCGATGTGAAATGGGTACGTGTAAGTATTCGATTGTTGTGTGCATATTATGTTCTTGTTCGCGTCTTTGTTTACGTTGATCCTTTCTATTTGCGAACAGAGTATAAGTATTGTTCTTGTGCTGGCAGGGCTGCTAAGTCAGAAAACTGAAATGTAACATGGCGGATTTACACTGAGGCTGGCAGCATGCTAGAAGCATGAAAATCGGCAACATTTACAAATGTTGCCGAATGTAGTTTACACCGAATTTGCTAGCAGCAAGTTGGCAACATGCTGCTAGCAAATGTTATCCGATCGGATTCGATTCCGTTTGGGTAACATGTTACCAATAAAATTTTAATAAATATTCCACGTTTTTGTATGTTTTGTACATGCCGCGTATTTCTGCTTTTTAATTTATTGATAAATTTTAGTATATAGAGAGATTTAGATGGCGCCTATTTCGAAACAAAAAAAGGAGGATTATTATAGAAGAAGAGTTTTTTCTGTAATGGTTTGGGCAATGTGCTACCTAATTCTGAAACGAGCGGCATCTCGAAGGCACCGCCGTTTTTGGATTTGACCGTCATTGCAGGAGAAGAAGGCCGAAAAAATAATACAGGGCATAAATTTAGATGACAGAGGGCTTTCCCAAGATGATCTGTATCACAGGGGATATTTTCGTTATTTTGTTCGAATGCCATACGAACAATTCATCAACTTGCATAAGTTGATAGAACCCCGGAAATGTGTTGATAACAATCCCACAGTGTAAACAAGTACTTTTGCTGCTAGCAAATGCTGCCAACATTTGCTGCTAACAAAATTTTCGAACGACCTATAACATTGCTGGTAGCATTTTGTTGCTAGCATTTGGTGTAAATGAGCCATGATATACTACCTTTTCCCTTTAAGCCATCGCGTATGTTAGGAGAGTGTGAAAGCAAATTCGTATAAAGAACGTTATTTTGGTCCTAAAAAAATTCAAGAGTGGTCCGATTCAGTGTCGCTCATCTGGCAACCCTGCGTCAGTATACGTGTTGCTTTGAAAGAGTATGGACTGTCTTGCTGGTTTCTTTGGTGCGATCATTTGTGTGTAAATGCTTGGAGCGAATCCACGTAGGTTATTTCTGTTCTTAATTGAAGGTATATGCTCGTATGAGAATGCTACTTTATTTTCATTTAGCGAGATAGATCTTATTATCCTGAAGACTGTGGTTCTCATTACCGTGCTCAATTGTATTTTTCAGTTTCCACGGTAATGATCGAGATTTTTGACACGGTAATGATAAGTTAATTTAATCTAATCGCTCAAATAATCCCCTCTTATTCATCTCAGAGATGGCGAGAGAAGACAGGTTCATAAACGTATTAATGAAAAAATGTGCCTGTACTGAATTGAGTATGCCTGTTTTTTCAGTTATATTATCAAATTTTTCATTACTTTTTTGTATTTATCATTACTCTATCAAGGTGTTTTTTTTTACTGAAGAATTAGTGCCAAAAATGAATGTTTGAGGGTAGATATCTAGTTTTGAGTAGGCAAAAAATGAAAAAAGATTACGGTGACTAAGTAGAATCGTTTATGTATAAGTATAAGGAATTTGAATGTAGTTGGGTAAGTCACCGTCGCCAATCACCCTTACAAGAAAATATATTGATCCAATCAGCAAATATATACTGAAAAATCTGTGAAAATAATTACTAATTGAATCTGGTAGATTTAATCGCTAATTCGAATTCGGAAAATAGATACTAGGTGTTAACTCGAGTAATCCAAAGACCATCATTCCATTAGAGTGGGCTGGTGCATCTCTTAATAATATGTGACAGAATTTTTCTTCAAGAAGGAAAATACTGGAATCTTTTCTGTATATACTGAAAATCTGGCCTGTGTTGCCACCACCTTCTCCTCTTCCCTTTTTCCCATTTGGGGAAGGAACTCCAGAGCGAGACGCCGAGCTCACCAATAAATAAAAATCAGTCAGCACCTGGTCAGCAAGTCAGGAAACTGAAAGTTTGGAAACGCATAATATGCACAACTCGTATGGGGACATCCTAAAAAAATAGCGAAACATATACGATACTCAAATTGAAACGAAGGAGAAAAAATTTTCTCATAAGTATTAAGAAGAATTTAGAGAACGATTTTTCTTAATGAACTCGGGCGTTCACCGAGAAATTTTGATCATAATTACCTACTATTTTTATTTTTGATTCAGGAAAGAAGACATAGTACTGAAACCAGGAGGCGGACTGGCTAGGGAGCAAGAGAGTAAATACCCCTTGGCCTGAAGGATTTATGACCTGCTATGAGGTAAGATGAATATTAAAAATTTGAGAGATCAGCCCCCTTTATAACTTATGAACACTCATTCACAGTTCCCGAAGTGGTAAGTGGCCTTTTACTGCTAGTAGCCTGGTAAATTTGAGCCGAGTTATTGAGAAAACACGTGTGGCTGTGGGCAAGACCCCTTTCCAAGAGGAAACTGGTACCACTTTTCTATTTCCAGTCGTGAAAAGAAAATCATCAGTATGATGACGAGTATCTACACCGCATGCAGATACATTGGTACATATGTATATGTCTTGTAGTTGCTGAACATGTACGCATTCAGTCAATATGAGAATGTTGATCGTTTGGTACAAACATGGTTTTCGCCCAAGTATATACTCAGTCGTATGACTTCATAGTACCTACAGTAAAACCTCTTAGTAACGGTCACCCAAGGGACAAAGGAGATTGACCGTTACTAAGAGGTGACCGTTATTTCGAGAAAGGCTCAGAAAAGCTAAAAAAACTGTATTCATGAAAACTAATATACGTGTATACAAAAAATGTAAATGATACTGACTTTGTCACTTAGTGATAAGTGCTTACGTTTAGAATCCGTCATTAGAATCATAAAAACACGTCGTATTGTAAAAGAGCAGAATAAGAACTGATTCATACAGTAAAAACTTGATAACAATGACTCTGATAATTTTCTGTGCGTGCTTTCACCTGTTTGTAAGTGAATATTCACTCCTTCCAACTACCGACGTTCGTCAAATGACTACTTTTTCTTTCTAAATGTGACCGTTATGTAGATGGACCGCTATTTAGAGGTATAATGCATTTTCCCCGTAACACTCGAAGGGACTGAGAAATTTGACCGTTATTCAGAGGTGACCGTTAATGGAGGTTTTACTGTAATAGGAATGTATCATACTTAATTGGGACTGCAAGCGCGAAAGAGTCGCCCTGTACATTTTTAGGCACGTGAACAAAAGGAACTACTGAAACCCTACACATTTTAGAAAAATTTATCAGATTGAAATGAAAATGGTCTCAATGGAAGGAAAATTTTATGTACTATAAATTTTGTTCATTTTTTCGATAAACGCTTTAATTTTCATAATATTTTGAGGTTTCTTCATACGCCTGTAAATGAAATAGGTATTCCCCTTAATCAGGGTTTCAAGGTAAACGACAACAGCGCGCCACCGCTTCCTGCAGCCCCAATTAAAGAATTTCCGTAGAAATTTCTATCAACAACATGGCTGCAGACTGCAGTCGCGCAGCAAAGATCAAGATCAATGAGCAAATGGCTGGAATAATGTCGGGAGGGGGAGGGCGTAACGTTTGGTACAGACATGGTTTTCGCTCACGTATACTTAGGGCTCTATAGTTTCACCTGGGTATACTAAGCCACCATTTTGGTTCATACTGCGCCCGTCGATGCCGAATTGACTACGCGTTACGCTCCGCATAGTCGGATTCGGCATCCACGGGCGCAGTATGAACCAAAATGGCGGCTTAGTATACCCAGGTGAAACTATAGAGCCCTAGTATACTCAGGTCAGTTAAATGACGTCATAGTAACAGGAGTGTATCATACCCTAATGGAAATTTCTATGAACACGGCTGCAGACTACAGTCACGCAGCTAAGATCAAGATTAATGAGCACTTGGCTGGAAGAATTGTCGGGTAGAGCGTCGAGCGTGTCGGGAGAGAGCATTACAGTTTTCTCTCAAGTATACTCATGGCTGTAAGATGTCAAACTTTTAAATATTGCAAATTAATCGGCTGCAGACTGCAGCCGCGCAGCTAAGATCAAGATCAATGAGCATATGCCTAGAAAGAAAAATTATTTACATGGAAATGTAGACCATTGAACTGAATTGTGACTATGAAGAGCTGAATCATGCTGACTGGCTTCACGCAATACGCACAACTGAACTGAAGTATGAACTGAACTGGAATCAAGTTCCGTGTTGGTTAGAAATATGAAGGAATGCCAGCCAATAGACATATCCATGTTAAAATCATTTTGAGATACCCAGTTGGAAAATCATGAAAGAAATTTCTTGTAGGAAAATCATGTTCAGAAATCATAATATATAGCGAAATCATGAAGAAACTGAGAAGAAATAGTATAGGACTTTTCATCGTCGGGTTTGTTTACATGATTTCTTATCTCGCTGTAGAATTATCACCGAGCAGCTGTATCCTGTATGAGGTATTACAAGAAAAGGGCTTCAATGGTAATCAGACACTGAGGCCCTTTTCTGTGCCACATCACATTATGGTTCCTTTGTTTTTTTTTCTTTCAGTACTAGGGCTCTATAGTTTCACCTGGGTATACTAAGCCGCCATTTTGGTTCATACTGCGCCCGTGGATGCCGAATCCGACTATATGGAGCGTAACGCGTAGTCAATTCGGCATCGATGGGCGTAGTATGAACCAAAATGGTGGCTTAGTATACCCAGGTGAAACTATAGAGCCCTATCAGTACTCTTGTTTAAAAAAAAAAAAAAAAAAAAATGAAAACAAGTAATAAAATGTCAAAAGGAATCATGCTGTGATCTGTCACAGAAAATGGCCTTAATGGTAAGGGAACATTAGGGCCCTTTTCTATGTCACTTCACATTGTGGTTCTTTTGGCACATTTTATTACCAATTTTCATATTTTTCTTTCAGTTCTCTACTTAAAAAATCTGAAATTCGTAATAAAATGTGTCAAAAGAATCATTGTAGTACAATGTGGCACAGAAAAGAGCCTCAGTGTCTGATTACCATTGAGGCCCTTTTCTTATCTTATGTCACATACCTCATTGATGATAATTCTACATCGAGATAAGAAATCATGTAAACAAACCCGCCGATGAAAAGCCCTATACTACTATACATGTGGGTAAAGTGAACGTTTACCCAACAAAGCAAAAATTTGCAATATGCTCGTTAGGCAAGTGGAGCAATTTGCTGAGTTGGGAAACGTTCACGATACTCGCATGTATTATAAGATATCTTACTGTATAAATGACGTTAAAACAGAAACCTATCCTCTTCACTTTCAAAGTCAAAATCGCTCGAATTCAGAGTCACACTGTCAGGATACACGAATTCATGAATGAAAGGAACGTGAACACGTGAACGAGTCATGCTCTCACACTTCTCACGCTTGTTGAACTTCTCACGGCTAGTTGCACAGTGTTTTATAAACTTGGTTTCAAGCCCATAAACGGTCGAATTCGGGCGTTTGAAACCCGGTTTAACGTTTAAACCGTGACTGTACAACTGGACATCAATCATTTTCGTTAATTCATACTGTGGTCGACCTGTTTCTTCACTGTACCTTGATTTTCTTTTACACCAAGCGTAGGTACAGGTAAAATGCAGTTTTACCCGCAGGTAGCTTGTTACAGTGAAGATACTGTTTTAACATCATGTTGTATAGATTAGGGGGATAATATGGAGCAGTCTTATAGGAAAATCATACATGGGAAAACGTTAAGGTATAACCGTGTAGGAAAGTCCTGTAGGGAAGTCGAGTGTGAAAATCGTAACTGAAAATTATAGAGAAATATCTTATTGGAAAATCTTACTGGGTCATATTACATAGGGAATAAGTGTATAGCTGGAAATACATATATACCTTAACATGAGGTGATTTGCCCACCTCTTTCTCTATACTTTCCAAATTTGACGCGATCTATAGACTGAAGAAACTGGGTTAAAGAACTGGGATATTCTCTTGTAATTTCGATGGGGCATTGTGGAATACATTCCCAGAAAGACTGTGACACCCCGCTCCTCAAATTCTTCCACAGAATCATGAAATAAGTGTGCTAAGTGCTACCGAGAGCTAAGGTTCTTCCTTTGTATTGCACCATGATCAAGTCCTTGTCCTTTCTTCTGTGAGTGAAAAGAGTGATCTTCGTTTTGTCCGGGTTTTTCGCATATCATTTTTCTACCCATCAGAGTCCCCACTGCGTTAATTCCTCGATGGTTCCCGGAAATTTGCCGGTTACCATCGCAGCCAAATCGTCAGCGTGGCCTTATGTGTATATTTTTTGACCAATTAACTCATCCAGCAAACTGTCCACCTAGGAGAGAGAATACTCCCCCCTGTGGGCAGCCTCTGATGGTCTTTGCATGGATTTGTTCTTTTTGGTAGGTTATGTGGATCTCCCTGCCGTTGGCATAGAAACTATCCGGCTTATTAAGCTTTCCTTTTCTTCCCTTTCCCTTAGGGCTGTTTCTGTTGATTCATAAGAGGTCGCGTCAAACGCTCCATGTATATCCATGAATATTGCCAGGACAAAATTTCCACCAGTCATTCCTCTCTCAGTTGCCGTAACAAGCAAGTGCAGTGATGACTCTACTGATCTGTCTTCCTGTATGCGTGCTAGTTCTCGTATAGTGGGAATCATCTTTCCAAGGTTTGTAGCATGAATGATGAGAGAGACTTATCGGCTTGTAGGACTTGGCCTTACAGGGTTCTCTGTCTGGTTTAGGCAAAAACACCACTCTTACACCTCTCCGCCGTTTTGGAATGTGTCCTGGGGCTAATGATGCCCTGTGATGGTTTCCAGCCCTGTCTACAGGCAGACAGAATAGATTCCATTTGGATCTGGTGCTTTGTATAGCGAGAATGTACTTACCGCCGAGTGATAACGTGTGTTCCTTCTAATCAATTTCCTTATCTTCAATTTTAATTCTCTCGTTTTTTTTCTAAAAGTGCGTAATTCTCGAGTAATAGATAGAAAAACCCGAAAGCCCGATAAGATTACCGTGTTAAAGTCGGCCTTTTCACGCAACGTTGCCAAGTTGTGGATTCGGGCCTGTTAAGTTGTAGACGGCCGTGCATACGTGTGCCAAGTTACCCCATAATTACAAAATGACCTGGTATTACGGTAGGCAAAATAGGCAGAGTAATCCCAAATGAGATTATACAGGCCTGCAGGAAAAATCATGTATGGACATTGTATGAGAAAATCGTACAGGAAATTTTCATAAGAAAGTCGCGTGTAAAAATGACTCAGGTAAGAAGATTTTACAGGGACTTTAAGAACCCCGTGCACTCTGGTTTGAAACAAATGTTTCTAAAACATTTCAATTGAGTGAAATTTCCCCTTCTGAAAGGACTATTGTCGTACCCTCCCCGTGTGTATCCGCAGTTGGTCTTTATCGCCATAAACGCGTTCAATTTTTCGTTCAGCTCTCGAATGAAATGCACTAGTCTGGCGAATTAACGTTGCACGGCAGCGATTTGATTTTTCTCTTCGAAATACGCCGATCGCGTGATTTTATTTAGGTCATACAGCTGAAAAAGAATTTTCGTGGCCCGTTTATGCTAAATTAACGTTCTCTAGTCATTTCACATTTCATTTTTTTCCTCGCAGTCGAATTGAAACGAGAATTTTCGCAAGTAAATGAAAACTGATAGAGTTGCTTTACGAAACAACGCCGGGCGAGTCTTTCCGCATTCGTGAAACTTCAATATTTCATTGTAGAAATAAATCGAAGATTATTATTTCATTTTTGTAATCCCCACAACCCATGTTTGTTGACTCAAATATTCTGTTTTCATCCCAGACATAAAAAAATGACTCCAAATTTCTTGATCGATTCGATCGGAAGCTTGTTTTGAATTTCTAAAAATATATAAGGTAACACTTTTCAAAAGCCGCTGCAAATCGAACAAATTTTCGTTGGAACTTGCGAGATTCATTTTTTCCGCACGCTTTTCCTTTTGCCGGTTCTGTCTTTTTATGGAACGCAAATGAAAAGAAAAAATTTTGATATTCTCGTCTAGCGCCGAATTTTGATGAAATTCGATACTACTGCTGTCGACTGTCTGTTGGAAGTTTAGTGCGAGTGAAAAGGCCTTCGAAAATGTGTATACCTTGTCTTCCAGCGCCCAAAATGAGTAGGTGTATAAATTGTGTGTCAACGGTTCACTAGACTTTCATCCTGCGGAAGTTCGATTTTTGTTTTTTATGCAGTGCCTTTGTCATCGAATTTTATTTTTTCCCACGTCGGGTAGCTGGTTGTAACAAGAAACTAATAATTACGGGGATTGAAATCTGAGTATGATCTTGTCCATCTCAGTCGAAACTGCTTATCTACAGATTATAGGCAGATCATTAATTTGGAAACTGGAAAGAAATCTCACGGGGTTCGATCAAAAGATTATTTGGAAAACAAATTTTAGATCAAAATCATGATCTAGTTATCTTTTTAATCGTTTTGATCCTTAAGTTACAAATTTGCACAATTTTAGTGATCCTTGATCATTTTAGAAATCCTAACAAGATTATGATTGTTTAGATCACAAATATAATGGGGTCATTCTCAATTAATTGTCCGATTTCAATATTCAATTTCGCCATTTTTTTTTTATTGCGGTTTTTTGCGTTTTTTGGGGGGGAGAAATGATCTTTACCTATATACAAATACATAGCCAGGTTATCAAATCATAGAAATTTTTCGTTTGCGAGATATAGAGTTTTTCAAAAAAGCTTTGACACGGGAATGAGAAGTGATCCACGGAAATGAGAAAACACACTTTCTGACAAAATTTAATAGTACCTGGGTGATTCTCCGAAAATTGGGCAATTCAACGTGGACAAAAACAAAAAAAAAAGAGGTTCCCTTTTCAAATTTTTTTCGTTGAAATCGATACTAAGGGTATTGAGAAACCATATTCCGGTACCGGCCAGGCTTAAATTTGATGGGGGGGGGGGTAGAAAAAATGGTCGTCCACGTTGAAAGACAAATTTTTCACGTTTACATAGTGTGATAAGATGAGGCTGTACGATCACACAGCGGCACCGTGGGTTACAATCTCACGGATCACGGTTTTATGAAGTACCAAAAATTCATCTAGGAAAGTAGTCTCTGCAAGAAAAAGATTTGAAGGCTGTTTCTACAGACTGCTTCTAAGTGTCGAAAGATTCACGTCCTTCAACGTGGATACAAAAAATACGCGAGTATCCACGTTGAATAATATTTTATGTCCACGTTTAAGGACAAAATCGCCTTTTTCCTTTTCCTATTGGATGAATATGTGGAGAATATTTGATACATGTTGCTGAATGTAATGTGGCCAACATTAATTAGATATATTATTACGTTTTTACGAATTCCGAGCTGTAAATTCAATATGGCTGTTGATGTCCACGATGAAGGACACTTTTTTTTTAGAAACCATGATCTCAGCAATAAATGAGTATTTTAGCATACAAATTATCATTATTTCACAGAAGTTCTTACACAGCCTTCTAGAGGAAGTTATGAGGAAGTTATATGAGCATTTGAGAGAAGTTTATGCTTATAGTGGAACCCTACAGAGAGGTTTGAAAATTATCCACGTTGAAGGACATATCTCTTCCTAGACACAACTTTGAGGCATTCTAAAGGTCACTTAACTTGGTTAGAAAAAGATTGTAAGACCTATACCGTGTTGCCTCAACTTACCTCTTCAACAATAGAAAACAGTAGTTCCTGAATTTTATGTATTAAACCCTTCCAGCGAGCAAAAAAAAAACGAAACTAGACCAGGTTGACACCCACGTTGATGGACATTTCAGGTGCATTTTCGATTTTCTAAGGATGTTCTGCTGAACTAGGGAGAGCTTTTACCACTGTCTCCATCAGAAGAGTTCATTTCCTCAATTTTGACATATTGCGCATAGCATTCTGATAATAAGTAGCAGAGTTACAGCCCATTTACATGAATTGTCCATTTTTCGGAGAATTACCCACCTATTAATGCTTCAGTGAGGAAATATTCGTAACTGAGTAGGTACATGATGTAGAAAAACTTCAGAATTATAAAAAAAATTGAGAAAAGTAACTATAGGTTAGTGCTTTTACGATTTCTTCACGTAGCGCAGGAAAAGCTTCAAAAATATAACAAAATGGACAATGAAAGTAATAATTATTACGATTTGATCACACGTATTATTTTTTTTAAATTTAGGGCTTAAAATAAGATAAGGAAACAGGTTGACGTTCAACTTTGAAAGTTGCGAGTCCTACATTAAAGACTTAGAATATGCAATCACAGAATAATTAAAATCATTTTTCGAGCACGTCGATAAAATATGGGAATACAAAAACCTCTTTTCGTTTCACAATTTCAGAATTTGGTTTCGGGAGAATAGAAATAATATCATCTTTATTAATGTAACAAATGTCATTCACACACAACATGAATTTGTTTTTCTCGCCAAAACTTCGTAAACCCTGTACTCTTATGGTTGCTTCATTAAAATCTCGTATGCAGCATACATATCGATAACTCTTCTTCTTTTTCGTCTTCTCAGCCGAGTCAAATTTCACGAGCAGGTATGTGTTAGGTACAAGTACAGCATCATCTATTGAACCACGTGATTTTTGATATTCAATTTCTTCGAAACGATATTCTGATTGATTTTCTTCAATAGGTAGAATTTGGACCTCCAAACATTCTGCCGGTAGGTCTGTCTCTGCCTCGACCGTTTCTCCACCGGCAACGTTTGAATAAGTGAGACTTCCCATTTTGAATTTCTCACAGTCCAAACATTTTAGACAACTCAGATACTTCATCGTTAGCGTATTTGGGAAGTTATCCGAGTAAACTAGTTGGTACACTTTCATAGTACCTTGAAAATTCGGCAAGTCCACAGGTCGAGGCAAGATATCCCTTATGGCACCAATTTTGCTTTCCTCAATAACGTGTAGTTCGATGTTTCTAATTTTGGCATTGAGAGTAGCAACAAAATCATTGAAATTTGCTATATCCACGCCAAATGCAACCATTTCATCAGCCGTCCTTTTTAAAGTACCGCCCAGTCCGTCGACTGCTCCCTTCCCATGGCCAGGTGCACTATAATTCCATGTGGCGGATTTCATAGATGGAAAAAGGTGCTTCAAAGAGTTGGTAAATAAATAGAAGAGTGTTCTATTTCGGTATTGTGTACTTGGAGCATCGCTAACGAAGTGAATAGTTTCGATTCGTGGACATTCTTCCCTGATAAATTTGAAAACTGGCTGAAGATGGGCCCATGCTGAAACGGTGCTGTGCTCATTACACTCTCATAAAGTGCAAATAGCTTTCGAACGCACCTCAGAGTAGCTATCTTTTCGATAGTACACCATGACTGTGTGTATTGTAAATTGTCGTCGATTTCCACCGAAGTGGTAACTTTGAATCTCTTTAGAATATTTACCCGCGTAGTTCTCACTGAAGTCACAGTGAATAATTGCTTCAATATCCTTCAGTGTTTTTTTCAGCCCATCGACAGCTCGAAATTGGTGAATAACTTGATGGTGCATGTAGATCGGAAATTTGATTTCAAATTGAGTCACAACGTTTACAAGAGTAGATTGTATTTCTTTCTTCACGGTACGCCTCACAGTTTTCTTAATATTTCGAACTAGAACAGCCTCTTTCTCAGATACCCATTGTTCATAAGTGAGTGGTTCGTCTTCATTATACTCCAAATAAGGGATCTGTGCATCTTGGCAAGCCGCACACTTTTTTTTGTAAACATGCAACGCTATTCACGTCACAGCACAAAAACGCCGGCATATCGATGGTTCTGCGGAAAAAGGGCCAAACTCGGTTTTTTCCTCGAGGGCCAATCTTTATTACGGATCTAAGTAAAGAAGTCTGAAGGACCAATCTCTATAGGGCCAAACTCAAAGATGAACGTGAAAAAGGGCCAATCTCCTATTATTGTCAGGAAAAATAATGTTAAAGACCAAACTGTGATTGATGCCTTTTTAGCGACGAGTTAATGAGCCAAATCCGCAAATATTACAGATCATGAGAAGATTCTTTTCTCTGGTTAATGCAACACTGTACGAGTGCAGGAATATTATAATTCACCCTTATCAAAGATCCGTTTCGAGCTTATATGCCATTACCAATGATTATAATTTTGTTTGGATTTTGCTTTTCAAAAGAAGATTCTATGAAAAAAGAAGCCTCCTTTTTCTGTGACAAGGAAAGAAAAAAAAAACGGGAAGATAAATTGTTCAATTGAGGATAAACTACACAAATGAAGTAGATTGGCCCTTTTGTGCTCACGTCATCTATCATTTAGAAGGGCCAAACCTAGATTGGCCCTACTGATCTTCTGGCGCCTTCTGAAGCAGCGAGGAACTATTAGGGCCAATCTCTTCCATTTTCTTGTTTTCTTCTATTCATTGGCTTCCACAATGTGTAATTTCTCAATTTTTTGTACCAAATGATAGCCAATGAAATTCTCTACAACATAGAGTACTTTATTTTCTTGAAAACACTATATTTCTATCGCTCAAGTAGGTATAAAGTTTGAACTTCCGCTACAAACGTCGAGTTTGGCCCTTTTTCCGCAGAACCATCGATATCTTTTGCAGTAGCTTTCTCCACCACACCAACTTTGTGTAATGCGGTCATTAGATATTCTATATTGGCATGAATTTTGCAAGCACAGGTGTCTCTATCTCTAACACGAGGTGGAATTACCCAGAACGGTCTTGATCTGCAGAACGTACTGTATGATATTTGAAATAAACTCGACTCACAAAACTTGGTGTACAGATCTTTCATGGGTTCTAACAAAATTCGCATCTGTTTCCTAACTTTTTTCACCGTTCTGAAATCTCGCTTGCCTGGTCACATACGAGAAACATCATCTCTTTCGAAAAATTGTCTCAAATTAGTGCGCATTGATTCGTTAACTTGTCGAATACGTTTATTCAAAGTCATCCTTAATAATCTGGATCTCGAAAACATCTTGGGAGAAATGACACTCAACTCACCAATGAGTCGATATTTGCGGAGTAGTTTTGCGTTCTTCGTCAGTAAACGCTTCACTATTCGTTTGTCGTACTCTTCCCTCAGCTCTTTATAGCCGTCTTTAAGATTATCGTGGACTGTTTCTGCAAAAAGTACTTTTCGAGCTATCAGTTTCTGGTCTCCCCGTATCAATATGTTTCGAGTTCGTGTCCCAGGTGAGAGGTAGTAATTTGCCGAATCTTCAGAAATTTCCTTCTTCCCACGTTCTTCTCTCTTCCGTAACTGATCCACTTTCCTTTTCGAAACTTTGATTTTCTTATTCAATTTAACATTTTTTTCCGACATTTCGCTATTCATCCTCTTTTTTCTTCCTAAACTCTGGAGATGCTGTTGACGCGGCGGTAACTCACATTTTTCCTGCTTAATTTTACGGTAGTGTTTCTTCGAACTCACCCTCCATTTTTTCTTCTTTATTCTATGGTCACGTGAAGTCAAATCTTTTGCTGGTACGACAATACCTTTTTCGAGTTTCTTCAAATATCGAGCATGTTCCTTCTCTTGTTGAGCCTTCTTTAGGATGGGGTCCTCCCGAATTCGATCTCGTCGCCTTTTTTCAGCCTCTCTTTTTCTTCTTAAGACTTCCTCTCGTGCCAGACCTTTCTTTGGCGCCATAATATATCCTGAAGAAATCATGTTCGTCATTAATAATTTTATTTTCATGATTGTTTCTCATTTCCGTGGGAGTGTCAAAAATAAGGTGGCCACGGGAATGAAAATCATGAGGTAAAATGTGCCCGTGTTGGAATACGAGCATATCTAAGGTGCGCGTTTTAATATTATACCCCACTTCAGCCACTCTTGAAGATACAAAGAGTTAATGAAACAAATTATGAACTTACTCGTCTGCTGTTTGCGGCGGAAAAACAGATGACCACGGAAATGAGGTATTAGCACAACACGTCTGCACTCTTCTTTACATTTTGACGAACTGAAGTAATGTTGAAGCATGTTCAGGCTCAAGGTGTGATAAGACTCCTGTTTGCGCAGTAGAAACAGTCTGACATACCGCTCTGAAGCGATCGTTTTCCAGGAAACATGGCTTTCGTTGGTGCCACGGGAATGAGATAAAAAAGTGGCGACCGCCATAAAGGGAGCCGCCGGCGCCGTCCTTTGATCGTGAAAAATATTATAAAAGCGTTTCGAGGTACATCTATGATACAGGTCTCTGACTGAAATGGATGCAGAAAAACTACACTGTATTTTGGTCGTGTACGGTCGTGTTAAGAATGCACTTCGAGATGCGGACAGCCACGGGAATGAGAAAACGGATGTTTTATCGATTTTTCCGGGGAGAAGGAGGTATTATTTGGTTGTGGAAATTTCAGGATTTTCTTTCAAAAGAAATTACCTACTCGCTCTCACTTTGAATTATGTAAAAAGAACAAAAACCGGGGTAGTTATTCAGGTTGGACAGCAATCGGACAATTAATTGAGAATGACACAATTGATCACGAATTTTTTGGCCGTTCTGGTTTGTTTCATCTTCATCGATCTTTTTTAGATTAAATAAAAAATAGGTTTAAAATAAAAACACGGATAAAATTTGAAGAAAGTTTTTTGCTTTACCTTTATGATCTTTTTGAACTGTGTACAATCTTGTCCGTTCTTATGCAAGATCATAAATCATAATCATAAGACTATACCCCAGCTGGTTCTTGTATCCATGTCAACAGCAATGTGTGGGATTTAGATTCTTTAATCTATATAAATAACATTCCTCATCAAATTGAATCCCCCCCCCCCGAATGTTACACTAAATAGAAAAGATGCGAACATTTCCCAATACAGTTCTGTACCAAGTGAACTTTTTTATGGGATATTGAATGTACAATCTATTGCTAATAAAAAAACGGTAGCTTGAGAGGGCAAGTTTAACGGGAAATTGAAGATATGTGAACATTTTCTGATATAATTAGTACTAAGATTGATTTTATGAACACCCTGTTGAACCGATTCGGACCATTTTTTTTCTTTCTGTGACTACCACAACTACCCGCTACTATTAACTACTGATACCAATTTTCTATTTCCAGTCGTGAGAACAAAAATTGAAAACTTTTCAAAATTTGACCATAATTCAGCCCCTTCAAAAGTAAGAGTCTGCTAATATATCTACATATTGTCGGGGTAGGTTGCCTACTTACAAGTTGGAAGGGGGCATAGCAAAAGAGACTCCCTGTACGTATTTTATAGGCAGGATAGACACTATGAAAATAGTGGACTGAGTCGGGGAGTTGGTGGTGTAGTGGTCATTCAAACTGATCTCTCTTCTCAAATGTTGTCGGCAGATATTGACAGATGCGGAGGATTTGAGCTACTGTGGATAAAAATTTATTTCCAAAATTTGCCATCGTTTCTTTTGGGAGTAGTTTATTTTCCAACCGCCTCTCCAATTGAATATTACAGGAGCTATTATGTCACATGTTATCAAATTATGAGTTCAGATTGGGGGAAGGTGATTGCGATAGGAGATTTCAATATTCCAAATTTATACTGCAATAATTCAATATTGTCAAAGGAAATACCAGTTTTTTTTTTTAAAACTTAACAATTTTGAATTTAGCGTCAAAATAATATTAGAATTGAATTAAATGATTCCGAGGCAGCTTAGTCCAGGAGAATTAGCTTTAAAAAAACGGGTATTTTTGATGGAATTAATTGCAGCACAGCTGAAACATGGTACGATTGTTTAGTACCCTCTTCGGAAAGGCCCCGTGACCTCCCCCCCCCCTCCCACGGTGTGAGCATCACCCCTCAGAGTCCAAAAAGTGCCCCCGGAAACAGTCTTTGACTTGTATCTAGCTTAAAATCGAGTTATAGGTAAAAATATGCCTCACTAAAATTGAATCGCGTGATATTCTCTACAAAAATGATATCCATGTTTTTTACAATTTCCTTTCAGTGCTCCCCGTGTGCACGTAAGCCCTGGTCTAAACTGACTCAAATTTAGATGTATTCCGAGCAGCTGGGTTACTCACAATTTGACTCAGTTCTGAGCGTGAAAAACACATTTTTGCAAGAACTTTCAGTATTTTGAACATCTTGATCGGTCCTGATGAATTATCATCACCGCCCATGGCCAATTTCCAAAACTGAAAGAACTATAAACATTGAAAGTTGTGCACTGCAACAAATGTATTCGAATTTTATGTTCAGAATTTTAATGCTAGTAGAAAGCCCTTTCATTATCAAAGGCAGGTAATTCAGTTCGATAAATTTCTGTTACCTCTTCAAAGGGTTAACAGTTTGCATTAATTAAGGAATCAGTCTACGACTGGGAAATCTGAGATTTTTGATATGTTTTTGCCTGTTTCTTTGACTCAAATCAGAAAAAATCCAAAATTATTCACGCGCGCTCTCTCTCTCTCTCCCCTCTCCCTCTCCCCTCGCGAAAGTGGTAACTTTTTAACTAGAAAATGTCGAATTTCTCCCCCTAAAAATTTCCTTTCAGTACTCCTCGTCTATGCTTTTAAGCCTTGGTCTAGACGGACTCAGATTCTGATGAATTCCGAGCTGATAGGATACTCACAATTGAACTCAGTTCTAAGTCTGCAAAGCATCAACGAGTGTTAATTCATTTTTGCAGAAACTTCCAGAATTTGAAACATCTTGATCGAGCCAAGATTTGCGATTTTCGGTTCGGACATGGAATGGAGAAGTTTAATATTTTCCAAAATCAAAAATTTCTTGAATGAAATTCGCCAAGAAAATGTTTATTTGTTGTCAAGATAGCTACGAATCAGGGCTACTTTAAAAGAGAAACAAAACTTATCATCGCCATCTATTTTTTTTTTCTTTCTTAACTTTGCTCTCAACCCGAACTCTGGAATCCGCCCTTTCGAGCATTACCTCAGAGACATCGGGGAGGCTGTTAGAGCTGTCTTGGCCCTCTTCTCTTCTTGCCGAAAAATCGGCTTAGGTCGAAATGTAGTGAGTTGCTACGTGGGCTCAAACCCGGAACCTCCGGATTCCGAGATCGGGCGCTATCCACTCGGTCAACGAGACGCCAATTTCGAAAATTGAATGATTTACAAAACTGAAAGTTGTGCACTGCAGCAGATTTATTCGAATTTTATGGTCAGAATTCTAGGGCTCGTACAGAGCCCTTCAATTATCAAAAGCGGGGTTCAGTTCGATTGAAACGATATTTTCGTACATGAAATTTGACATAAACTTTCTGGAAATAAGTAGTTGCGACCGACACTCCAACGTGTTTACCCTACTAGTCCAGCGAAGAGGATTCTAAAATGCAAAAAATGACGCGGTAATGACACTTGGCACGATTGTTCCTCATAACCCCTTGATGAACCCCCGAATATGCCTCCAAAAACCAGAGTTCAGCGAACGATGCTACAGAAAGCGAGTAAATTCGAATTTTGGACAATTTCCCGCTTCCTATGGATGTCCACTACGTGCTGGGTTTCACGGAAATAGCTACCGGCAGAAAAGCTCTGCAGAGGCGGCTGCCGCCTGGACGGATACAAGAGGGTTTTTTCCGCTACCTCCGAAATTAATTTTTGATGACCCTTTTTCTTTCTAAGAATCTTTTGACCCGAGGGAATACCGCTTCAGGCATTCGCTGTTTTCGAAGGGCCGGTCTCCACTGTTCCCGATTGGAAGACAAAAGGAAAGAGACGTCGAAAAAGATGCGTGATTGATGCGCAGCCGGCTCCAGCATTTCGCTGGCTGAATGAAGACAGATTTTTTTTTTTTAGAAAACTGTTCAATCTTTTCATATACCCACATTTTCGTTTTCTAAGACCATCGGGTATATACACGTATGGATTGAAACATAATTTCAGCATTTTCGAAATTGCTTCCGAATGAACCCACTATTTCTCACATATCGCCGTTCCGCGGACCCCTCTTAGTCTAGACAAATAATAAAAATCGCGAGCGCAGGTTTTTCTGCGGATAACTGTTAACCATGCATGGCCCATGACTAGCATACTAAAA
Source organism: Acanthococcus lagerstroemiae (assembly GCA_031841125.1). Lineage (NCBI taxonomy): Eukaryota > Metazoa > Arthropoda > Insecta > Hemiptera > Eriococcidae > Acanthococcus > Acanthococcus lagerstroemiae. The sequence continues at coordinate 16,982,453 of CM063114.1, forward strand.
ATATCCGTCTCCCTAAAGGCCGTTAATTTTCTAGGGGGAGACGTTCAAAGCTTTCCAAAATCTAATTTTCGCAAAAAAAAATACCGGAAACTATCAAATTTACGGAAAAAAGCTTCGAACAAAACTCATTCTTGATAAAAAAAACATGAGCCTTCTTCTTATCAACATTTTCCCCCAACTCGTTCACTAATGCCTTATGGGGAGGTCAAAATGACCATTTGTACTTATAGGTACTTATGCACTAGCACTTGCCTTATGAGAGAAAACGTATTATTGGCATTTTTACAGTCATCGAAGTTTGTGAGCAGCAAGGCTGCTAAGTAGCCTCAAACCAGTTTCTCGAAATCCCGTTAGCTGATCCGTGGAATTTTTTCCTCTCCTGGCCTTATATAACAAGTCGGCATTACTGTTTGACTGGAAGTATAGTGGGAGAACTTGTTCTCTAGTTTGGATGACGTGAAATGAGGAAACAGTGTTAACTTACATTCAGAGAAAAAATATTTACTTCCCTTATTAATTCTTTTTTCTGAATGCAGTAGGCTGCAGTTATGTTGATTCGTGATGGAAAACTCGTACTTTTCGTCTCAATTTTATTTTGCAACAATATTATACTTCTCGCTTTGGTAATTCGTTTACAACCACAATTGATATGCCATCTTCTTTATTTGAGCTTTTGAAACTCGAGAAATCCACTGTTCCTGATCTCTTTCTGAAGTGATGAAACGTCTAAAATTTGAATAAATTCGTTGCAGTGCACAACTTTCAGTTTTTATAAATCTCTCAATTTTCGAGATTGGCATTAGGCGGCGCACACTGGGCCAGAATAGAAAAAAAGGCGCGCATGTACTTTTTCAAAGAAATGGTCACTCAAAACAAAGTCGAAGTAATTATTTCTAAGTAATTTTTAACGTAGAATTCGTTTTTTTGGGTAATTTTTTTTCAGCCCCCAGGGAGGGGTTGTACCTTTTCCAAAATTGCCAAAAATATTAAAAAAATCGAGTTGAGTGTTGAAATTGGGGTAATTTTTCTCGTAGAACTCGATTTTCGAGTCATTTTATGTTTTCGACCCCCACCCCCCTCGGCAGTGGTACCTTTTTTAAATTGTCAAAAATTTTAAAAAATTTTGATATTGAAATACAGTTGTAATATATTTTTCACCTTTTTTTCCTCTTACAAAAAAATAATAAATAATAATGGAACAATTTTTTTGGAAGTTTTAAAAACATCACTTAAAAAAAATAAATAAAAAAATAACATACCTACTTAATGAAACAAATTTTTAAATTTTTAAAATTTTTTTTAGAAGTTTTAAAAAACTGTGTTTTTTTATTCATTTGTCTTTGCTGTCTTCTTCGTCTTCGCTGTCTTCTTCATCTTCGTTTTCTTTTTTTTCGGTTTCTTCATCTTCGGTTTCTTCATCCTCGGTTTCTTCTTCTTCGGTTTCTTCATCTTCGCTGTCTTTTTTGTTATTTTTCTCACCTTTCTTCATTGCGACCACTTCTTCCGGCAATTCAGTTTTTTTTTTCTGTGACCGGTTCCATCATGCTTCTGATGAATGGATCAGAAAACACGAGGAATCGGTTAGCAATATCGCGAATGGTGTCAATTCTTTTCGATTTGCGAGAAAATCGATCACGGAAAATTTTAAAAAACTTATGGCTTCCTTCTTGTGATTCTTCGCCGAGTAAGTCTAAAAAAATCAAACAATTATTAAGTGGAGTATAAAGTTTTTTACGGTGTTTGTAGACACGGAGATACCTTCTTCAGCAGCACATTTTAATATTTCTTCTTCTAATTCAGCAACCGAATTTCCGATTTTTCCTTTTAATTTTTCAAGAATGAAGAGATGATTCAAACCTAGAAAATTGATTATAAAAAATCTAATACCACTCGCCTTACAGCTGAAAACCTAAATGTACCAAAAAATGAAACTTGACTACAAAAATGACCTAGATTTCAACACTCTACTCGATTTTTTTTTGCACCTTTTGAAATTTTGAAAAAGGTACCACCTCCCGGGGGGTTAAAAACAAAAAAGGAGTCGAATATCAAGTTCTACACGAAAAATTACATTGATTTTAACACCCAACTTGATTTTTTTTCACATTTTTGACAATTTTGGTAAAAATACCAATCCCCCAAGGGGCCAAAAACAAAAAAGGACTGAAAAATCGAGTTATACGTGGTAAATTACTCAGATATAGACACTTTCAATAGTCCGTACAGTAAAATTTTTCAATACTTTTAGAATAATTAAAATAAGCCGGGTTTTTTCTTATCTACATATAGCATTTTCATGGCTTCAATGCCGCATAAGTATGAGATCCCGGCAGTATCCGGTAAAAAAATTATCACAGTCCCTTTCTACATGCTTCAGTACACATTTTCTCGTATTCGTCGTTTTGGATACTTTTGGATATAAAAACTTATCGATAATATAGTAAAAAAAATTCATCACCGTTTCGTTAAAATTTATTCAACTTTGACCCCGCATATATTGAAAATGAAAAAAGATACAGGTACGAGGATTGAATATTCGAAAAGTACTTACTTTTATCTTTCTCCATGATGATTCACGACATTAATACTATTTTTTTTCTTAACAACAATAACATAAAACACAGGCGCTATTTTGAACACGTTACACAGTAGCCGCTACTAACACGTTAGTACAACGTTTGACACGCCCATAACTCAGTAGTGGGGATAAAACAGCTGATCGCCGGTTGTTTTAACACCGTGGATGTATATGTTGTCGACGTCTTTGACTATATATAACTATATGGACTGATCAAGTTGATAAAATGTTGTTTCAACATCTTTTGTGCTATAATGATTAAGCGAATGATAACAGGTGATAACCTGTAATTTATGTAATGTACTATACAAAGATCTGCGGATTCAAATAATTTCTGTCACCATAAGGATTGTTTTTGATGTTAATGATGAATATTCTTAGTCTCTTTTTGATTAGTTGTTTCCTATTTACAGCAATTACTGAGTTCGGAACGATAGTTGTGGCGTTTAATGCTAAAACAACATTCGTGAGGAACTCTTGTTTTGTGAAGAAAACTTGTGCTTTGATACAATTTTACGGCTGCTTTTGTTACAGACTTTTCCAACTTAAATTTGGGAGCGGTTGAATTATTCCTGTAAAACAAACGCTGAAGCAGGCTATGGAATAAAAGACGTATTGATTTGCCTTGTTTTCTCAGTTTTTCTTCTCATTTTTCCTTTTGTGCAAAAATATTTGGCTGTATCAATAGACAAATACGGTATATATAATTGAAAAATACATTGGTTGATGTATAGGCTCAAAAGTGGACTGATTTTCAGCAAATAAATCGCATCTTTTCAAAAAATTCCTGGTTTTAATATTTTATTCTTCCCTGAGGGTGGGAATTCATTTTTGCCCAGAATGGTATAAGAGCCTAATACTATGCGACTACCTATATTTGAAAAAAATCCTGCCAATGTAGTGCTCATTTTTGCAGCTTCAAGAAATACCTGAAATACTTCAGTTTCACCAATAACCACACACGAAACATATGTGCGAATTCATGATGACGGATCCAAAAAAAGAAAACAAGCCGAAACTTCACACAATTGTACCGTTTTGCTTCAAAAATAATACTAAAATTACTCTATGAAGTTATGCGACGAACTCTCATTACAACGTTATGATCTAGGATACAGAACAAACTGATAACCAGAAATCACAGCAAGGTCTTCTCTAATCATTATAGCACAAAAGATGTTGAAACAGGGTCGTGTGCAAGATTTCCTTGTAGTAGTGGTGTCTTGATCAGTCCATATAGTTATATATAGTCAAAGGTCGACGTAGCTAGACAGTTTGACGGTAACGAGAGTTTCATTTTTTGCTAGATGCGCGGGTTTTTTCGCATTCTGGCCCAGTGTGCGGCGATAATAATTTTTGTTTCATTTTTAAAGTAGCCCTGATTCGTAGCCATCTTTCACGAACATAATGAATTTTTTCTCGGTGAATTTCATTCAAAAACTTTTTAAATGGATGAAGGAATCAAGGGTAATATTGAAATCGCATCTTCACAGGTGGAAGTCAGTATGGCCAGCTTTGAAAATTGTCCCTCGATTTCTTGTCCATCGGTATGGCTCTTTTTCAACCAATCACAAAACAGGAGTTTCAATATTTTTTCGTCGCGATTGATGGTTAAACTGTACGTATTCTTATCAGAGCAATACAGTCCGCATATCAAATCCGGTTACAATGGAAATAATAATAAAAATAAAGTTCTAACCGACGCAACAGTGGCGCTTGCGGTTTTAAAGGTAAGTATGTGGGCAAACAAACGAGATACCCGAGAATGAATCGCGTTTGATTTCGACAGTGGCGGTTGTGGTTTTAGATGTAAAAGTGAATGTATCTAATAAACCGATACGAAGATGGTTTTACACGGTCTCTGCAAGAGTGACTCGAGGTATCAACATAAGGAATCGATGAAAGGAGTTCATTTTGTGAGGTTTGTAATATTATTGTGTATAATTCTTACTGAAATTGGCGTGAACCAGCCGACATTTGTAAACAAAATGAGTTATTAATATCGTAGGAAAGAGCGTAAAAAGTAGAATTTTTCAGAATCGGGTCCGCGGCCCGCGATTCAAAAATGTGTACTCACGTTGATCAAAGCTTATCAGTAAACGCTATGTCATATAGTTTCTACATGGCTCTTGAACTTAGAATAACGTGTTCTTAAAAAACAGATATTGCTGGTTGGTTTCCTTACGTTTAACAGCGTCCAAGTACGATCCTACTTTTTGTTCGAAGTTGGTTAGTGGAATAGTCGCCCAGACTTCAGCTGAAAGGCCGACCCTATTACCAAGTCGCAAGTTAACCTGGCTTGTTTTTTTGCTTTTTTTTTTTGTGACGAGACTCATGCATTTGCGTATTACTGTCTCAAATTAAGAATGTAAATGAATAAAAATAAAAATAATAAGATAGAAAATAAAAATAATAAAAATTATTCCAAAAATTACATGCAAGTATTATATAAAAAAATGTTAAGTAACTGAAATAAAAAAGTAAGATGCCAAAAAAAAAATACTGGTCGCTTTGAAAAAATGATCATAAATGTAAAATATCAGAAAAAATTCTCAAAAGATAAAAATTTGAAAAAAAAATAGAATTATTTAAATTAAAGTTTAAGTAAAAATACTCAAATAATTGAATTACAATGAAGTAAATTCTTTAAAAAATGATTGTTAATTTTAAATAATTTAATGAAATTATGGATTTATTTATCTTTACTTTATGAATTAAATTCGGATTTTATCCATTCTTTTTTTGAATTAAATCTTTAAATAAATCAATTAACTGAATAAATTTATTTTTAATATTATTTAAAATATTATATTTAATTTCCAATTTTAAAAAAATAATAAATTATTTTATTTATATAAAATAATATTATTAATTTTCAATTAAAAAATGTTATAAAATTATTTTAATTACTAAAGGAAGTGTATTTCGGCATGGTTATCTTTATGCAACGATAGACGTTCATCATTCATAAATAATTACATGATCTAATTAATGGGTTAATATGCGTTTATCAACTCTCCATATAATGTTTTGTTTTGGAGTATACTAATCGATGGCAGAACACTTTTTGTTCGCTATTGTCTTTCGGCATGGCATTTAACATTTTGATAGTCATGCCAAAATGCAGAATCCCCTCCCTGTCAGCCCAGTCTTACCGATACTCATATGTTATACACAATGCCTCTTAACGACTCCCATCAAGAAACGTTAAAAACTCACTTGAAGTATAAACATTCTTGAAGAATAACCCATATATTGAGACCTAGTTACCCATGTATTTTGTTCTTGGTTGTTGGATTAGTTACATTGTTATCAATTATTCCACACGCCGGGTCATCCCATTCCAAATCGTCCCAAGCTATAAAGAATTGAATTTTTCTTTGCCTTCATGATTGCGCTACGTATTTGCTATGAAATTCCGCTCGTCCACGACGATGGACACCTCCCTGTATGGTTTACACTCAAAAGATGGTAATTGTCTTGTTTGATGAATTGGATTGGTAGAACTGGTTACGGATGTCATTGTGTAACCCAAACTATCCCTGACTATGGACCATTCTAGAGCTGCTGCGAATCTCCGGCAGGGTTCACACCGCTGTCACGACCTTCCTGCGTTGTCATTCGCACCAAGACGAGAAGGTGAGGGGTGAAGAAGGGAAGCACGTCCGGCTGTGGTGCACCCGAAATCCAGGTTAATGGAGTGTTGCCTCGGTCAGTAGGGTGCCCTATAGTGGCCCTAGCAGGACGGCGTGAACCCGAAGCCGAGAGGCAAATTAGGGGCCCGGGTCAGTCTCAATGCGTCCCACTGGTTACTGATGCAATACTCAGGTAGTTTCTGATGCCAGGGATGCGGTGTTTGGGGAGCCAATTTGGTATACGTGCATCGCTATACGCTCCACCAGTGTAACCCAAAATATCCTCCCTCTATCCTCCAAAAATATGGAAAATTAAGTATTCTTTGTTTCTGGAGAAAAACCGATGTACTTTTTGAAGAATACCTGATTTTTGTCTGCCAAATCCCATACTTGTGTGCACAGCCGACAATTTTTTTTTAAAGTTCCTCACCTGCACTCTACCCCTTGGACCATGGATGGTCGAAGCTCTATCCAGCTAACTATTTCCTTCTACGTTCCACATGTGTGGGTGTTGAACTTCGAAAAAATCGGATTTCTATTGAAAACAAAAACGTCTGCTGAGCAGACATCCGATTTAGTTACCAAATTTAAAACACGATCTATGGTGGCGATCCTAGGAGGTTTGGAGCCGACCGCCCCCCCCCCCCTTCCAGCAGGAATTTCTACGATGTTTTGCGCATCTGGTTCCTTGAAGGTGTCATGTAGGCGAAGTCGTAGCAAATACGTAAAATTTCTTTTTTTGTTTTTATGGTTTGCAAGTTAGCGAAAAATTCGTTGCCCTCCGGCCTCGAGCACGACCAACAGAGTGTTTTCAGTTAGCAGTTTTGAACTTTTCAGTTCGCAGTTTTCGAATTTCTCTTTTCCTTCCACCCGCGCACCCAAAATGGAAGGAGAATTGCTTCGGTACGTCTGTGCAAGGTGGGTTCCTTAGCAGTGTACTGATGTGAGCTAACACAACGCTACTGTGGAAGTTATGCACATAGTTTTGAGAGGTCCAAGTATACAGGGTGTGTACCGATCATCTGAGTCATATCTAAGGTCATCTGTGTTGAAAAGAGGATCACCTAAGTCATCTGAAGTCATCTGTTTTCGCTGTAATTCAACTAAAAATTTTTTATTATACTAAATGGTTGGGGAAAACTGCTTTGTACAGACATCAGCTAATGGCTACATAGTCGGCGGGAAGTTCACATGGGTTTAATATCGATGCATGTGTATCGGCTTCTTGGGTGCGAGGCTGAAGTTGGAGCGATGAGCCAGTAAAAACGGTCGAACTTTTCAGTTAGCACTTTTCGAATTCCTCTCGCCCTTCCTCACTGACTGACTTAAAAATGAAGAAAAAATTGTTTCGGTACGTCCCTGTAACCGGAGTTCCTCAGAAATGCGCGTACGCCCGGTAACACGACGCTACTGTGAAAGTGGTGCCCGTTTGAAAGATCCAACCGCATAGATCCTCTTTACCCGAGTACATTTATCTTCTAGTTTTCGTTCCTAATTCGGCACCTCGGACGGCCAAGAACCGGCACGATTTCAAAGGTGTGTCGGATTTGGATCCCGTCGATAGTGGATCCGCGGGAACGAAATGCAAGAAACTTTGTAGATGCACGAGTCTCCTTACCTGATCTTTCTAGTCGCGTTTTCAAGAATCCAAAACTATTCACAATTTTTCGAAAACCACCGTAACCGATGAACGAACGCCAGAAACCGAACTTCCGTACATTAAAATTCAATGAACATTCACACGATCGTATAACCGCATGCGAACTCGTATCACAAGAGGGAAAAGTTTAACTTTATGACCGTGGAAAATATAATTGAGACTGAATACGGCGGGTTTCGGAAAATGGGTTGAGACAGAACGTTACGTGTGCCACATGTAAAACGTCTGCGCATTGTTCGGATATCGTTGCTAAGGTGACGACGCATATTGAATTGGCCTGCAAGCATGTATTTAAGTGTAAGAAACCAGCTCTTTAGTTATTTGATGTTTTATTAAAACAATAATCGAAATCATAATTGGTAGTACTTGTTTGGCCGGTATAAGACTCGTGGCCAGCTCACGAGACCTTTGCCAACGAGCGTGTAATATGTTGATGTTTTCAACTTTTTCGAGTTTGTTTTCGATATTGCCCCTCTGTGTGTGCTGCCTTGGCGCGGCGAGGGGGCTTGCGGAAAAACTAAAAGATCATAGGGGAAGGAGAACTCCGACAGATGAACCCTGATGAAAGCGAGGGAATACTACATTATATGTGGCAGTTTATATAAAAAGGGGTAACTTTGTCGATATCGAAGTCTCAGGAAACGCGAAAAAAGAAAAACAAAATTTTTTGGTCGAAAAAATCAGTTTTGAGATTTTGGTTGATTTCTATAGAAAAAACATCGCAATAACGAAGAGACAACACTTACGAGAGAAAAGGGAGAGAGAGAAAGAGAATTAGGAAAGAGAGTGAGAAAAGAATGCGAATGTCTGCGTTCGCTTCTTCATGGTTTTTCGGAGCTCACGAATAAATCCGATGTTCTGAACTGTTGCCACGCTGAAGAGCGAAAAATTACCTTTCCAACAAGCCCTCGTCGAGGCTGGTAACGTGATTCCGCGGCGAGTTAGGGCTGCTTGACGGAGTGGGAGAATAAGGTGTGTCTAACTTTAAACGCGTTTTTCCCAAAAACGTGTTTTCGCGCGTTCTTGTTAAGGCGGCTATACACTTAGCGTATTTTGTATTTTGTGACTTTTCACCGGGCTGGAATAACGGAATCGTTTCGTTGTGGTACTCGTTATAACGTAACGTAACGTTCCTGTATTGTTACTGTTATGATAACGTTATGGCAAACTTTCTCGTTATGGTAGTAACGGTTACATAACGTTATAATGGTTCACCCTCCCTTGTAAATTTCCTTTTTTAATTTTTAATATTTCCTTGTTTTGTGACATCGCTATAACCTAAAAAGTGAAAAGGTTTTTTTTTCCAACTTTTTTTGTCAATCTGTTTCACAATTTTAATTTTACATTTTTGGGACAAAATTCAGAATCAAAATCACAATTCAGACCGTTCAGAGACAAAATTTAATTCTGCGGCTCATAACATAAATTTTATGTTGGTATTGGTCGGTATAGTAGTACTAGTTAACTAGTAAGGTCGATGATTTTAACAGAATACAGAAATCAAAATATTAATCAGAATTTAGAATATTAGAAATTATTTAGAATATTAAAACAAGTATTCAAGTTTATTTTGTTTATTTTTATTATATTAAAAAAGTAAGAAACTAAAAGAACACAAAGAGGTTATTTAATAGATAAGTACCCACTTAAAAAAAAAAAAAAAAAAAAAATTATCAACTGCATGACTATGAAAATAGACATTGTAATTCATTTTAACTTAAGAATCATAACAAATATGGACTTAATCACCCAATCACCAGTGTTGTTAGACAAAACGATTTTTTGTCATTTTGTCGGACGAGCATTTCACTTTTTTTTTTGTTATGTCATGAGTTTTGTCATTTTGTTTTTTCATAATTTTGTTATGGCATGACAAAATTATTTTGTCATTTTGTCATATCCACAAATTTTCAGGTATTTTACTATTTTTACATACAATCCAATCCTACCAATCACCAATGATATTTTAACAAAGGTTGCATACTTGGAGGCTAAAAAGAAATTGTGATTTAAACCTGCACTAGAGTGCGCTGCAAAATTGCCTGCGCGGTGCGCGGTTGTTAGCGGGTGAAAATGAGTGAGTGACCATGTTGTGTACTTTCAAATAGAAACACTGCTATCTTTAGTAGGGTAAAAAAACGAGTAAAAATTATTCTGCCAGTACGCCAGTAGAACTGATTGTAATTTAATTTTTTGGTGATGATGCAGTCGAATTTAGGACAAATTTTCTTTGAAAGTGAATTTTGAATCGACTTAATGATAGTTGAAGTTTGCTACACGCTTCCAGTAAATCATACGTGATCACTCCTCTGGCTTGGGTTGACTTCTTAAGTTTTGACTGATGGCTAATAGCTGATCACTTCTTTAACAAAAAGTGTCTGAGAAAAAGGACCTAATGCATAGGTCAGTTTAGATACATTTTCTAAGACACTAATTCCATGTTCTTCTAGTCTTTCTTAACTTCTTGATCCTTGTTCTTTTCCACCAACGTAATATTGGAATGACAAAATGTCATGACAAAATTAATTTGTTATTTTGTTTTGTCATTGATTCATTTTTTTGTTATGTCATTTCTATTTTGTCATATGACAAAACTGAGAAATGGTTTTGTCATTATGACAAAATTCCTAAAATTCAACTGTCATTTTGTCATTTTGTTTTGTTATGTCTAACAACACTGCCAATCACATCAGATTCTGATGTCTGTACAACTGGAAAATCATGAGAAATCTGTAGTCTACTACTATGTTTGATCAACAAGAAAAAATTAATAAAGTTAGAATTGAAAATAGCTACAAAGTACAAACCTTGGCGACTTCAATCTCAATTTTCAAACTGAAACTGCACTTGGGCACTGAAGAAGTGAAGATGCAAGATGATCATTATTAATCAAACAATATCAACTTATTATTCTTATCATCTTATCAACTCATTCAAAGGATGGACGGTTGGCAATTTCCAGATTTTTCAATTTTCAATGTTTTTTTTTTCTTTTTTTTAATGCAGTAAAATAACGAGAAAAATTGCATTTGTTACGATATTGTAACAAATTGTTAAGCGTGATCAAATTACCGTAACGTAACGTAACTTAACGCTTAAACGTTTTGTTCTGTTATGTAACCGTTACCGTAACCGTTACCAATAACGTGTTTCCAGGCCTGCTTTTCACGAACTATTTCACGAAATATATGATGAAACGCGAACCAATCACTATACACTTCTCCCAATACCAGCTGTTTCGTGTTTCGTCTGTTCATCTCATCCTGTTCGCGAGAATCTGAAAATCGGCGCGAAAAGACGCGAAAATGAAAAAATATTCAATCTAGCTCCTCTTCCCAGTGTAAAAATTTTTTTGAGAAAGTCGTAATGAAACGAAAATTTGAAAACCAACGAATTCATTTTCTGGAACATTCTGCCATCGGGATGTTCTTCGGCTCCCCTCTCCTTCACAAATGCAAATAAGAGTGAATGAATGAGACTTCCGAGGTTTTGGGGAAAGAGTAACTAATCCACAAAATTTGAAAAAAATCTAAAGACCGCATAGTAATTATTATCGCGTTACGAAAGAGACTTATTATTTTCAGATGTATGACCTTTATTGTATCTATCGATACTCTTAAATTGAAGCCTCCTCCGCCTCCCGTGATGCCATAATTTTCCAGCTCCTAACCACCTTTGTACTTTCATAACATTTGGCGTTAGATATGCTGCAGATTTTTCTCACCTGGGTTCCAGAATTCATTTTAATAGTTATTTTCCCTCCTCTCCAAACCATTCCAGTTACTCTAGTTTTCCTCAAGTTCCAAATTCTTTACGAGATTCTAAAGTAAATTTTTTGGACAGGATAGCCAACCTAGCTCTGAGACGCTGATTTCGAATATCGCCTCAGATTTTTATCCGACCCTTTCCAGAGCACTGTCGTAATACGAATTCAGCTTCTCCAAAGAAAAATTGCACGAAGTATCGAAACAGGGGTGGTTTTGTGTCGCTGATTTCGAATATCGCTTCTGATTTTTAATCTGAACCAAATTCAAGCCCCTGTGCTTATTTCAATTGAGAAATTTTTACGACGTTATTTTCTATGAGCAAAACTTAGATAAATAAAACTGTATTTTTACCCCATTCCGTGGCTTTAATTTAGAAGAGGGTGAATTCCGAATCTATTATTGTTTGTCCTACGCTCTTGCTACCACATTGGTCGCACCAGGAGGGATAGGATTCAAAAATTACCCCTAAAATCGAGTACAGCGACCTCAAAAACCTGTAAACCAATTTTCGAATTCTATTCTTTCGGCATTAAGTCACACGAAAAGGGGGAAAAAATTTAAAAAATTGAAAATCTATGATGTATTTAATTCATTGATATCGCACCATGCTGCACCCCATAGAGCGCGTTTTCATTTCCATCATTTAATTTTTTTTTTTCGTTTTCATTTTTGATATTCGAAAATTTTGAAAATTTCTCCATCACTTTTTTCGGCAAAACATGTCGCGAGACTGTCGAAGAGTGAAGCTTGTTTATCAATTCGAAGGAAGAGCCGTGTGAAGGCTGTTTTCTTCTCCTTTTCCTCAGAATTCTGTGATACGTGAAGATCTTTTAAAACTTCTGGAATATACGCCATAGCTCTTTCAAGTTATAATTTGCTGATTTTTAAATTTGTAAATTACCATGATTGAAAATAAATGACTTTAAATGACTTCAATGACCTTCCTTCAAAATAAATGACTTTAAATGACCGTTACATTACATTACATTACATTTGTGTGTGAGGTGGCGCTACATGCACCGAGCGCTCAGACTTTGCAGTCCATTGCACTATTCCTCAAGTTGCTGTTAAGGATCAGCTCAGTAGCCTCACTTTTATAGCCAAAGTGAGAATTTTACTTAGCTCTATCCCTTTAACTTCACTGGGTGCTAGATATTCTAGCCCCAATGCTTCGCGTCTTGTCCCGGCTATTGCTGGGCACCGACATATGATATGGATCGAGGTTTCTTCCTCTTCTCCACAGTACCTACAGGAGCCGCTTCTTACCACTCTATTTTATACCACATGTGTTTTGTGGCCCCATGACCGGTTAATAGTCCGACCATGAGCCTAGCATGTTTCTGTCAAGCCCTAATAGGAACTTGGCATACTTACTGGGGGTGTCCCCTATCAGTGTTTTACTGACGTTCATGCCACTGGCCGACTGCCAGTGCATTTCCGTCTGCTTGCTTATCCAAGCCTTTACTTTGGATTTTATGACGCTGTATGCTACAGGAAGACACGGCCTGGGCGTTGCCAGTTCCTTTTTGGTGCCCTCCTTCGCCAGCTTGCCAGCGATTCTGTTCCCTTTTATGCCGCAGTGTCCCGGTGTCCATAGTACGGCGACCCGGTTCTCCTGAGCAAGGGTGTATAGTTTGTTAACACACTCCGCCACTACTAGGGATGTAGTTTGGTGTGACGATAGTACTTTGATAGCTGATTGGCTGTCTGTACAGATATAGATCTGCTTATTAACAAGGCCCTTCTGCTGGCTTCTCTCAATGGCCACCGTGATCGCCATTATCTCCGCTTGGAGGATAGTGACGCTCTCGCCCAGTGCCACTGAACAGTTGCCAGCGCCTTTTGCATTCGTGATTCCGATTCCTGCACCTTGGTCATTCTTAGAGGCATCTGCAAACCACACATTCTCCTCTTTTCCTAGAATGCTTGGCCATCTTTTTTCCCAAGCCTCCCGTGTGGGTATTAGCGCACGGTATGGCTTGTCAAAGAAGTGTTCCATCGCAATTCGATCCTTTGGCATCCCAAAGCATTTGTCTATCGTCCTGGCCATCTCCCATATCCTTCCGTGGCCTGTCTTATGGGCCCGAAGGTTTGGTTGACCCAGACGATGAGCCCCCATTATCGCCGCTGCTTCTATAGCAGTGTGAAGAGGTGGCAAGTTCAGGAGCCTTTCTAGTGCCTTTGTCGGCACCGTACTCATTGCCCCCGTTGTCATCACGCACGCGAGCCTTTGCAGGTGGTCTAGTTCCTCTCTGACGTTGGTCAGGTGGACCCGGCCCCACCACACAATGGCCGCATATGTGATTCTGGGGCGTATTACACCGGTATATATCCAGTGCATCATTTTGGGAGAGAGTCCCCAGGTCCTGCCGACATAGGTGCGGCAAGCCCAAAGAGCCTCAATCCCTTTTTTTATTTTATCTGAAACGTGATCCCTCCAGGAGAGTTTTTCATCAAGATATACTCCTAAGTACTTCACCTTTCCTGTGAGGGCTAACGGTCTTCCCGTGTATTGCACCTTGATCAACTCATTGCCTTTCCTTTTACGAGTGAAAAGAGTGATCTCCGTTTTGTCCGGGTTTATCGATAACCCCTTTTTCGCACACCATTTTTCCACACATCGGAGTCCCCACTGCGTTATCTCCGCGATGGTTCCCGGAAATTTGCCGGTTACCACCACAACCAAATCGTCAGCGTAGCCCTGTGTGTATATTTTTTGCCCATTTAACTCCTCCAGCAAGCTGTCCACCACCAGGCTCCACAGTAGGGGAGAGAGTACTCCCCCTTGTGGGCAGCCCCTGATGGTAGTTGCATGGATCCGTTCTTGTTGGTATGTTACCCGGATCTCCCTGCCTTTTAGCATAGATACAATCCAGTTTATTAAGCTTTCCTTCACTTCCCTTTCCCTCAGGGCTGTTTCTATGCATTCATGAGAGGTCGCGTCAAACGCTCCCTGTATATCCATGAATGTTGCCAGGACATAATCTCCGCCAGTCATCCCTCTCTCGATTGCTGTAACAAGTGAGTGCAGTGATGACTCTACTGATTTGCCTGCCCTATATGCATGCTGGTTCTCATTTAGTGGGAATCTTTTCAGGGTAACCTCTCTTAGATGCCTGTCTATCAGCCTTTCCAAGGTTTTTAGCATGAATGATGAGAGACTTATCGGCCTGTAGGATTTGGCCTTGCAGGGGTCTCTGCCTGGTTTAGGCAAAAACACCACTCTCACACCCCTCCACGATTTTGGAATGTGCCCTAGGGCTAATGATGCCCTGAGGACGCTAATGAACGTTCCCATTATGGTCTCTAGTCCTGTCTGTAAGCAGACTGGATAGATTCCATCTGGGCCCGGTGCTTTGTACGGCGAGAATGTGTTTACCGCCCAACATACCCTGTCTGGTGTAACCACCTCCTTCGCCGTTTCCCAATCTGTTCCTTTTCGCACACTGTCGGCTCCTGGTAGCGGCTGTGTGTTTTTCATAATTTTTGCTCCCGGAAAGTGCGTGCCAATGAGGTGCTCTATTGCCTCTCTCGGGGTGGTGGAGAAACCACCCGTCGGGAGTTCGAGCGGCCCCTCTGCCACCCACCTTTCCTTACTGAGAAGTTTTTGCAGGCGTGCCGTCTCCGGTACCTTTTCTATAGATTCGCAGAAACGTCTCCACCCCTCTGTTTTGGCTTGCTTTACCGCCTTTTTATATGCTTTTTGGGCCTCATGATATAATTCCCAGTAAGCCGGTGTATTATTTTTCAGTGCAGCCCTCAGCCTTCTTCGAGTGTCTTTCCTACGTTTCCCCAACTCTGCTGTCCACCAGATGGTTTTACGTAATTTTATTATCTTAGGCTCACAGTTCTTCTCGTAGGCGTCCCTGAGTGCACCATCCAGTATGTTGGCTTGTGCTTCCAGGTCGTCCACGTTCTGAATCCGTTGCCAGTTGTAACTTGTCAGTCTTTCTAAGTCATTCTTAAAGCCTCCCCAGTTTGTTTTCCTAGGGTTCCTAATAGCTCTTTGTTCCTCCTTAGGTGCCCGGATCTGGTATTGGATGTATCGGTGATCCGATAAAGACGGTTCGTCCAACACTCTCCATCCCTGGACTCGGTCCCTAAGTTTGGAATTACAGAGTGTTATGTCTATAACTTCTTGCCTTAGTTTTGTGACAAACGTTGGTTTGCTTCCCTCATTTAGAACAAGCAGATCCTGTGTCGCAAGGTAGTCTACTAGCCCTTTCCCTCTCGGATTTGTGCCTGTACTCCCCCAGATAGTATGGTGCGAGTTGGCATCGCATCCGACAAGAAGGTCCAGCTTTTCCCTCACACAGTGTTCTACCAGTTCTCTGAGCTCATCAGTTGGGGTAGGGTTCCGAGAGTCGGATGGAAAATATGCTGAGCATATTACTATCTTCTTCTTGTTCCCTTTCTCCTCATATTCCAAAGTGGCCGCCACAAGATCCCGTAGGGTAAATCCCGGTATTGCTGTGCAGCTCACTTGATATGTAAATATCGCTGCACGTGGTCTTCCTGCATTTTTTGCATAAATGAGATGCCCCTGTGCCATTTGTATGCCTCTCACTTGTTCCCGATGATACCATGGTTCCTGTAACAGGCATATATTTGTTTGCCCCTTTTGCAGCCTCCTGCTCAGCAGGTAACAGGCTGCTTTGCATTGGTGCAGATTAATTTGCAATACCCTTATCATTCCGTGTATAGCTTTTCTCTGTTATCCTCAGACTGTCACCTTGACATCAACCAGGCGGTCCAGGAAAAACAGCTTGTTGCCCTTTCTTCTCAGGTACTTCACTGACTCCTCGTCGACACCCACCGCCAGAAGTGTACCTTTCGGTTCCTCCCTGCAATGGGCAACGTACCAGGACCCAGCAGACAGCCCCTGATTCTGCAGCTCCAGCCTCTTTAGGAGCACTTGCGCTGTTCGCCGGCTTGTACTCAGCCAGACCGACGCGCTGGTCAGCTTCGGCAGACCCTCCCAGGGCGCGACTTTGAGAGTTTCCTCCCCCAGTCGCACCCCGCTGGCGAGCCCCGCCAAGAAGCGTTCCCGGCTCGTCTGGTCTGCGCATACCACCTGCAGTGTTCCTTGATACAGCGTTATTTGTTTGATGTTCGGTAACGCCGTTTCCGGTAGTTCCCAAAGCATCTCACGAATAACGCCTTTGGCGTCCTTTGCTTCCTCGGCCGTCAGAGTGGTCTTCGGGTAGCCGTCCCGAAAGATGGCCGCCTTATGTCCCTCCTCCGCCGCCGCCGAAGCACAGGTCGTCGTCCTACTCTTTTTTGGCGCTGCCTTCTCGGGTCCCGTCGACGGGGTTTCCCGCGGTCTCTTGCCTGACAATGGAGTTCCCGCAGAGGTTCCCTTTTCATGTGTGCCCTCCTTGGTTCCTCCACCGTTCTCCTGCTGTCTCTGCTTCTCACGCTGCGCCTTCCTTTTCTGCGCTCCTGTACGTTTTCTTCTTTCCTCTTCTGTTATTTTGGCGACGGATCCCTGGTTCCCTGGTCCGCCCGCTTGTGTCCCTGCTTCACCGGATCCACCCGTAGATGTCTCCGGTTCCGCTGGTCCAACCGTGGGTGTCCCTGGTTCCCTGGTCTCCGTCTCCATCTCCATCTTCTCGCCCAGTGTCACTCGGTCCATCACTTCTGACAGCCCTTCCGCTGCACGCTTCTCTCCAGTGTCCCTGCGGGTCCGGCTTTCGCCAGCCCCAGCAGGTCCGCTTTCCTTACTTAAATAAAAAAGAGATTTTGTTTCTTCCATACGGTTCCCACGAGTACCAGAGAAATATATCGTCCACCGTGGCAGAGCTCCGAGTACCACGGCAAGCTTACTTACTGAGGGAGGTCAGCCGGTATCCCTCAGGTTCCTATTCGCGACTGTTTTAGCCCAACAGCCATGCATCCCTTCGGCATAGGTAACACCAACCTTTGGGATTGGGCCCGTAGCTGTACTGAGATACAGGCTACGGAAAGAAGGGGGTAGGCAACTCATCGTCTGTCGTACACGGGTCACCCGACGCTGGTGACGGCCCTCACTGCTACATACCCGATTTTGAGAGGGGAGCAGCTTTGCCGTCTATGCCACACGACCATTCTGACTTTACGTCGTCGGGTCTTTCTTTCGCATCCAACGTCGGGTTCCCCGCCTAGCGCACAGATTCCGAGCGCGGGACGTGCTTAACTATAGGGACTGAAAGAAGTTAAGACACTAGCGTAAGGTCCTCGGGTGCGCCACGCCCGTACTTGCCAGATGCAAGCCCTTGAGGTTAAATGACCGTTAGAAGCCCTGAAAATGTGTTACAGTTTTTGTTTTTGTTTTTATTTCTTTCTTACTTTTTTTTTTTCATCGTTTTCTTTAATTAATATCAAGTGAAAAAACTGTAATACTTTGTTCCCTCCTAATCTGGCTAGTTTTGGCCGTAGGAGGAGACATTAATATTGAATTAAAAAATAAATAAATAAATATTTAGGTTTAAGAAATAATCCGAACTTCGAAACTGGTTCAGTCGACATACCGTGTTGGCGCTTGTTCATACCCAAAGTGGGCATGGAAAAGTATACATATTATACTAAATAATGTTAGGCGCTGTATGAAAAGGAATCATAGGTCGCAAAAATGAATTTTGCCCAACGGAGGGTCAGCGCTAAATTTGGACAACGAATTCGAAATCAGCGAGAAAAATTCGCTCGTGCTGATTACTCAATTTTTCGAGACAAATTCGAATCCGTTGAAAAATTGAGCTAAAGTCACTTTTTGACCCATTTTGACCACATTTTCGAGTGTAACTCGGGAACGGAGCATTACCGCCAAATTTCAACATCGAATTCGAACTCGGCGTGAAAAATTGAGTAATAAATGAACTTTAATTCAAAATTTTTGATTTTTTCGAATTTGGAACATTTTTTTATAGGTACATCATGTCTTTTTTGGGGCGAAAAAATTTTCGGAGAGCTTGGGTGTCGGCGCTGATGCTAAATTACTCAATTTTGCGAGCCGAATTCGAATCCGTTGTCAAAATTGAGCTAGAGTCATTCTTCCACCCATTTTGACCACATTTTCGAGTGTGTCTCGAGAACGGAACGTCGCCCCCCCCCCCAAATTTCAACACCGAATTCGAACTCAGCGTAAAAAATTTAGAGCTTTAATTCAAAATTTTTGATTTTTCGAATTTTGAAAATTTCTCCATACTATGCATCATGTCTTCTTTGAGGGAAAAATGTTCGGTGAATTTTGAAGTCGGCGCTGATGGTGCTAATTACTCAATTGTTTGAGACGAATTCGAAACCGTTGTCCAAATTGAGCTAGATTCATTTTTTGACCCATTATGACTACTTTCTCGAGTGTATCTCAGGAACGAAGCGTCGCCGCCAAATTTGAATACCAAATTCGAACTCAGCATGAAAAATTGTGTAAAAAGCAGTCTACAATTCAAACTTTTTAATTCTTTCGAATTTGGAAAATGTCTTCATATTATACATCATGTCTTTTTTGAGGGAAAAATGTTCGGTGAATTTTGAAGTCGATGCTGATGGTACTAATTACTCAAATTTTCGAGCCGATTTCGAATCCGTTGTCAAAATTGAGCTAGACTCATTTTTTGACCCATTTTCACTACTTTCTCGAGTGTGCCTCGGGAACGGAACGTCGCCGCCAAATTTCAACACTGAATTCGAACTCAGCGTAAAAAATTGAGTGACAGACAGTCTTTAATTCAAAAGTTTTCCATACGAAATTTTCGGAAATCTTTGGAGTCGGCGCTGGTGCTAATTACTCAATTTTTCGAGACGAATTCGAATCCGTTGTCAAAATTGAGCGAGACTCATTTTTTGACCACATTCTCGAGTGTAACTCGGGAACGAAAAGTCCCCGCCAAATTTCAACACCAAATTCGAACTCTGCGTGAAAATTTGAGTAGAAAACAGTCGTTAATTCAAAATTTTTGATCTTTTCGAGGGAAAAAACGGGGTAAACAGAAGGCTAGATGGTCAGACGACTTCTTTCACTTTATAAAAATAATACATCCCTCCGGCAAAATCAGGAGGACCAAGTTGTTTCACAGAACAGCAGACCGGGTCGAATGAGGGAGGTTGAGGGAGGCATTCGCCCAAAAACAGGGCCTTACGCCAGCAACGAAAAAGTTCTACCTAAAACTGTAATACGTAAACTTTGCGTAATAAAAATGCTTATAATAATAATATCTATGTAGGGCTGAATACAACGCACACTTTTTTGGTCAACTCCCAGCGATAAGACATAATCATATTAAAAGATCACCTCACCAAGGGTGCCCAGTTTTCTTTTTCTAAAATTAAATTCCTTGACTTCTCCGGGCATGTTTCAGAGTGGTCCAAAAGGTGGCTGAACGAAGTTAAAGAGCGCGCAAAAAGACGTGCGCAATATACGAATTCTTGCAGTTTGGTTACGAAGAATAACATTAAAACAAAACTGAAATAGAAGAATAAAAAAAAAACTTAATTTGCTCAATTTCGGCTTCAAACGACAACACATGAAAGTACATTTTCGGAAGCTCTCATATGCATTATGGTTTAAGATGTCTCTCCATTGTCGTTGCTAGTGTGAATCAAAGTCTGGTAGGAAAGGAGGAAATCCAGACCTTATTTGAGAACTGTATAATGAGTTACAAAACAGTCTGTTTATGTTCGTCTGCACTAAGAACTATAGGAAAACTAGCGGACGTAATGGGAGTATTGTGTAGAAGTATTCTCTCAAATACTACCTACATACCTCTTGAACATGATTATTTGCTCCTTCAAGTTTCTTATTCGAAAATGTTTTTTACCGACAGTCAGGTATTATACCCGTCACAGCGGTCGATATGGGGGTGGGGGCAATGTTTTCTTTACGTTTCAGAGTGTGTAAATTGCAACTGTAATGGTGGCTGAATTTCAGGTTTCCTTATATATATATGTATGTATGCATGTATGTATGTATGTACGGACAAAATTTGTATCACGAAAATCTCAAAAAGTAATGAATCAATTGATTCCAAAGTTTGATATATTATGGAGAAGTACCTGAAATTGTGCCCATTGAAGTTTGATGACAATTGGTCGAGTCGTTCATGAGTTTTTCCTCAATACATATAAGGTCAGAATAAAAAGCGCGAAATCTCGGAAACTATTGAATCAATTGATTCCAAAGTTTGATACATTATGGAGAAGTACATTATGTGGGACTGGTGAAAATTCAATGACAAATGTTCGAGTTATTCATGAGTTTTTCCTCAATTGAAGTCGCGTAATTGTCAGTGTTACCACAGTAACTGGTCGAGTCGTTCACGAGTTTGTCCTCAATTGAAATCGCGTAATCGTCAGTGTTACCACAGTAACCCAACCCCACGAATCCCATCGAGGTTTTTCGTTCACGAGTTTGTCCTCACTTGAAATCGCGTAATCAGTGTTACCACAGTAACCCAACCCCACGAATCCCATGGAGCTTTTCCTCGCGATTCGTAAATACGTATAATTAATATTCTAAAAACTAAAACAAAATTTGAATTATAATAAATTACTAATATAAATGAAGTTAATCCTAATAAATCTCATCATATTATTAAATTTAATAAATTAAATCTTGAAATTAAAATTAATATAATATTATAATAAATAAAAATAATAATAACTCATATTTTGTATCTATTAAATAAACATGATTATAAATTTTAATTTAAGAATAAATTATTAAAATAATTAATATAAATAATAAATTAGATTTATCAAATTAAAAAAAAATTTAATTTATTATAAAATTAAATTTAAAATTTAAAATTTAAATAAATTTTAAATTACAAATAATAAATAAAATATTTATTAAAATAAAAATTAATGCATAAAAATATAATTAATAAAAATTATTTACATAAATCTTTAACTTCACAAATTAATATTTTATATTTAAATTATATAAATAAAAAATAATCTCAACTTTTAAAAATAATAATATTATTATTATTATTATTATTATTATAAAAATAAAAGTAATCAATATAAATTCTTTTACTGAAAAAATGAAACTTATAAATTTAAAATATTTAACTGAATTATTAAAAGAGATAAAAATAATTAAATTATAAATTAATAAAATTATTATAAATATCACTAAAAAAATTAATATAGTTAATCTAAAATTTAAAATTATAACAAAAATAAATAATTCTCCTAAAAATATTAATATAATAGGAATATTAATATTAATCAAAAATATTATAAATAAAACAAATATAAACTTATTAAAATAATTTATATCAATTTGTATGATTATTAACTGTATTTTAGAAAAATTATAAATATGTCCACATATTATAATTTTTTTTTTTTTTTTTTTCACGAGACACGTAACGCCTGTCTGCCATGATCTCGGTATCTACATCTTATTTGTTAAATTACATCTAACTTATTAAATTAGTTATAAAAATTAGTCTAGATAAGGTGTGAGAGATTGTTGCGATTTATGAGAGTAATCAGATGTTGTACATTATCAATTTGTAGGTATTGAATGCGGTGATTGCGGCTATATGATTTACAGTGTTGGATGATATGTATTATGTAGTATAGTAAGAGGAGAAGAACATAGGTTACAGATTGGTGGTGGTTGGTGAAGAAATATATATTTGTGGGTAAGACGTGAGTGGCCAAGGAAGATTCTATTGATAGTTGTTTTGGTTGATCGAGAGGTAGCGCATAAGGTGCTGAAGATGTTGGTCCAGTTGGATATACCCGATTTGATGCTGCGGAGTTTGTTGTCGGTGGTATGGATCATAAAGATCTAAATCTATGATGAATTAAAAGCATTAAAAAAAACAAAATTTTCTTATTATTATATTAATATAAATTGATAAAATTATAAAATTTACACAAATAATAGAGGAATTAGCAATTAAAATTTTAAAATCTAAATTATTAAAACAAATTAAAGTAATAAAAAATAATCCTCAAAATCTCAAATAAATTAAATAAATATAAAATTTAAAAAACATTATTAAATTTTCTATTAATTTAATTAATCCAAATGAACCAATTTTTTTAATAATATAGAAGAAAATAAAATAGATAAATTGATAGAAATTTCTACATGAACTTTAATTAAACAAAAATGAAAAATAAATAAAGCTATTTTTAATAAAAAAATTTAATCAAAAATAATAATTAAATAACTTTCTATATTCAAATGTTTTATTAAATAAAAATTTATTATTAAATTATTATTTTGAATTTGAATTTGAATTTGAATTTATTTATTTGGAAAAATACAAAACATCACTCCTTGGTAACCCTCCCACTATGCACAGACTGCGCGAGCGTGGGAGGGGATTACTATTATCTTAGAAAGAAATTAATGCTATGGAAATGAGGCATCTTAAAAATAATGAGTAACATAAATTTAAAAGAAATCGAACAAAAAAGTAAAACTTGAGATAAAAGTAATTAGTAACTTAAAACAAATCCGGATAAGACCAAGTAATAAAAAAGACATAACAAGACAGAACATAATAATAATAATAATAATTAAAACAGGGTAAGTAAAAAATAACAAATAAATTAATAAATAAAATCTAACTATTAAACGTTCAAATTGATATCTATCTAAATTAATTGAAATGAATATTGGTAATAATAATATTTCATAATAAACAATTATTATTGAAAAATTTTTAAAAAATTGAAAATTAAAAATACTATTATAAATAATATTATTAATTTATTAAAAATTAAACTAATTAAATAATTATTATAATAAACTAAAATTATTAATAAAATAATTAAAATTAAAAAAATTAAATTCAAATTACTAAAATCAAAAATATTATAAACAATACTAATGTTAAATTTAATTCTAAAAATTATTATTAAAAAGATTAAAAGAAATCAAAATAATAATATTATAAATTTTTTATTAATTAAAAAATTAATCGTATAAATATAAAAATTAATTTCATTAAATTTTTAAATTAACTAAATTAGTTACAAAAAATTTTAATAATGTTATCATTACTAAAAAAAAAAATAATTAAATCAAAAATCCTTATAATTAAAATTAATAAAATTAAGTAAAAATTATTTATATTTATCATTTAAATTAAAATAAACCATTATTAACTTTTTATTTTTTTATTCTATTCCTTGATCAATTGAAAATAAATTATCAGGATTAGTTTTAGTTTTTGTTTCTATCATTCTTATTTTTATACTACCTAAATTTATAATTAAATAAATTTCAATCAAATAAATTTATTCCTATAATAAAAATTATTTTATGATTTTTTTTTCATATTATTATTCCTATTAGATATTTAGGAACAAAAATTATAGAATTCCCTTTTAATTTAATTAATTTAATTTTAATTATTATATTTTTCTTGATAAATAATTTAATTAACAAATTGAAATTTTTTTTTAATTAATAAAAAATTATTTTGAAAATAATTTTAAAAAATTAATTTAAAACTAAAAACTATAACCTAAATTAATTAAATTTTTATTAAAAAACTAAATAAATCCTTTCGTACTAAATTTAATTATTAAAATTTAAAAGATAAAATCCAACCTAATTTACATCGGTTTAAACTCAAATCATGTAAATATATAATAAGTCAAACAGACTTAAAAATTCATATTTCTATTATAAAAATTTATTTACTTGTTCAACTGCTTCTTTCATGATTAATATATGATTTCATAAGTTTGTGTCATATGGGTTACATCCAGAGTACTTAACTTTCATTATTTCATTAATTCGTCAGAATATATTTTGCTTAAATGATAAGTAGCTCGAAAAGTCGGTTCTGCTTTCGCTGCTGCGAAAGCTTTTTCTTGTTGATACCTTTGTGCATGGGCGTAGCCAATGAACTTTCTACCTTATTGGGGCAACAAAAAAGAAAAGTGAATAATTACACACGTAATCACGCGGCGAATACCAAGTAGCCATATAAGGTAAGGGCACCAAATATCACCCAGGAGCCTGATTTCGCCCACTGTAAAATGTCATTTGTTGATGGGACGATCTAGTGGCCAATTATGGTACTAGGTATGTTTTGTTGATATTTGATGTTGTAGAGATCAGCATCCTCCAAAGACCAAAGAAATAAAAGTTATCACAGAAAATCAGTTTCTTGAAGTTGAAAATTTTTTTCAGCGTTCCAGAAAAATTTGATTTGAGAAAATTTAAGCGCTTGAAAAATTGTACGGTCGGTTTTACGGGCCTGTAATAATCTAAAGTATTACCGTCTGGGTAAGTTTTTTCTCAATTTTCGTAATTTTTATATATTTTTTAAATTTTTTGTAAAAATTGTGATGTCTCCTAATATCGCCCAGAACAGGGTCCCTAATATCGCCCACTTTGAAATTTACTGATTATACACTGTATTTTTATGGCAAAATGCCCTCAAATCCTGCCAAAAGACTTAATTGGTCAGAAAAGCAAATGGATTTGGCTATTGCTGAAAGTCCTGAAAAAACAAATGGACTTATTAAAGGCATCAAATATGTGTGATGTGCCAAGATCTACCCTTAAAGATTATGTAAAATTTTTCAATTATTTCGCCGAAGTTTACATTTCCGAAGCAATAACGTGTGATAACATGACAAAAGGTGTGAATTTTCTTAGTTTTCTGAAAAAATTGTTGGTGGGCGATATTAGGCGACCATTTTCTGAAACTCTCATTTTCATACTTTTCACAAAAAAAGTGACTGCTTCTCCCTAATAGAAATTTTGACCCAAAACTCTCAGTGAAGTTCAAGCCAAAAGAATTCCCTCTGCCCAACAGATATGCAATCTTCCCGATATCTTTGTTACAAGTACAATTTTTTTATGCTTAAAAAAAGGTGGGCGATATTTGGCGCCCTTACCTTATTTGTTATTTCAGTCTCTGTCTCCTGGTGCAAACGCTAAAAAGATGAGGATTATTCTTTCATTTGCAATGCAAGTGTATTCATTAGTTTGATTTAGGTACTTATTCATCTGAACATTGTGCTTGCCTGATGCTGATGTTTGATGATATTGAACTGGAAAACTAGCGTCTTTGGTTCCCATCAGTGAATGTGTTTGGTTCCATCGGCATTATTGCGCATTCCTCACGGATGCTGTTGATAATAGGGATAATACTCAGAATAATGAATATGTGTTCAGTCAATACAAGGTATTTGTTCATATATGATTCAAAATATCAGTGGTAACCAATAAGTATCAGTGATACTAATCATAATATACCAAAGCTCAATACAAGATAAGATGATTCACTGCTGTATTCGGCTGACATTGTTCCATCTAAATTCATTTTATAGCAACAAGTACATTTGTTCTTACTCATTATCATTGATCCCTAATGTTTCTGTGTTTCAGAATGCGATTTCATGCGAATGAAGCCGTCGACGATAGCCACATCCTGCATCATATCAGGTTAACCCCGAATTTTCGTCTCGAAGTCTCCTCTTCAAACATTAGGTATATTTTGTGCTCGAGTGGTATTCGAAGCCACATTTGCTGACTGTTAGTAGTTTATACATATTACGAAAACGCGAATATGATGTAGGTGTATACGAATTGCACGTAAAGCGAACGATGGACACGTTCTGTTAGTGATGTGTAGTAATTGATAGTATTTTTGATAGTATTGATAGTTTTTAGTAAATTTAGTACTATCAAACTATCGATAGTTACTTCATTGACTATCAACACTATTGATAGTTCTTAAAAACTATCAGATCATCAAAACGAATAATTATGAATTTGTCATTTGTCAACACTTTTAAATTTATTCAATTATAGTTACCTAAATAGTGAATAATACTAAATATTTAGTATTTACTATTTAGTATTTACTGATTTTGTGAACTGTGATTTCGTCCATTCAGATGAATTTTGGAAGCTGGGAAAGAGACCATAAGCTCGTTAGATTTAGGTTCGTTCTCCCAGTTGTTTCTCGATCCTCAATGTGTATTTGACAGTTTCATTTTTCATTCCATGATTTGATTATTAATTAAACTCTTCTAAAATAGTGATTAAATCTTGTTAGAACTGATAATAAATGAATTATTCATAGATCCTAGAATTTTTAATAATTAATATTAAAACTATCAAATACGTAAACTTTGATAGTATTGATAGTATGTAAAAAACTATCAAACCACTATTTGATAGTATTGATAGTACTTTAGGTTACTATCAAAACAATTGATAGTCCGAAACTATCAACAACTACACATCACTACGTTCTGTACGGACAGAAATCGCGGCCACATAAAGCGAACGTAAGGTAATTTATTATCGGTAAATTTAGAAGGGGTCAAGACTGAAACATTATAATATTTAAGGAGCGATAGCGTAATGGGTCTGATGAAAACGTAACGTTGTATACGAGATGCGAAGGTTCATTGGCCGAGGAGACGAGGGAGAAAATGAGGCTACCTCTGATCACTCTTCCAGTTCTTGGAGACGGTTGGTGGTTGCCCTAGTTGAGCTTTGAAGGGCGGGCGCAAATGGGCTGCGAGTTAAACAAGTTTAGATGCCCTCTTGCATCGAGTTAGTGGAAACTGTTGTTCTGAAATGAAGTCATAGCTTCCAAAGCTGAAACATAATTATTACATAATTTTTTTTGTAATCGTAATCATCATATTTTGTTCTTTCAACTGCCAACATGATTTTGCGAGACAAAAAAATATACGTACGAAGAAACAATGATACGAGCAATAATAATGTCAAAATTATAATAATTGTCAGTAGTACCTAAATTAACTGGGCTCTTGTTTTGATAATTAACGTTAAAAGGACTAGTGGCCTAGCAGGTGTTTTTTTCTGTGGCGGAGAGGAATAGAAAAACTTGAAATTTAGGCCGACGAAAATGAAAATAAAATCAGCAGTGATGTGAAAACTTTCTCAAAGCGCCTTGTTATCAACTTGCTGAAGAATTTTTCAATTATTTATTGAGAGGGGGGGGGTACTAGTGATCTTGTTTACCCATCCCCCGATCCGACCTCATCAGAAAGATGTCTCGTTCTAGCCACTCCTTCATAAAATTGCGTTTCAATAATTCACACAAAAATACGATATTTTGATCAGTAGCTTAGCGAATTTTTTTGCAAGGAGAAGGCCAAACAAAAAAAATTGTTGAATATGCGCTTTCTATCGAGTTGCTCTAAATGTACTGTAAACAAAAAAATAAATAATAAATAAAAAAAAGTAGTGTAGTTGGAATGCTTATGGGGGGGGGGGGGTGCTTCCTGGCTATGCCACTGATTTTGATTCTCTTGTACTTGTCGTGGATGAACTAAAGATAAATCTAAAGAATCAATCGACAGATAGATGAGCAAATAATAAAAAGAGTGTATTTTGAAAATGTAATTATTAAACGAATACGGGCTGTAGAGCCTGTTGGCGTAATAGTTTCCTGGGGAGGGGGGGGGGGTCGAGGAATCATGTTAAAATGTATTTTAGGAATACATGACCTACAAACAATCAATTTTTCTGGAGCCCGTTAGTATCTTCTGAAGCTTTTCTTTAACTTTCTCTCCACCCTTTCAAAACAATAATTGTACTTTTGCTGGATATTATCAGTTCAGGGTATCTGCAGGGTGCAGGTGCTGTAAAGTCCTTCAAGTCCGAAGTTTGACAGTAGATTCTAAAAGTCCTGAAAAGTGCTGAAATGTTTTAAAAAACAAATAAATAAAAGGTCCTTCATTTTTGTTAATACTCGTACACAACATATTATACTCAAGAATTAATATTTTGCGATTCCTATGATTGGTCATTATAAAGTGTAACGCAGGATCTATATTCACGAGGAGGGGGAAGTGGGGGAGCAAAAAGGAGGAAGGGGTAAAAGGGATAAAACAATTGGAAACAAAAAAATATATATATAATTGTACACTCGGGGAAAAAATGGAAAATATATCGGCTGTAGTCCTGCAAAGGGTCCTGAGAAAGTATTTCATTTTTACTTTTCAATTTCTGTAGACACCCTGCAATTGAAAAAAGTTGTGAATAAGTTCTGCGTTTATTTTTAGAAATAACGAGACAATTTCAGAAAAAATGAAAATAAGAGTAAGAAAATTAGAAGTAAAATTATATTATTTCCAAATATGCTTCAAGAAAAATTTGCCACAAAAGAAAAGAAAAAAAGGAGGAAAATTGATGAATTAATAGCATTAAAAAAAAAAAAAAAAAAAGGCTGAAAATAATAGATTCCACCACATTTATTTGAGGGCAAACTTGATTCTTCTAAAACTTGGTTGTTCTTTTTAATTAGAAAAAGAAAAAGAAAAAATCATGATGAAAGTTGAAATGAAATGAATCTTTGATTAGGTAAAACAGTTATTTTCAATTTAATTTTAATAAGTGAAATTTGTTAATTATTTTTACATTTAAAATTAATTGAGGGCTTGGGTAAATTAAAAACTAAAAAAACGTCAACTTGTTTCGTACTCGTTCTTCACTTCTAAAAATTGAAACATGTTCCTGGAGAGGAAAAGAGAAAATAGAAATTGCTTGACTGTTTCCCTTAACAGAAATAATTTTATGAAAATTGTAAAAAAATATTGATTTATTTTTAATTTATTTTGTATGCTACCAAAAAAAAAAAAAAATGAAAAACTTACCTTTGCCTCTCTGGTTGGAAACCGGGGTTGTAAAAAGAATACGGGGCAAACTATTGTTTGAAAAATCTGAATTTATTTCTCTGTTTCTAGAATTGAAAACAGATTGCTGAGAAATGAAAGATTTGAAAACCTTGAAGCCTATTCCTGAAATTTAGTTCGTGAATGTATACCGGTTCTCCGAGTTTTCAAATTCGCTAAAAGTTCTCATTTTGAAAAAAAAAAAAAAAAAAAAAAAAAAAAAAAAAAAAAAAAAAAAAAAAGACTCCTCAACCCCCTCAAAAGTCTCTAATTGTGATAGCTAGACCTCCAACAAATAGAATTTGTTTCAATGAATTTACAATGAAAGTTAATGAATAATGAGAATCAACTCTGTGCAAAACTGAAAAAAGTCTCCCCTAAAATCCGAAAATGAATCTAACCAGGTTCCTAATGTCCCCATCTTCAATTTTTAATCTGGGTAAGCGTCGTGTACTTGCCCTCAGGGGCCGGTTCCCGTTAACCAAATTTATGTATTTTATGAGGACAGGGGGGCAAAAGGCTTACAAAAACGTATTAGTATTTCCAAAAATGAAATATTTGTAAATTATTAAAGTTTTTAATAACTTGTTTCCTTAGGTTTAGAAGCAACAGAGCAATCTGCTAGAAAAAATACTAAGCTAAGTAACTTGTTTTTTGTTTTGCCCTCTCTTTCGGAAATAACATACATGCTTGTTTCTCTGAACCAAATTTGTTTCAAATACTTAAAGGTATTAAAACAAAGTTTTTGAAAGAGTTCCCCTCAATTTCAAAACTAAAACGACTGATTATAATAATAATAATGAATGATCTTTGAAGGTCCCTTTTTTCTAACTGCTATGTAAAATAAGAAATATCAATTTGTTCGGTACCTATGACAGGGTGACCAGTTTCTGCAAAACTGGGAAGAGTCAGGAAACTTCGAAAAATAAATCGAAAAAGTCAGGAAATTTTGAGAAAAATTTTATGATGTGAAAAAGTATTGTACAATTGAAGATACGGTTTCCAAACTGCTCTTAGTCCAAGAAAAATCGAAATGCGGTTTTCAGCGCTACCTAGTGGCCAATGCGAGCACTACAAAAGTAACTTTATAGAATCTCAATACCTCGTTCGATGGTCGAATTCCGCGCATTCATAGAGCAGCGCTGGTGGAGGCAGCGTTTTGTTGTTTTCTTGTATTACCTCCAGTGCCAAACTGCCCTTTGTCCACGATTTTCGACCACTTTTCCTTCAATAATTGTAGATAGGCTGCATTCTCATTTTTGTGCGTCTTTGGTAGTATGGCATAGGATTCAGGCTACCCGCTTGTACCATTTACAGAAGTTTTAAATGAACTGGTACAGTGTAGCACAGTTTTTATCGATTTCCCCCAAAAAATAATTTTTGGACTAAGGGCAGTTTGGAAACCGTAACTTCAATTGTCTCTGTCAGACTCTACTGAATTTTTTAAAAAAATA
This sequence comes from Acanthococcus lagerstroemiae, assembly GCA_031841125.1. Taxonomy (NCBI): domain Eukaryota; kingdom Metazoa; phylum Arthropoda; class Insecta; order Hemiptera; family Eriococcidae; genus Acanthococcus; species Acanthococcus lagerstroemiae. The sequence goes on from CM063114.1 coordinate 17,013,169, forward strand.
ATTTGTTTGTTATGAAACAATTGGTAAATGGACTGGAAAAAATCTGGAAAAAAAAAACTAGAAAAGTCAGAGGTCAGGCTTTTTTGTTGTTGGGGGGGGGGGGGCTGGCCTCCTTGTATGAAGATCTGAACACTTTTAAGATACGAAATTCGTTGTTCAAAGAGAATTCATTCTCCAATATCCATTTTTTCGTTTTCCTAAAATGAAAAATTCAGTTTCGGAAATCCAAAGGACAGAAAGGATTACTCCTCGGAGTGTAAATTTGTCGAAAAAATAATTTTCAAGCTCAAATAGAAAAAAAACAACATAAAAATAAGTATTGATGTGCATCAGAAAAGCTAATCTGTAACGATTCGATTATCTTTGATTAATCAGTATCTCATTGAATTAGTTTTAGTCTTGGCTGTTGTTAGTTAAATAATTTTTCGATTATTCTCATATCGTGAATTAATCTATCTTTGATGAATCGATTTTCTAATAATGAGTCAGTTTTTAAATAATTGGTTAATTTTTGATAATGCGAGTAATTTTGATTAGTTCTTGGTTTTCGATAGTTCACTTGTTTTTGAGTCATCGGTTGATTCCGATAACTGTAAAGAGAGATGAGCTATCTTAGATCTAAAATTCTGCGAACTATTTTCCCTCTATTCTATACACATATTTGTATGTTTATTATAATCATCTATATTTTTATTATATTGCTTTCTGAATTTTGTACATAACCTGTGATATTAATATTATCGTTGATCATTTCTGTAAACTTTTTTTTTCCTGTTATGCAAGATTTCGAACTGCCTCTACTTGCTCATGGTACATTTCCCCCTTTTTTTTTGAACTGAATGTTAGATTTTTCTTTTCCAACATAATATATATTTCAAAAAGTCTCTATCGTAATAGAAATTGTATCAGTTTATATTAAGAAATAGAAATGAAAATGCCTTGTATGTTTAAAATAATAAATCATAATGATTGAGTATCCGCTTTTTTAATTCATGTATCGAATGGGCCACAAATGGGCCAGTCACAACTTTTACAGATTAGACCAAAAATCGAGAACTGATATGACGGAGGGGCTAATAATTTGCCCCTACTTGAAAACAGTATGCAACCTATTTGATATTGTAAGATTCTCAAAAACCCCTCTTCTAAGGGTACAAGGACGGACAATAAACCACCAAGGCGAAAATATGGCGTCCGAAGGTCAAATGAACTGTGATAAAAAGAAATCGAGAGTGAAATGAGTACCAGGTAGTGAAAGGGTTGAGTTTCAAGGCCACAAGGACAGAATTTAAACGAACAGCGAAAGATTTGGGTCCGAAGGTCAATTGAATGAGATGAAACGAAATGAAGAGCGGAATACTGAAGCAGGTAGTAAAAGGGTTGAGTTCAAAGGTTACCAGGACAGAATTCGAACAAGCAGAGCGAGCGATTCGGGTCCAAAGGTCAAATGAAGAAGGTAAAATGAAATCTTGAGTGAAAGGGTTGAACGGGTAGTGAAAGGATTGAGTCCAAAGGTTACACGGACAGAATTTAAACGAGCAGAGCGAAAGGTTCGGGTCCGAAGGTCAAATGAAGAAGGTAAAATGAAATCTAAAGTGAAAGGGTTGAGCGGGTTAAGTGAAAGGGTTGAGTCCAAAGGTTACACGGACAGAATTTAAACGAGCAGAGGGAAAGGTTCGGGTCCGAAGGTCAAATGAAGAAGGTAAAATGAAATCTTGAGTGAAAGGGTTGAACGGGTAGTGAAAGGATTGAGTCCAAAGGTTACACGGACAGAATTTAAACGAGCAGAGCGAAAGGTTCGGGTCCGAAGGTCAAATGAAGAAGGTAAAATGAAATCTAAAGTGAAAGGGTTGAGCGGGTTAAGTGAAAGGGTTGAGTCCAAAGGTTACACGGACAGAATTTAAACGAGCAGAGGGAAAGGTTCGGGTCCGAAGGTCAAATGAAGAAGGTAAAATGAAATCTGAAGTGAAAGGCTTGAGCGGGTTAAGTGAAAGGGTTGAGTCCAAAGGTTACGCGGACAGAATTTAAACGAGCAGAGGAAAAGGTTCGGGTCCGAAGGTCAAATGAAGAAGGTAAAGTGAAATCTGAAGTGAAAGGCTTGAGCGGGTTAACTGAAAGGGTTGAGTCCAAAGGTTACGCGGACAGAATTTAAACGAGCAGAGCGAAAGGTTCGGGTCCGAAGGTCAAATGAAGAAGGTAAAATGAAATCTAGAGTAAAAGGGTTGAACGGGTAGTGAAAGGGTTGAGTCCAAAGGTTACACAGACAGAATTTAAACGAGTAGAGCGAGCGATTCGGGTCCAAAGGTCAAATGAAGAAGGTAAAATGAAATCTAGAGTGAAAGGGTTGAACGGGTTGTGAAAGGGTTGAGTCCAAAGGTTACACGGGCAGAATTTAAACGAGCAGTGCGAAAGGTTCGGGTCCGAAGGTCAAATGAAGAAGGTAAAATGAAATCTAGAGTGAAAGGGTTGAACGGGTTGTGAAAGGGTTGAGTCCAAAGGTTACCAGGGCAGAATTCGAACGAGTAGAGCTACAGGTTCGGGTCCGAAGGTCAAATGAAGAAGGTAAAATGAAATCTAGAGTGAAAGGGTTGAACGGGTAGTGAAAGGATTGAGTCCAAAGGTTACACGGACAGAATTTAAACGAGCAGAGCGAAAGGTTCGGGTCCGAAGGTCAAATGAAGAAGGTAAAATGAAATCTTGAGTGAAAGGGTTGAACGGGTAGTGAAAGGATTGAGTCCAAAGGTTACACGGACAGAATTTAAACGAGCAGAGCGAAAGGTTCGGGTCCGAAGGTCAAATGAAGAAGGTAAAATGAAATCTAAAGTGAAAGGGTTGAGCGGGTTAAGTGAAAGGGTTGAGTCCAAAGGTTACACGGACAGAATTTAAACGAGCAGAGGGAAAGGTTCGGGTCCGAAGGTCAAATGAAGAAGGTAAAATGAAATCTGAAGTGAAAGGCTTGAGCGGGTTAAGTGAAAGGGTTGAGTCCAAAGGTTACGCGGACAGAATTTAAACGAGCAGAGGAAAAGGTTCGGGTCCGAAGGTCAAATGAAGAAGGTAAAGTGAAATCTGAAGTGAAAGGCTTGAGCGGGTTAAGTGAAAGGGTTGAGTCCAAAGGTTACGCGGACAGAATTTAAACGAGCAGAGCGAAAGGTTCGGGTCCGAAGGTCAAATGAAGAAGGTAAAATGAAATCTAGAGTAAAAGGGTTGAACGGGTAGTGAAAGGGTTGAGTCCAAAGGTTACACAGACAGAATTTAAACGAGTAGAGCGAGCGATTCGGGTCCAAAGGTCAAATGAAGAAGGTAAAATGAAATCTAAAGTGAATGGGTTGAGCGGGTAGTGAAAGGGTTGAGTTCAAAGGTTACCAGGGCAGAATTCGAACGAGTAGAGCTACAGGTTCGGGTCCGAAGGTCAAATGAAGAAGGTAAAATGAAATCTAGAGTGAAAGGGTTGAACGGGTTGTGAAAGGGTTGAGTCCAAAGGTTACACGGACAGAATTTAAACGAGCAGTGCGAAAGGTTCGGGTCCGAAGGTCAAATGAAGAAGGTAAAATGAAAGCTAGAGTGAAAGGGTTGAGTGGGTTAAGTGAAAGGATTGAGTCCAAAGGTTACACGGACAGAATTTAAACGAGTAGAGCGAGCGATTCGGGTCCAAAGGTCAAATGAAGAAGGTAAAATGAAATCTAAAGTGAATGGGTTGAGCGGGTAGTGAAAGGGTTGAGTTCAAAAGTTACCAGGGCAGAATTCGAACGAGTAGAGCTACAGGTTCGGGTCCGAAGGTCAAATGAAGAAGGTAAAATGAAATCTAGAGTGAAAGGGTTGAACGGGTTGTGAAAGGGTTGAGTCCAAAGGTTACACGGACAGAATTTAAACGAGCAGTGCGAAAGGTTCGGGTCCGAAGGTCAAATGAAGAAGGTAAAATGAAAGCTAGAGTGAAAGGGTTGAGCGGGTTAAGTGAAAGGATTGAGTCCAAAGGTTACACGGACAGAATTTAAACGAGTAGAGCGAGCGATTCGGGTCCAAAGGTCAAATGAAGAAGGTAAAATGAAATCTAAAGTGAATGGGTTGAGCGGGTAGTGAAAGGGTTGAGTTCAAAAGTTACCAGGGCAGAATTCGAACGAGTAGAGCTACAGGTTCGAGTCCGAAGGTCAAATTAAGAAGGTAAAATAAAATCTAATGTGAAGGGGTTGAGCGGGTAGTGAAAGGGTTGAGTCCAAAGTACCGAGGTGACAAAATGTTGTCAGGAAGATGAATAAACCAAGATGAACGAAATGAAGAGCGAGTGCGTGAGCTCCAAAGTTAATGGATGAGTCTGAAATTTCCATATAATTGGCCGGAAGAACACAGCGACAGTTTTGGTAGAAGAACTTGGGCCTCAGCTGTAAAATTAATGAACTCTTCATTTTACTGCTCACACCTATTTCATACTTCCTCATACTGACAAGATGCACACTACTGAATAGTTGGAAATGGTAAAACTCAGCAAAACATACCAAAAGTAAGGTTGCGTGTTTGTCAGAAAAATGTTGTGTACCTTCACACTAACAATATGCAACCCAACTAACAATCTGATATTGGAAAATAATCTTCGAAACATACGCTGCCTTCAACATACACAAGTATGCAACTCTATTAACATCTCCAAATTAAAATATTAGGAACCTACGACCTCTTTACAACTTATATTCTCCTGATGAAAACTGTGATTTTGCACCTATTTTGAAAGTTATCTCCAAGCCAGCAGCTCAGTGGGCGTGGTCTAAATTTTTAGCCACGCCCTTAGTCTCGGATACTTCTAGTAAAAAATATTAGGAACGTAGTACCTCTACACAACTCCTATTCTCCTAATGAAACTAGTGTTATTTTCGAGTGAATTTCGTGAAGTAGGCCGATTTCGACGTGTTAATTGGGTTGCATATTTTCTTTTCGCAGGAACTCGAAATCTTTTGATGTGGTTAATGGGTAGCATAGTCAACTTTTGAAGGAATCCATATAAATTGCTCGCACAAAATGGGAATGGTAATAACTGCCGCTCTATCGTTCACAAAAAATTATGAAACTTCCGTAAACTTGTTTATTATGTCAGAAAATCACTATTTTCAGAAAATATTGAATTATAGTAACAAAATTTAAATTGTAACAGTACTTGATTTAATTAATCAAAATAACACGATCTAATAATACTTCAAAAAATACAGGAAAGTGTAGACTTTACTTTAAAAAAGGAACTCTACATAAGAATTTTGAAAGGCGAGGGAGGAGGAAGTGTCATAGGCGCCGAAACTCACGGGTGCCGGGGCTCAGGCATCCATTGAAAAAATCAGTAAATGAGTGTAAAATCTAGAAACTGTTAAATTTTGAAGTACTTAATCGTAACTTTATCGACGAGCCCCCACTGAAGTTTAGAAAGCTCGGCGCCTGTGGGAAGTGTTAAAAGAAATAGTGCCTCCTCTAGTACATAGGAACCTGGATATGACGGATTCAAATTCACATTTCGTTTTCGGAGTCATAATGTGAAAAAAAGTACAACACTTAATAACCACGCACGACACAGATGCCATCACAATAACAGTTCGAGTAACAGTGTGAGTCTTAATGTAACGCACAGATTTTCTGGACATTTCAAGCGACTGCCTTCTTCACATAACTCTTTTCTTAGCCCGAACAATCTTTTCAAAACTGTTGGCCGAAATGATTTTTTGACAAACGAACATAACATTTTTTATTCTTTGGTTTCGGCAGTTTTTCTTCGTCAAAATTTTTTAAATTTCAACTTTTTACTTCATTTGGCATTATGTATTGACTAAGAAACAAAATTCAGGCAGTATTTCTTTTTGTTAACACAGCTCCGCGGTTGTAAATACATGAGCCTAGTACTTGAAGGGTATAGGGGAAGAAGCAAGTAAGTCACTTCGCTTAAAATGGGCGTACGAGTAGAAGTAAGTTAACAATGGCAGAAAGCCCAAGAGAATGCCACCATTTGGGAAAACGGGTTTCAAAATACAAGTACAGAGAAAGAATCACGTATGTAAATAAATTTACAGTTTTTCATTTTCTCGCTTCGCTACCAAAGTGACTTAATATTCACCTCCTGTACCCTTCATTTGTAGAAATGCAACCTATAGAACACTTGCGATATTAGAATAGCGGTTCCAAGATCGAAGGCGTATTCGTGAAACCAACTGTCTGAAATTCAGTGACCCTAAAATGCCCGCGATACGCATTATTGGTAATAATTTCGAATTTGTTCATCAGAACCTGTCGTCACAGTGTTCCCCGAAGTAGCAGTATAACAACAGAAACAAAGTGATTCGTTTAATCACATACTTTGTTTGTTCATCTATTCAAAATATTCATGTGACATTCCAGAGACGTACCGAAGTACCAGTTTTTCTGTGGGAGGGTGGGGGGGGGCAGAAATTGTGAACTGACTCAACTCCAAAATTCCCAATTAGCAAAGCATCAACGCAAAAAAAAGTTTTGATTGACTTATTGTATTTTTTTAACTGATGACTGAACTCAAAATTCCCAAACATAAAAGCAAAATAAACTCCCAACTTCTCAACTCAATTCCCAAGTGTCAAAGCAAGCAAAAGAAAAAAAAACTTTTGACTTGTTGGATTTTCCCAACTCCGCCTGACCGAAATGGTAAATTTTCCGAACTGTTGAGTGAAAGATTCCTACCGGGGGAGTTGCCCTCTCCCCCATCGGTACGTCCCTGCAGCATTCCTTTTTTTTTTTCAGCTGACAACACTCATGTGCATAACCCTATCCTTACGAATACGTACCCTCATATTTCTCGAAATGCTATCTATTACACATACATGATACCAAACTTGCAGTTTTCAACATTGAAGGCGTAAATTTATAAACTTGGAACCAGTAGTCTGTGATTGACAATAATTCTCGGTAATACTCAAGAATTATAGGGTAATGGCCTGCAGAAAATTGCGGCCGAACTAACAAGAAGTTCTTCGAAACGAAATGATCGACTGCGGATTCATGGAGTGGCAATTAACCGTTGTAGGCGCTGATTCTTCATTCATCCAGCTGTCGAAATGATTGATACTGACGACATGTATGCTTTAATCCGGAGTATCTTCAGAGTACCATTTCACTACCAAAAAACAAAACAACAGAATTACAGCAAATTACTGCTGGAAAACATAAGTACTGAGTAGATTTACATGTCAAAATGCGGAGATTCTTACTACTGATATGTTACCTCGAGATTCTTTTCTTGTGTTACAGTCTCAAACAATCAGATCTGCTCAGTAAGCTGTGCCATACACTGCTCCAGCAACCTCCCTACTAAAACTCAATGACCTACAGAGAAGTCTTCGTTCTACATATTCTGTTTCAAACCCTCGCTAGTATCTTCAATAAGCGTACAAATACACCCCGCTCTGTAGAGGAAACTACCGCTACCTGTGAGTCTTATGATCCGGCAATGATCAAGACAACTCAACCGCACACGTACCGTGACCGATTCACTGAAGAGCCGTAACAGCTCAACCGCACACGGTTCACTATTGGCCGATTCACTGAGGAGACTGCCTCGAACAAAGGGAGAGCACAGATCTACCAGGCAGTCTTACGGTCGAGCATTTCCACACAGAGGATTCAGATATGGCTGCTCGCAGATGTAAGACAATAATATCCATAAAAAACCACGAAGCTGAATGTTTTTTAAGACTGTAACACTAGAAAAGAAAATCGGGTACTCTTAATCTTAACATCTAAAACCTGAATGTAGCAAGAACAGATTCATTTTCGTTTTTCTTTTTTTCATTTTCGACTACGTATAAGTAAAGGACTGAGAAGTATGATGATTACAGGTAAATCAGAGTTATCCTTCCGGATCCTTATGCAACTTCTAACACTGACCTTTGGGGACGAAATAAGAATGAGACTAAACGCAGCTTCTTGATCCGCTCGATACACATTTAACTCATTAATGAGCACGCATCATACTGGGAACAGGGGTGTCTAGAACCAGATCCGCTGATCACTCCTGGGAACCTTGCCCCCGGGCACGAGGACTCGCGAGAACAAGGTCTAGCCCAGAAGGTTTACATCGTGGGCCTCACTGACCCTGACTTTTCCTATGCGTTTCTTTAGAGAGTTAATTGGTTCACAAGGAATCAAGACGCCAGACTGACATGCCTATCGCTCGAGACTCTACCTACAGAATAAGACTCCTTCATCTGCTGATATCGAAGTTGCAATTAAAGTCTTAGAGAACTGAGACAGCTTAACTACTCTAGACAGTAAACCTATAAAAGGCTAGACTGGGGAAATACAATGACGGTTAGCATTAACAGTTCGCAGGACATAACAAGCTCAGCTGAAGCTAACTCTCCTACTTAGAACCTAGGGGGCTGCCGGTGGGTGTAAGGAGCACCTGCTTCTCCTCCGGAACTCGCCTGCAGCCGGTGTAATATGATTTTAAGGAATTCACAAATTGAGGAATAGTTCCAAGGAATTAGGAATAGTTTGATTGTAGAGTTGTTGCGTCGTCGACACACCAACAAAACAGGTCCAAACTACCATAAAAGACCGGGGTGGATCACAAAAAGGACTGAGAAACTTTCGTACTTTTCTCCGAAAGGATAAGTCCGGGGAGACTGACCCATCCTTCAAGAAAAAAGGACAATATTTTCCGAAAGGTGCCAGTCCCTTTGTCTTCCCTGATTTTACGTTACCCATAGTAGGACCCCAGACTCCACGAGACAACAATTAAGGCCATCACAGCCAAAAACTGCAGCTCGCTTCTCCTGGCGCTAATCCCCAGCCGCCATATCCAGTACGCTCCACTCTGTTAAGGATCAGCCCCAAACCCTAGTTAGAGGCAACGTAACAGAGAAGACAAGGAGGAAGGACCTTGAGTTACTCATACGTATACCTATGCGAACACACAAACCACTGACCCAGCACTGAGAGGGTATAGCCACCATAGACTTCCTTCACAGCGTTCTTGTGGCAGGAAAGTCTCAATCAGCGCCGACCAAATCAATGGAAAAGAACCTAGGAAATCAAGAATGAACGAATCTGGTCTCCACTACATTCGCCACTGACTGCCCGTTCACTGCAAAGGAGGGCAGTCCCCCACAGACATTACTGTTGCCTGTGTTAGTTTTAAACTAACCCGATGTTAGAACATATCTGCAGATCAATGGGTTAAATAAGGACTTGTAGGTATAAACATGGGGCTTAGAATAGAGTAGGGCGATAGGTGCAAACATGTGGGGGTTGGGGGACTTGACACCCCAAAAAGTACCCCAGATTTGCCAAAAATATAAAAATATAAGCAGGTAAATTTTGGTGTTCCTAAGAAATTTTTGGCCCCCACACTGGCTATTCGCGCCTATGGCCAGGGCAAATAGTCTTGTCGCTTCAATGAACTGTACTTCCCACGGCCCTCTTGTCCAAAAGAAATACAGATTCATGGATACGACAGCACTACGCAGGCCGGGAGATGGCACTGCAACTTCTCCAGACCCTCGCTAACCCATGTCAACTCCGAATAGATAATTATAGTAACTAGCACTATACTAGGTAAAAACTAAAATAAGCTGTTAAATAAAGTTAGTTTAAAATACAACTTTAAATAAGTCCAATCGAGAAGGCAGGCAATCCATTCAACCAATCGCGTTTGATCCAGAACAAACAAAAGCAATATTATTTACATTTGCTGGTTGCAAGATGAAACGAGATTGGTTGATAGTTTGTTCGCGCTATGCTGGCTGCCTCCAGCCTACAACAAGCCCAAGTATCGAACTCGAACCTCTGTCTGACATACTACAAAATAGAAATCTGAGCCTGAATTCTAATACTTTAGAGTTGTAGATCTCACTAACTAGTCAATTTTCAGTTACTCGCGAGCGAGGGTACTTTCAAGCCTAAAATGCTGTTCCATCTACATGAATACCTGTTATAGTGACTCAAAATGTTTCATCAAGATTTTTCCCATTAACCTAGCTATTCTAGCAAAATGATACTGACAGATGAAGAGCTGTAACTTGTTGACTCACAGCTATTGAGAGTATTCATGTATAATAATTACACTAATCAACAGCATAAAAAACAATAAGATGAGATCAAATAATTTTAGTTATATTTTGAATGCTGAATGACGTTAACCATTTTTTTCTAGAGCCTCTTGTTTTCCTTACTCAAAATTAAAATTTCATCAAAATTTTCACATTTTATTCTTTTTTGTTGTCCACGAATAGCCATCATTTTGATGACACTAAAATTCGCATCTCAGATGGGAGATAGGAAAGAAAATGAACTAATTAGGATCGACATGAAATTCCTCATTGAAAATACATATAGGTAGAATCATACATTCTCATGTCACTGTTTTTTAAAAAATCTCAAATTCTGTATCATTATTTTTCTATACCACTCAAAATCCTTGCTACCCAATAGACTTTTACTGAATTCAAGTTCCCAGACTATACTGGTTGGTCGCTAATCAGCGGAGATATCGAGAGACTGGTGCTGATTTTGCAACTAAAAGTGAAGAAGATAAATAACCACTAGATTGCTAATATCTTAGTAACAAGAGAAATTTCTACAGACCGCAACTAATCTTCCAGCACTTGGTTGAGCTTTATCCTTGCTATCGATACCAGTGGAACAATCTTTTGCAAAATGAAAATTCGCAAACTGGGACCTTCATCTTCAGTATCTTCAGTTGTTTTGTACATATTTGGTGCTATGCGAACATCTGTAAATCAAAAGTCAGCAGTTAATCTTAGTACCGTAACATGGGGGGGGGGGCGGTGACTGCTTACTTTTTCTGTAACTTTTATAACTGAGGCGCTCTACAGACCATAGAAACTGAGTTAAAGAATCGGGATATTTTTGCAATTTCGATGGTACAGTGCAGAATATACTGCACAAGAAATTGTGACACCCCCTATATCACAAATGTTGCCCCAGAATTGTGAAATAAGTGGGCCAAGTAGAACTGCAGTGGGGGTGACACTGCACATGTTCATGAATGAACGCAAAAAAAAGTTGTAATTGTAATGCTGCCCATTAACAACTCTAAGTAACCCCAAACTGATATACTATGCATACAGAAGTATGCAAAACATCAACTAGTGTTAACTATCAGAATTATACTCTTCCGTGATTTCAAAATTCCTAAGAAAAATTCAAATGAGACGTTCCCTTTGGAAGGCCTTACACGAACTTATGTCCTCGGCATCCGATTTGAATAAGATAGAACATCAAAATGATCACTTATTGTCATGAAGAACAAAGAAACAATTCTGTGTAAATCCCCCCACCCCGCCTTACATTTTTTTTCAATTTTCTTATAAATTGCTACGTCACTCTGCTGATTATTACACAATAATTTCCTAATACACACAGTTTGCTTTGATTTTTCACTCGTTATCTAAAACGTTTTCTGTAATGTAATTTCTATAAATTTTTTGAAGCTATGCGCAGAAGACTGTCTGGAAATAAGGGAATTTTACATCGAGTTGGTTTTACATGACAGCTACCACATCCTATATTATGAGGAATCAACTCAGTGTTACCACACGTTCCATTTTTTCACTCGCGCTCCTAGGAGTAACGAAAATAATATGTGCCAAGTTACTCCATGATGGCAAAGTCACGCAACTGTACAATAATTCTGTGTACAATTATAATCAAGAGTGAATAGTGTTCAGGTCATTGCGGTCGAACTAATGAATAGTTCTTAGAGACAAAATGATCGACTGCAGTTTCAAAGTATAAGCGGCAATTAATACTTATCCTTGGCGCTGATTCTTCATTCATCCAGTTGTCAAAATGTTTGATACTAACAGCATGCGTGCATTGATAGAAGTATCTCGGAGTACAATTACATTACTGGAAACAAAACAATAGATATACTCGAGACTGCTACTAAAAAACGTAAGTACTGAGTAGATTTGCACTTTAAAATTCAGATATTCTAAGTAAGTACTAAAATACATATTACCTCGAGATTCGTTTCTTGTGTTACAGTCCTAAACCATCAGATCTGCCGAGTAAGCCATGTCCTACACTGTCCCTCCAAACGTCCTACTAAGTGACCTACGGAGAAGTGTTTCTACCTTTGATACATACATATACGTATATCCCCTGCCGAAAAAGTAACTGCTTCCTGTTAAGTTTATGATCCGGCAATGCTCAGGAAAGCCCAGCCGCACACGTACCGTGACCAATTCACTGAAGAGCCATAACAGCCCAACCGCACACGGTTCACTATTGGCCGATTCACTGAAGGGACAGTCCCAAGCAAAGGGAGAGCATAAAGCTACCAGGAAGGTTAACTTTCGAACACCTCTGCTTAGGAAATAAATGATCTCACTGACCCCCTCCCCATCAGAATCGAGTATTCAGATGTTTGAAACGGAATCTGTATGTACACTGGCTCAAAGCGGAGCGGAATACTCTGTTCCACTTCAAGCCAACATAAATTCATATTACGTTTCAAACCCTTGCTAGTATCTTCAAGAAGCGTACAAATATACCCCGCCCTGTAAAAGAAACTACGGCTACCTGTGAGTCTTATGATCCGACAATGATCAAGACAACTCAACCGCACACGTACCGTGACCGATTCACTGAAGAGTCATAACAGCTCAACCGCACACGGTTCACTATTGGCCGATTCACTGAAGAGACTGCCTCAAATCAAGGGAGAGCATAGATCTACCAGGCAGTCTTAAGGTCGAGCATTTCCTCACAGAGGATACAGATATGACTGTTAGGAGGTGTAGGACCGTATTATAACCCTGAAAAGCCACGAAGCTGACGGTTTTATAAGACTGTAACACTGGAAAAGAAAATCGGGTACTCTTAATATCTAACACCTGAATGTAGCAAGAACAGATTCATAATAGTTTTTTTTTCTTTTCTTTTTTTTCGAGTACGTATAAGTAAAGGACTGAGAAGGATGATGAGTACAGGTAAATCAGAGTTATCCTTTCGGATCCTTATGCAACTTCAAACATTGACCTTTGGGAACTAAATAAAAATTAGATTAAACGAAGCTACTTGATCCGCTCGATACTCATTTAACTCTTTAATGAGCACGCATCATACTGGGACCAGGGGTGTCTAGAACCAGATCCGCTGATCACTCTTGGGAACCTTGCCCCCGGGCACGAGGACTCGCGAGAACAAGGTCTAGCCCAGAAGGTTTACATCGTGAGCCTCACTGACCCTGGCTTTTCCTATGCGTTTCTTTAGAGAGTTAACTGGTTCACAAGGAATCAAGACGCCAGACTGACATGCCTATTGCTCGAGACTCTACCTACAGAATGAGACATCTTCATCTGCTGCTATCGAAGTTGCAATTAAAGTCTGAGAGAACTGAGACAGCTTAACTTACTCTAGACAGTAGACCTATAGAAGGCTAGACTGGGGAAATACAATGGCGGTTAGCATTAACAGTTCGCAGGGCATAGCAAGCTCAGCTAAAGCTAACTCTCCTACTGAGAACCTAGGGGGCTGCCGGCGGGTGTAAGGGGCACCTGCTTCGCCTCCGGATCTCGCCTGCCGCCGGTGTGGTATGATTTTAAGGAATTCACAATTTGAGGAATGATTCCAAGGAATTAGGAATATTTGGAGAACGAGTTTTTGTAACGAACTCAGAAATTATTTTCCTGTTCTCCGAAGTGGTAAAATACGTGCCTGGCATTTATCACTTAGGAAACGGGAAAAAATCCCTGAATCGAGTCTCATCCTGTCAGTTTGGTAGTAGAGTTGTTGCGTCGTCGACACACCAACAAAACATGTCCAAACTACCAGAAAAGACCGGGGTGGATCACAAAAGGAACTTAGAAACTTTCGTACTTTTCTCCGAAAGGATAAGTCCGGGGAGACTGACCCATCCTTCAAGAAAAAAGGACAATAATTTCCGAAAGGTGCCAGTCCCATTGTCTTCCCTGATTTTACGTCACCCATAGTAGGGCCCCAGACTCCACGAGCCAACAATTAAGGCCATCACAGCCAAAAACTGCAGCCCGCTTCTCCTGGCGCTAATCCCCAGCCGCCATATCCAGTACGCTCCACTCTGTTAAGGATCAGCCCCAAACCCTAGTTAGAGGCAACGTAACAGAGAAGACAAGGAGGAAGGACCTTGAGTTACTCATACGTATACCTATGCGAACACACAAACCACTGACCCAGCACTGAGAGGGTATAGCTACCATAGACTTCCTTCACAGCGTTCTTGTGGCAGGAAAGTCTCAATCAGCGCCGACCAAATCAATGGAAAAGAACCTAGGAAATCAAGAATGAACGAATCTGGTCTCCACTACATTCGCCACTGACTGCCCGTTCACTGCAAAGGGGGGCAGTCCCCCACAGACATTACTGTTGCCTGTGTTAGTTTTAAACTAACCCAATGCTAGAACACAACTGCAGATCAATGGGTTAAATAAGGGCTTGTAGGTATAAACATGCGGGGCTTAGAATAGAGTAGGGCGATAGGTGCAAACATGTGGGGGTCGGGGGACTTGACACCCCAAAAAGTACCCCAGATTTGCCAAAAATATAAAAACATAAGCAGGTAAATTTTGGTGTTCCTAAGAAATTTTTGGCCCCCACACTGGCTATTCGCGCCTATGGCCAGGGCAAATAGTCTTGTCGCTTCAATGAACTGTACTTCCCACGGCCCTCTTGTCCAAAGGAAATACGGATTCATGGATGCGACAGCACTACGCAGGCCGGGAGAAGGCACAGCTACTTCTCCAGACCCTCGCTAACCCATGTCAGCTCGAAATAGCATTAAAATAATTTAGTAACTAACACTATAGTAGATAAAAATTAAAATGAGCTGGAAAACGAAGTTAGATTAAAAAATAACTTCAAAATATAAGTCTGATCGAGAAGGCAGAGAAGATTATATTGGCGAATCACGACAGGCTGTATGCTGGAGCCAGCTTGCACAGCAAGCAAACCATTCAACCAATCGCGTTTGATCCAGAACAAACAAAAGCAAAATTATTTACATTTGCTGGTTGCAAGATGAAAGGAGATTGACTGATTGTTTGTTTGTGCTGTGCTGGCTGCCTTCAGCCTATAACAAGCCCAAGTATCAGACTCGAACCTGTGTCTAACATACTACAAAATTGAAATGAGCCTGAATTCTAATTCTCTCACTAACCAGTCAATTTCAAGTTACTTGCGAGCAAGGGTACTTTCAACCCTAAAATTTTGATCCATTTACATGAACACCTGTTATAGTGACTCAAAATGTTTCATCCAGATATTTGTCATTTACCTAGCTATTCTAGGAAAATGATACTGACAGATGAAGTGCTGTTTAACTTGTTGAGAACCCACGGCTATTGAGAGTATTCATTCATAATAATTACGCTACACAGCAGTATAAAAACAATAAGATGAGATCAAATAATTTTAGTTATATTTTGAATGCTGAATGGCGTTAACCATTTTTTTCTAGAGCCTCTTGTTTTCCATACTCAAAATTAAAATTTCATCAAAATCTTCACTTTTTATTCCGTTTTTTCGTCCAGAAATAGCTATCATCTTGATGACACTGAAATTCGCATTTAAGACAGGAAAGGAAATGAACTACTTAACAGCGACTTCAAATTCCCCATTGAAAATACATATAGGTAGAATCATACCTTCTCGTGTCACTGTTTCTTAAAAAATCTCAAATTCTGTATTGTTATTTTCCTATACTACTTAAAATCCTTGCTACCTTATAGATTTTTTACTGAATTTAAAGTTCCCTAACTATACTGGTTGGTCGCTAATGAGCGGAGATATCGAGAGACTGGTGCTGATTTTGCAACTGAAAGTGAAGAAGATGAATAACCACTGGATTGCTAATATCTTAGTAACAAGAGAAATTTCTACAGACCGCAAATCTTTCAGCATTTGGTTGAGCTTCATCCTTGCTACTGATACCAGTTGAACGACCTTTTGGAAAATGAAAATTCGTAAACTGAGGCCTTCATCTTCAGTTGTTTCGTACATATTTGGTGCTATGCGAACATCTGCAAATCAAAAGTCCGCAGTTAATCTTAGTACTGTAACATGGGGAGGTAGGGGGTGACTGCTTACTTCTGTTACTTTTAAATTTGATGTGCTCTACAGACCATAGAAACTGTATTAGAGAATCTGGATATGTTTTGTGATTTTGATGGGACAGTGCCGAATATATTGCCCAAAAAATTATGACCTCTTACATCGCAAATTTTGCCCCAGAATTATGAAATAAGTGGGCTAAGAAGAACTACAGTGGGGGGTGATATTGCACATGTTCATGAATGAACGGGGAAACGGGGAAAAAGTTGTAATTGTAGTGCTTGCCATTAATAATTTTAAGTAACCTCAAATTGATATACTATGTATATAGAAGTATGCAAAACACCACTTGATGTTAACCATGAGAATTGTACTCTTCTGTAATATAAAAAATCATAAGAAATAATCAAATGAGACTTTCCCTTTGAAAACCCGGGACCTTAATACACGAACTAATGTCCTCGGCATCCTATTTGAATAAGACAGAACATCAAAATGATCATACTGTCTTGAAGGACAAATAAACAATTCTGTATAAATTTACCCCACCCCCTCGTCACACATTTCTGTCAATTTTTTATAAATTGCTATGTCATTATGCTGGTTTATACACAATAATTTACTAATACATACAGTTTCCCTTGATTTCTCACTCATTATCTGAAACTATTTCTGTAATGTAATTTCTATATGCTTTTTGAAGTTCTGCGCAAAGAACTAATAAGGGAAATTACCCCGGGTTCGTTTTACATGATAGCAACAACATCCTACATTGTGAGGAATCACAGTGTTACTACACATTCTATTTTTTCACTCGCGCTCGTACGAGTAATGAAAATATATGTGTGCCTAGTTACTCCATGGTTGTAAGTCACGCCACTGAACAATAATTCTGCGTACCTACTATTATCATTAGGAGTTGAGAGTAATGAGTATTCAGGTCATTGCGGTCAAACTAATGAAAACTTCGTCGAGATGAAATGATCAACTGTAGTTTCAAAGTTGGAGCGGCGATTAATCCATATCCTTGGCGCAGATTCTCCATTCATCCAGCTGTCTAAATGTTTGATACTGATGACAAGTATGCACTGATCGGAGTATCTTGCGAGTACAGCGACATCACCGAAAACAAAAATCAACAGATATAATTAAAACTGCTGCTAGAAAACATAAGTACCGAACAGATGAGCACCTCGAGGTACAGATATTCTTAGTACTAACATGCATATTACCTACCTCAAAATTCTTTTCTTATGTTAGTCTTAAACCATTAGATCGGCTGAGTGAGCTATGTCTTACACTGTCCCTCCAATCGCCCTACTGAGTGACCTACAGAGACGTGTTTCTACCTTTGATAAGTACATACGTATAACCCATACCGAAGAAGTAACTGCTTCCTATTAAGTCTATGATCCGGCAATGATCAGGACAGCTCAACCGCACACGTGCCGTGACTGATTCACTGAAGAGACTGTCCCAAACAAAGGGAAAGCATAAAGCTACCAGGAAGGCTAACTTTCGAGCACCTCTACCCAGGCAATAAATGATCTCCCTGACCTCTTCTCCCTATCCTAATTTGGCATTCAGATGTTTGAAACGGAATCTGTAAGTACATTGGCTCAAAGAGGAATGGAATACTCTGTTCCACTTTGAGTCAACATAAATTCATACTACGTTTCGAACCCTCGCTAGTATCTTCAAGAAGTGTACAAATACAACCCACCCTGTACAGGAAACTACCGCTACCTGTGAGTCTTATGATCCGGCAATGATCGGGACAGCTCAACCGCACACGTACCGTGACCGATTCACTGAAGAGCCATAACAGCTCAACCGCACACGATTCACTATTGGCCGATTCACTGAAGAGACTGCCTCGAATCAAGGGAGAGCATAAATCTACCAAAAGCAGTCTTACAGTCAAGCATTTCCTCACAGAGGATACAGATATGACTGTTAGGCGGTGTAAGACCGAATTATAAGCCTGAAAAGCCACAAAACTGAGGGTTTTATAAGACTGTAACACTAAAAAAGAAAATCGGGTACTCTTAATATATCTAATACCTGAGTGTAGCAAGAACAGATTCATTTTCGTTTTCCTTTTTTTCATTTTCGAGTACGTATAAGTAAAGGAATGAGAAGAAGGAAGATTACAGGTAAATCAGTTATCCTTTCGGATCCTTATGCAACTTCCAACACTGACCTTTGGGGACTAAATAAGAATGAGATTAAACGAAGCTACTTGATCCGCTCGATACTCATTTTACTCTTTAATGAGCACGCATCATACTGGGACCAGGGGTGTCTAGATATGGGCATTCAGTTCAGCGAATATCTGCTGATCAAAAATTTGTAAGATATAATTTCAAAATTAAAAAAAAAATAAAAAATAGAAACTCCAAAATTGGAATTCTATATACACTGATCAAACGTTCAAATGTAATCAAGTACCTTTAAATAAGCCGCAAACTGAAATCACATGTTCACTATTTTTTTCCTTCTTATTGAGCGGTACACAGAACCATCAAATCAGGACGCGAGTTAAAATTTGTAGCTGGGAAAAGTTCCAGATGCTGCTGCTACCATCGCACTTCAGAGGTACGAGAAGACATCGAAGTTCAGGAGCTAGAATAAACAAAGAAATATAAAAATTTTTGTTTGCTCAAGTGTATTATTGCTGCAGATGATTTACCCTAGGTAACATCATACCCGTGGATGAGTTTGCTATTCACCTGCGTCTCAGTTTACAACTTGGGTCAAACTGAAGAAGACCATAGTCAATATGACATTGAAAACATAATCAGTCACATTGATACACCACAAATCCCCACAGTTTTCCAAACACTGCAGGATAAATTACGCATTTTTTCCTCATGGTGGACAATTAATTTTACTCCCTTTTGTGATGTTGGTATCATTTTTGTCCGCAAAAATATCCGAATCAGTTTTCATGACAAAATACCAAGTTCAGCACAACAATATCTCCTTCAAAATACATCAGTGACCTGTCATTGTCTGGTGAAATGCAATTAGTCATTTCATAAAATGAGCAGGCAAATTTTACTATATGAATCAGCTATCAGGTAGCTATCCTCAACAGATCAAGATTTTCCTAAATGAAAGGCACGAATTAACACAACTTCAACTCATTTATATGTCAATTTAAAACAGAGCATTGCAGCCAGCCGAAAGCGGAAAGCTAAAGCCGAAAGCCAGCCGTATTTTTCATGAAAAAGTCGAAAGCTTAAGCCGATACATGGGCAGCTGCATTTTTTGTAAAGCCGTAAAAAGCCGTATTTTTTGGCTAGCTTTCGGCTTACAGAAAAAAAAATTCGTCAAGAATACAGAAAAGTTAAATGAAAATGATAGAATTTGCAGTTTCTTACACTGGGAAGCTGACTGGCTAACGCCTGATGCGCTGTTTCTAAGTTCTGAGTTTCATTCTGATGCTTGTTTGCAGAGATGGGCGTTGTTCACTATTTAATGAATTTGCTCTTGCTCTTGTTCTTTTCTATTTTTAGTGAACTAGTTCTTGCTCTTGTTCACTTGGTCTCCCAAGTTCCCACTGATCTAGTTCATCGTTTGTTCATTAAAAAGAACCTTTGCTCTTGATCTTGCTCATTTAAAAATAGGGGTTTTGTACAAAAAAACTGCGAGTAAAAATTTTTTCTGTGTAATAGCCTACAACTGAAAACTAGGCTATTACCCAAACAATTATTGAATTCCTATGAGATTGTTGATTAAAATTTAATCAAATAAAAATTCAATAATGTTATAATTCATAATTGTAACTCTGAAACCATTATGAAAGTTGAAACTAAAGTCTGGAAAGTGGAAATATGCAAGAAAAAGCCAAAAAAAAAAAAAAATTACAAAAAAATAAGTGAACAAAGAATGAACAAGTTGATCAGGTCCGAAAATCGTGAACTAGTTCTTGTTCTTTTTTTGGGGAGATGAACTAGTTCAGAACTAAGTTCACCAAGTAGTGAACAAGAGCAAGTGAACAACTTGCTCTTCAAGAGCAACGCCCATCTCTGCTTGTTTGCTAAATTACGAAAACTCAACTTCCAGACTGGAATGAAGACTCTAGAGAGGGAAATAGACTGGTTTGGGTTAAGAACATCATCTCAGGAACAAATTAAACCAGTTGTGGGCCAAAATAATGGCTCCAGAGCAGAAAATGAAAAAAATTGAAAAAACTGAAAGCCAGCCATAAAAAAGCCGAAAGCTAGCTTTATTCCCACGAAAGCCGAAAGCCGAAAGCTGAAGCTGTATTTTTGAAGGTTGCAAGTTTAAGCCGAAAGCCAAAGCCGTATAATACGGCTGCAATGCTCTGATTTAAAAGTTGGGGGAAACGGAAAGAAAAGAAACAAGACTTACACATTCAATACTCATGGCTTAATGCTTCATTAATTAAAGTACTTCGATTCATGACGTCCAAAGGTATGTAAATATATTTCTTACCAATTATTCACGTTAAAGTAAATGAATTCAGGTCGATCCTCTGGCTTAGTTCCAACACGACTTCAGATAGAATATCGACGAAATGCGTCCTTATGGCCATCTTGATTGATGCAATTGTAACAGGAGCTTAAACAGTTATAAAAACGTTAATATCTAGTCAGCGCACTCGAGAATAGGATGAGAAAGTTCGGTGACAATTATTACTCGCAAAAGACGGATGTCCAGCACTTGAAAGAAAAAAACTATAACAATCATTTCACAATCCAATATTGAAATTGCACAATGTTGAAATGAATGACCGTGAGCATCAAGTTAGAGGTTAGAGTTACAACAGCCACAGCCAGGTCTACCAACCTAGTGATGGAAAATGCTCTAGCATTTTCTTTTGGTAAGCATCGAAGTCATATAGATACCCAAGTTAGACGACTCTCCATTTAGCCAATGTTAAACATCATATGTTATGATAATTTATCCCGATAGGAGCGCTGGCAATGTTCTACTGCCGTGAAATCAATGCAATCATTGGGAGCCCTAACAAGGTTTTACAATATCTTGATAATGGTCGAGTTTTATGAAAAAGTGAAAAGAACCAAATTTATTTTACCTGCCATTTTCTATCAGGTAAGATCAGTTTCAAAATTTTACCCACAAGAATTACGAATTTACTTGCATTTGATGGGAAATTCCAAGGCGAACAAATTCAGCTCTGTCCAATTTTTCATCAAAATCAATAGTTTTCGAGCTAATCCGCAAAAACGTAAAAACGTCCATATAACATATTATAAGCGCAAGGCAAACAAGGAGTTCAGCGATAGCAGCGCGCTGGCATGACGGCAAAACGCGGAAACGCGCCAGTTGTCTAACTTGAGTATGCTAGTTCCATAGGTAGACTTCTCCAAAAACCTAGTTTTCCAGAAAACGCAAAAAACTGTTTCTCAGCTAATGTTCGGGCTTAATGGTTGGATATAGGTGCGATGGATCACTTTTTGTGCTCACATTGAAGATATAGGTCGAAAATTTTTTTCAAGTACTCCGATTCGTGTTAAAAAGGCGTTCAAAGATGGAGAAGTCTGGGTTTGACACGATGTTTTGAAATTGCTTATCAATTTTTGTTTATTATTGCTATAAAAGGCTGCAAAAGAGGAATAACATGGAAATTTATTATCAGTTGTTATCACCTTTCAAAATGAGACATTTTTATTATACACAAAAAATGAAAACGCAACATGATTCAGTTTTTGCTATATAGTTATAAAAAATTGAGCAATAATTGAAAAGAAAAGACTACTAATTGTTTTACATTAGTACACGATGACAATAATTCATTATCAAAAACACAGTTTTGTAAACAAAACAATAATCGTGTCAGACCCAGACTTCTCCATAGGATAAGTCTACCTATGATTCTAAACCAATTTTCGTTTGCACACTGGAGCGCTTCTGTTGTTGTTTTTTGAAAATCGATGACGTCACGTTGTAGGCAGTGTTGTACAGTAACCAAAACGATACTTAACTCAATTTCCCTAAATTCGGAGAAGTCTACCACCTATGGAACTAGCATACTCACTTGGCGTATCTATATGACTTTGGTAAGCATATTCTCAAAATGCTCGAGCATATGCTCAGCATGAGAATATGCTTAAAATGGCAGAGCATTTTATATTGGATGAGCATATGCTTAGCATTTGAGCAAATGCTCAGCATTTTCGAAATTTATACTTGTTTTATCAGTATAAATGAGAAAGTGATCGGGAAAATGAGAAAATGCTCGGGAAATGAGAAAATACTTGGGAAATGAGAATATACTTGGGAAAATGCATTATTTTTATGCTTTCCCGAGCATTTGCTCATCAAGCATATATAAATGAGAAAATGCCCATTATTTCAATGCTTGGAGCTTAGTGCTTGGCTGATCATTTGCTCATTGAGCATATGCTCAAATTTTGGAGCATATTTACTCAACGAGCATATGCTGAGAAGACCGATTGGGACCTTTTCATTTAATTGGTTAACGGTCTTGACGCAGATATGAGCAGTCGGTTTTGGTTTCGGTCTCATGAAACTGTTGAATTTGAATTGGTTCCGGATTCGGTTCCGATTCCAAACACTGGTTACCATCCCTGCAGTGGGGTGAAGGGAAGAATTCTTATCAGTATCAATTTGCTTACATTGTGTATTCTTAATTTTTTAAGCAGTTGAAAAAGTCAAGTTAATCAGCTGTAAATGTCAGTCAGTCAAACTAACCGCAACAGCAGTAAGTCAAAAACAGCAGCAATTAATGAAAGGAAAAACTGTCCACCCTTGCTGATTACAGGGTTGTAATGTTGTAATGTTATGTTTTAAACAGTGTTTTAAACTTGTTTTAAACCAGGAAAGTAACAAACATTAGTTTTAAACGTGTTTCTAGCAAGTTTGATTCGCGAAGTGAGAATTGATTACGCGACTGACGCAGTGTTCACTACATAGCCACATAGCCAATTTCTATTATTTTTCCCGTTTTCTGTTTTAGACACTCCTATCAAGACGCTGTTCAGCAAAGAACGTCCAAGCAACAAAATCTGTTCGTTTTTTGTTTTTTTTTTTGTTGAGAAAATGGAACATTAAAAGCCATTGAATAATGCTGGTTTATGGACACAGTGTTTACTGATCAGTTTTTTTCAACGTGTATACACATTTCTGTACCAGGACCCAATTTTTAAATAACTCATTTTTTCAACAAACGTTGCTTGGGAGGTTTTTGCTCAACAGCATCCATTTCAAATAGACATTTTTAATGTTTTAAATAGAAAAAAAAAAATATATATACATATATATTTAGTAGTTTTAAACAAGAAAAGCGTTTATTTTGTTTGTTGTTTAGACAACTTAGTCCGTGACAAGAAAACTGGTCACGCGGTGTTTCCTGTTCAGCCAATTTTCTTTTGACAGACTGAAGTTGCAACAAGATGGCGATCTGGTTTTCCCGTGCAAGACTATACTAGAGCACTCCAAATACCGGTATAATCATCCGCCATTTTGATTCACACTGCACCCGTCGATGCCAAATTGACTATGTGGTCTGCTCCGCATAGTTAGATTCGCCATTCACGGGCACGCTGTGCATCAAAATGGCGGATGATTATACTCATGTTTGTAGTGCCCCAACTATACTGCACACTTCACTATCAACAACAGGAGAACAGGAGGGTACTCTGCTATCAATTCGGACTAATTCAGGTGGCATCTCACGAAACTGTAATGCTTAATGAAAAATATAACAGAAATTTATTATGGAAAATGCAAGTAAAATAGTAGCCGAAAAACCAACAAACTTGAATCCTAACGAACTACTACCAGAGATCAAGAACTTAATCAAAGAAGGAGAGAAAATTAAACATATAAAAAATAAAACGAGACACGATAAAATAGCCTTAACCCATATACCTACTCTACCGCTTTTCTTTCGAAGTTTTGATTTTTACTAGTACTTTTATTCAATAGTCTACCGCCTTACCGCCTACAATATGCAAGCTGGACCAAATTTGTAAAGAACCTTTTTAATAATATTCATCGCGACCTTTAAATTAGTTCATATACAAATTTTGACCATCTGTGAAATTAAAGACGCTATAAAGCAAAATGCATTGAAAGTATTGCAGATAGCCAAAATTTGCACATACCTAATTCATTTTGTAGATCTCAATCATTACAAGTGAATTTTGCCTGTCTGCCATACTGAAGGCGTTATAAGGGTAATTCTCAGAATTGGGGCATATTTCACTCACAATAAAAATCAGTTTTGGAAAGCATCTTTCTTGCAATTTTTTTAGGTAGATTGGTAACAGACATAACTCTGATACTATTTCTAGCCTATGGCTCAATTAATTCCGACAAAGGGCGGGGGCAGAGCGTTTCTAAAAATCTATAGACACTACGAAAGAATTTCCATCGTAGTGGCAACCACTACGAAAGAATTTCCATTGCAGTGGCAACCACTACAAAAGAATTTCCATCATAGTGGCAACCACAACATTAGAATTTCCATCGCAGTAGCATCTGTTGCGTGAATATTTCTTTGGCAGTGCAATAGTGGAATGATGATTATCCAGACATCCAATTTTCTTGTATAATGTGTGGAAAATCATGTACATGGTCTTCAGAACGTCAATTGGCAAGGTAAGTGAGCTACAAGTACACTTAGGATATGGATGTATAAACAGAGATGGGCGTTGTTCACTATTTAATGAACTTGCTCTTGCTCTTGTTCTTTTCCATTTTTAGTGAACTAGTTCTTGCTCTAGTTCATTTGGTTTTCCAACTGATCTAGTTCATTGTTTGTTCATTAAAAAGAACCTTTGCTCTTGGTTTTGCTCATTTAAAAATAGGGTTTTTGTACGAACCAATTGCGAGGAAATTTTTTTTTTTGGTAATAGCCTACAACTGAAAACTAGGCTGTTACCCAAAAAATTTTTTTTAAATCCCTATTGAAATCCTATTTAAACATCAAATAAAATTTCAATAATATTATAATTTGTAATTATAACTCTGAAACTATTATGAAAGTTGAAACTAAAGTCTGGAAGTGGAAAGATACAAGAAAAAGCCAAAAAAAGAAAGTTATGAAAAAATAGATAAACAAAGAATGAAAAAGTTGATCAGGTCCAAAAATCGTAAACTAGTTCTTGTTCTTTTTTTTTTCTTTCTTTTTTTTTGGAGATGAACTAGTTCAGAACTAAGTTCACCAAATTGTGAACAAGAGCAAGTAAACAACTTGCTCTTCAAGAAGAACGTCCATCTCTGTGTATAAATATATGTACATTCTTATATAGTGGATATTCAGTTCCATAGTAGTGGTTAGAAATATTAACATTGCCACTACAAAAGAAAACCAAAGATGATCCACTACGTAAGAAAAATAGATAAATTGAATTTAAGACTTCAAGTATACTTTTATGAGCAGTTTTTAATATTTCAATGTCAATATGTATACCTAAATAATTTCAGTATAATCCTTCTTTTTTTTCTCTTTTTTTTTTCAGGATTTAGCAGCATTCCAGCAAGATGTGATAAGCCACAACGTAATGTTGGCTTTGTGTATAAACATTGATGGTTTTAGTACAAATTTCAAAGTTATGTCTTGTAGCGATCCAGATCCACGCTATCTATGTGTTGGGTTTTTCTTTTCGTAGGATATGTGAATTTCTCGTCGATTCGTCGTTTTCGTGACGTCCAGAAATGATGGTGTAACGTATTTCATATTCGTACTGTATTTAATTTGTGTACTGACGAAATAATAATAACGTATTTTATGACGGAAGAGACTGTCTTAATTAACTCTTACGATTAGATCCACTCCTAATTCAAGTCGAAATACCTCAAAAATTGTAAATAAGCGCGTTATCAGATATTTTCATTGAATAACTAGATAGTAACACAGATCCAAGATCTGAGATGCGCATGGTATCCTTACTGCAGCACCACAGCGTTGCAGCCAGTTGGCAGCATTCAAGATTCAATCTGTGAGCCACAGAGCGCTACTGAAAACTAGCCACTAGGCCACTACGATGGAACCTCATATGCAGAACCTCCCCTTTACCTCAGCTTGAGGGCGCGTGATATAATCTGAGTTGCTGTTTTTGCTGTCAACATGTATTCTCCCTCATACTAGTGAATTTTCACCTAGTTTTCCCAAAGGAAAACATTTCATTACATCATTTCAACAAACTTGAAATTTGAAAATGTGAGCCATAACAGTCACTACGATGGAATATTCTGAGGGTTTATTTGATTTTGTGATGTGTCTAGGGGTAGGGGCAGGTATGCCAATGTCAGGAAAGGTTGAGGAGATAATACTCCATACATTCACTAAAAAAACAATTGAAATTTGGAATATATGTATATGGTCTCAAAAAGTTTGATGAACTGAAATATGCCCCAATTCTGAGAATTACCCATAAAGCAACAAAGTATTGTAAGCAGCAATGACATTCCGTTATAAATAACGTAATTCATAACGTTAAAATAACGTTATACGAGAAAAGAAGGTTACGTTGTACACAGTAACGTAACAATATAGCGTTATAACGGAAACCGTTCATTTCGGCGCGGACAATTTGGCGCCGCCGTTTCGGCGCGGCTTATTTGGACGATGCATATTATTTTTTGGCGCTACAATCATTTTGGCGAAGAGTAAAAATTATATTTCGTTTACTGGAAGAGTACATTCCTTTAAAAAGTCGTTATACATTATAAAGGAGATCATGAATGATAAAATGGATTCTCAAAAAGTAAGTACACGAGAACGTGGTTGTAAATTTATGAATTATGCGGGATCGCGCGTAGATATTCAATAGCTGTTCGATTTTCATAGTCCTGTACTATTGTGAAGATTCGTTCATCTTTCATGACATATTTCCTACGAGCAACTGAGCCTTTTCCTTTCAATTCTCATGAGTGATCAGTATACAAGCAAAAGGAAAAAAAAAAAAAAAAAAAAAAGTATTGGCATGTTTACACCGTACATTGCTTTATGCTGGCGAATAATAATCGATGTCAGCGGACAACAAAGATATTGACAGACTCATGGGTTTATATGTACATCTTAATTATCAAGATCAAATATCATGATACTTATATCCGAACAATTGCAGCGATGCTCCTTAAAGGCGAATCATTTTCAATTTTAATAGCCGAAATGAATCAGCCCTGAATCGTCCGCGCCGGAATGAACCGCGCCAAAACGTTCGCGCCGAAATGATAGGTACCCCGTTATAACGTTATGGTCATAACGCTATAAATTTTTTGTTGGAAATTTCATTATAAATTTTCATAGTTTTCTAATAATATTTTTGAAGACTCAACTATTGGAGGAGCCGGGGAGGCAAAAATAAAAGAAAATTATCCATAATTTCTTTCAAAAATCCGTCATTTTTTATTCCTTTACATAAACGTTATTAGAACGTTATTCATAAGATCATAACGTAATGAAACAAGTATTTATAACGTTATATAACGTTACTGAAACGTAATGTAGTAACCATTCCGTTATGCCATCACTGATTGAAAGTGCTCTAGCGCCTTCAATTTCACAGATAGGCAAAATCTGTACATGAATTAATTTCAAGTTCGCGATGAATACTATTGGACTATTACTATTGAAAATTTATAACAAATTTTTCATAACCGGCATTTTTAAGGTGCTGCGTAACATTCAACTATATGTAACTTA
The DNA here is from genome assembly GCA_031841125.1 of Acanthococcus lagerstroemiae. Taxonomy (NCBI): domain Eukaryota; kingdom Metazoa; phylum Arthropoda; class Insecta; order Hemiptera; family Eriococcidae; genus Acanthococcus; species Acanthococcus lagerstroemiae. The sequence continues at coordinate 17,040,893 of CM063114.1, forward strand.
ACGACAAATCACTCGGAAAGAATTTACAAATTGAAGAAAAAAAAACTTAACACTTTTTTTTTTAACGAATGCATCTTTTTACCAGGGTAGCGTTACAAATTTCGAAAAAAATTTGATGATCCACCCTAATTTAGATGTCTCTAGTCCAAAGTTATTCGCGTTTTTCCACTCAGAAAATGGAAAATGTCAAATTTGTACATTGGTGTTATGTGGGTTGCATATTCAATGTGTGGAAGGCGTTACCGAACTTTTTGAAAGTGTGCAAATGAGTATACAAAAATGAAAGCTTAACCAGAACCCAGACACTCTTATTATCAACATAAGTCTATATTGAGAAGCTGGAACTTTTCTTGCAAGAAGCAAAATTTTCTCAGTAACAGTTTTTGAGGAAAAGCTTTTTTAGGTAAAATCGCACGCAGATTTGTCAGAAGTCATCTCCTCGACACAAAATTTCAAACCACATCGCTCTAGATGTCTAGTGCAAAGTTATTCGCATGTTTCCTTTTAGAAAATGGGAAATGTTGTACCTATCTGTATACCGGTGTTACACTCATCATTCCGACTGTTTTAACCTTTTAATGTAGAGCAAGCCCTATTGATAATATTGATAATTAGGGGTTCCAAAAATATGCTCTGAAATGGCATCCCTTAAAATGTCAAAATATGCAAAAATATTATAAGACTACAGGTATCACATATTAGAGAGTTTTCTCAGCTGAATAATATGGTAACACTCTATACAACTCCAAGGGATATAAGCAGGGCCTGGAACTTCGTGTAAAAACATATTTTTTGTGGTAAGTATAGCTAGAAGGGAATATCAAAAACATCTTCGCGATTTATAAAATTCTGAGGAGAAAGAACCTATTTGATAACGCATATTTTTACATATTTTGCTTAAAAAGGCATAAAATGCACATTTAGTCCATTTTAAGGTGATATTCCAGAATATTTGCTATCAATAAAGGAAATTCAAAGAATATTTGATCAAATTAGCCCATTTTGTTAATATTTTTCTTGCATCAACTGCTACATTGTAAAAATTATTTGACCCCTTGATAGGGCATACAGTTCCTAGCCCTGGATATAAGATTACTCAAAACATCCGCCAAATGATAGCTACTTTCCTGTTGAATCTTGGGAAGTCCCAATGTTCTAGTTCTAGCTGTCTACTGTGAAAAGAGAACCAGTCACGGGTCACGTGGTATTTACCACTCGACCAATTTTCTAGTAACCGACCACACTTGAAAGAAAATGGCAACTACTTTTACCTGCACAAAGTATTACAGAGCCTTAACATTGTCAGGTCCGCACAAACCTAGAGTGTTGAAAACGGGAAAGTCGATTCAAAAGAACATAATATCGATACGGTGATCAACAGAACAAGCAGCTAGCTGCTGGAAGAGGGTCGACTCTCCACTGAAAAACTAGAGACTAGCCTCTATCTCTTATTGTGGTGGTCGTTGTAAAAGATATAAGGGAAAAGACCTATCATGTTTAAGGTCTTTTGTTCCCAGAGCTGATAGATGAAACTTGGGATGACACTAGACACTACACACACACTAACAGCACATCATGGTAGAGACCTATAACAATACAAGTGCGGAAACCTGCCATTTTGTATTCAGCCGTGCCCGTGGATGCCGAATCTGACTATGCGGAGCGTACTACATAGTTAATTCGGCATCAACGGGCGCGGTTGAATACAAAATGGCAGGTTTCCGCATTCGTATTGTTATATGTATGTATATAGCGCTTTAATGTTTAATCATGGTAAGTTTAAAAGGCTTGAGACTGCGAAGCTGCAGACTCCGCAACTTTAACACTTCGACCATCTGGTCGAAGATTTCATCCGATTTTTAATTTCTGAAGAGCAATTGATCAACAGATGAAACACCAATACTACTCCTAGCCGACTCTAAAAACATCAAATGATTAGCGAACAATTATCCACTTCTAACGGAATGAAAACAACGTAATATTCACGATAGCAAATTATTCTCCGTTCGCTAACGTCTTATGATACATAAATCATTCGCTTCTCGCTACTATCTGGGTGGTAACTGGCTATGAACATAAAACTTTGAATAGAGAAGACTAGCAACTCATCTCGCGTTTAGCGCTACACATGAACGTAGGAAGAACTAATATAGAAAAGGAAATTTCTATTGCAATAGGCTCCGCTACTAGTAGCCGACCTTACAAACGAGGGTATTATGCCGTTTCCAATAAATTTCTAAGCTGCTATTGATAGTACTCTCAATCAAACCTGGAAATTATGAAACGAAACCGAAAGAGCCTTAGTGATGATCTCAAATATGTCTGCAAGGGTCTTGAAAAGTTTTAAACCTTTCGCTTCCAGCGAGGCAATATGTCCCAAAAATGTTCAAAAAATTCTATTGAGACGACTAACAGTATGCTTATATCCATTTTGAACTGTCCCACTGGAAGTATCTGAGCTTTTGAATAACATCCTAGCCTCACTTTTCCGCTAGAACGTGCCGCAAAGTGGCTATCAGCCGCTGTAGGTATGTGTGGGTTCATGTATTTCAGCACCAGTGGGACTACATCCCATGGAATAATCCTACTGGGACATACTGTCCCATCACTTGGGGGAGGGGGGTCAAAAAATTCATTCTAACGAGTTTTATGTTCTCGAGGACCTACTGAGCAAGTTTCACCACAGATTTGGTTCCAAAAAAATTATCCAGTTCTTGGAAGCGAAAGGGTTAAACAAAAGTTTGGAAAAATGGAAAAAAGACTCCGAATGCTGAGCCCTCCTGGATAGTCTCACAAGGTCTAAAACTAGTCTGAGAGTCTTAAACAGGTAAAAGTAATGAAGAATCATCTCGGCGAGTCGGATAAAAATTTAAAAATCTCAAAGAATCTTGAAAGTTCTTCGGTCTAGTCAAATTAGTATTTGAACTGGTGAAAATTACGATCAAGTGCTTCTTTGAGAATTATTGTATGTACTGACTCACTGAATGACTGACTATAAAACCCATCCTCCAACCCGTGTGCGTTTTGCACTACAGTGACAGATATGCTCCTCCGTCAGTTTTTTCCCCGAGTAACTCGAAAAGTATGAGATATGGACTGGTATAATTCAATGGATCGAAAATACGCTCTTTAAAATTCACTGAAAAAAAAATGAAACTTACCAACCAAACATTATGACTTTGTCTACAAGGGGAGCACCTAAGAACTATGAATTTTTCATTTTCATTTTTTCTTACCAAATGAATAAAAAATTATACCAGATAAGAAAAACATTCATTATACTAAAAAGACTGTCACAATTCTATTCAAAACGAGACCAACAGGTGGAATCAAGAAATGATGTTAACGACCAGAATATCGGTTTTTAGTTTTTGGTTTTTTGCATAATTTGATTTCGCTGAATACGATGGAATTACTTGTGAGTCTTCAAAGCTCTATTAAAGTACCTAAAAACACGCTTGCTGATTAGTCCATCAGCTGTATGCGTGGAATGAAGAAATGAGGTATTATCGGCTACCCCCAAGTAATATTTACCAGTTCCTTACCTCGACTGTCTCCATCAACATTCTCGAATACATCATCATTGAAATCGTGGTCTACCTCAGCCTGACAGGTATCCTCGATTGGATCACTAAAATGAGTGTCAAGTGTAGCTAACTCTTCTTCGACATTCATCATTTTGTTAGTAGCCAAATTCGAACATGTTCGAAAAATTAACGAGATAAACAGGATGTAAAATAAGGACGACAATGCGACTGATAACGAGAATTCGAGAACAGATATGCACGCTATTCAGCGTACGGGAACCCACCAACATTTGTAAACAAAATGAGTTATTTGTATCGTTGGAAAGAGCGTTAACAGTAGAATTTTTCAAAATTGGGCCCCCGATTCAAAAATGTGTATTCATGTTGAAAAAAGCTTATCAGTAAACACTATGTCATATGGACACTGTTCAACAAAAGGGAACCAATCTCCACGTTTGTAAACAAAATGAGTTCTTAGTATCGTTGGAAAGAGTGTAAAACGCAAAATTTTTCAAAATTGGGCCCCCAATTCAAAAATGTGTACACACGTTGGGAAAAGCTCATCAGTAAATGCAATGCCATATAGTTTCTACATGGCTCTTGAAATTCGAATTACGTGCTCTCAAAAAGCGGGTTTTTGCTAGTAGGTTCCCTCTTGCTGAACAGCGTCTAGTCTATATAGACGCTGTTCAGCAAGAGGGAACCAACTAGCAAAATCCGCTTTTTCAGAACACGCGATTCAAATTTCAAGAGCCATATAGTAACTATATGACGCAGCGTTTACTGATAAGCGTTTCCCAACGTGAGTACCTACACATTTTTGAATCGAGAGCCAAATTTTGAAAAATTCTACTTTTTACGATCTTTCCAACGATACTAATAACTCATTTTGTTTACAAACGTTAGTTGGTTCCCTCTAGCTGAATAGTGTCCATATTTTCTACGTGCCTCTTGAACTTCGAATCACGTATTCTCAAAAAACAGATTTAGCTAGTTGGTTCCCTTACGCTGAATAGCGTCCAACTGGATTAGACTTTAGAGAACGAAAAACAACATCGAGAATAGGCTCGCTTCACACTGATGCTAGCAGAGTTGAAAAGCTAGCTGAAAGCTGAAAGTTTTAAGCCAAAAGCTGGAGAATTTTGACGGTAAAACACCAAAAGCCAAAAGATATTTTCGATGAGAAGCAAAAAGCTAAAAATGTTTTATTTACTCAGCTTTTCCTTTTATTTTTTCGTCCTTCCCCTTTCCAATTCCGTTTTTCCTCTGTCTAACGCAATACCTGAAGCGACATCAAGTTCTATTCTCAGCAAACTAATAAACAATGCCTTGTAAATTTTTCTTTTTTTGAAAAGTCAGAAGTTGAAAATTTTAAGCCAGAAGTAGAAACATTCCGACACTGAAAAGTCAGTCGTAAGTCGAAAGCTGAAAAATATTTCAGTGAAAAGCCAAAAGTTTTCTATGTTAAAATTGAAAGCTGAAGTCAAAAGTGAAAGCTTTATCTTACGGCTGTCCACCTCGGGATGCTAGTAACGAATAACGTTTTAAAGTTGGGGACAGTAATAAAACACAGTGTTTACAGACCAAAACGCGACACAAAAATTTCCTAAAAAGAGAAAAACAGTTGCCAAACTTTAAACACATTTTCCTCAACTTTCAATCACATTTCTTGATTCCACTTCTGGTGCCCCAATCCAATGCGAACCACCAAAGGAACCAAAAAAATACAATTGGCCGTAATACTTCGTAATACTATGTAAGATATTTACACAAACACATGGAAAACAGGAACCCTACTTTTGTGGTGGCCCCTGTAGTGGATCTTGTTATGTTAGGGGCATCATATTTGGTATCCTGTTGTACGAATTTGTACACAGAATCTTTTTTAAGTCCAATAAATGTTCCTTGTATCTATAATTTTCCACTTATTTGGAAAAAGAAATTAAGAAACCCTATGGAGCTTCTCTTTGTGTGAAAGGGGTTATGTTTGTTATCACTTTGCCGGGAATTTTAAAGAGTTTTGTTACAATAAACTGTTCCAAGATCATTCATACTATTCGAGTAAGTCAGAAAAAACTGATGAATATGGCACATTTTCCACAATGGTGAAAAATGCATCCATGCTAGAGAGATGGGTTCTACGTGGGTCATTTAGTGAGCCAGTCTGAATAGTAATCCGCAAAGTAGCTTTTCATTGTAAATGTTTCCTATTTATGTTTGACTTGATGCTAATTTGACTGGAGTGTTATACAGGATGTCTCTTTTGCAATGACCCCCTTCCACATAGTAGGTATAGGCAACCTACCCCAACACTATGTAGATATGTTTGCATACTCTTACGTTTGAAGGGGCTGAGTTATAGTCAAATTTTGACAAGATTTCTACCTTTGAATTTTTTTCTTTTTTTCTCACAATTGGAGATAGACAGAAAAATGATACCAGCAGGTAATAGTAGAGGGCAGTTGCAGCCACCACAGGAAAATTATGGTCGGAATTGGTTCAACAGGATGTTCATAAAATCAATTTTAGTACAAATTATGTCAGAAAATTTCCATAAATTTTCAATTTCCCGTGAAACTTTCCCTCTACAGCTACTGTTTTTCTATTTTATTTTAAATACCACAACTGTCATCTTGCACCTCCTTCCCATTGGTATGGACCACAGTTTGGGGAATATGGCCAAAATGTTACCAAAACCAAATTTAGCGACCCTTGGAACCAATTATTGGGGATCCACATTAAACTTTATAAAATATTAGAATTACCCCCCCCCCCCCGTTTCACAGGCCTCAATTTCAAATATGGGGTAAATAGATGAAAGGAGGGAGGTGAATAAGCCCCATAAATTATATACCTCTGTGAAGTGGTAAAGTAGCTGAAGAATATGATTATAACCTTCTTAAGGTCTGTACATCACCTGTGTCAAAATGTAGTAATTCTTAACAGGGATATCTTGCACTCCATTTTGAGCAGTTCTAACCCACATAAAAGAAAATTGCTAATGACCTTTCTTATGGGAAATTTGATGTACAATCTATTACAAATAAAAGAAAACAGTAGTTTAAGGAGGCAAGTTTCACGGGAAATTGGAAAAATGTGAAAATTTTCTGATATACTTTGTACTAAAATTGATTTTATGAACATCCTGTTAAACCGATTCCAACCATTTTTTTTCTTTCTGCGGTTACCACAGCTGCCCTCTACTACTACCTACTGGTACCATTTTCCTGTCTATCTCCAGTCGTGAGAAGGGGAAAAAAATTCAAAGATACAAAACTTTTCAAACTGTGACTATAACTCAGCTCCTTCAAAAGTAAGAGTATACAAACATATTCACACATTGTCGGGGTAGGTTGCGTACTTAACAGGTGGAAGGCGGGTCATTGCAAATGAGACACCCTGCATGACGTATATTTTAAAGAAACAACTGATAGGCCTAAGATAGTCTAGACCAAATTCGTAAGTTTCGAAATCTAAGTATCTAAAACATAGCTGAGGCCTTGAAGAGGCCTAAAGATAGCTAGATATTTAATTAAGCCCGAATCTTTCCAAACATTCAGACCCTTAGGCGAAACCTAAATTTGAAGTAAAACTCTGCAAATGTTTTGTAATAGGCTGTTAACATATTACCTTCTGGGATGATCAGGCCACTCTGGTTTGGCCAGGTCTTACTTATGCCAGAGACCACCGCGCGTTTTCCCGGTCACCCGACGGGCCATTCCGCCTCTGGGTGCGACAACACACGCCCAGAAGATATGCAGACTACTTTTGTTTCATCGCAACGCGTTCTAGCAGGAAATATTACCATCACTAAAACAGCAGAATTTATCACCGTTCAAATAATCAGATTAATATTTCCTGTTAGGTTGAATGAAACCTAACACGTCAAGATCGGAAGTCAGTAACATATAGTACAACAGATTCATAAAAAATGAGTTAAGTATTGAAAGCAAGTTATAAACTTATTATTAACTTAATACTTGAGGACTCATATCGATGTATAACAAATAGGGCTAGAAAGCAATAACACTAGAATAAATAACGACACAAAAAAAATTAAATTAACGAGATGCCAAAGAGGATAACGAACTTGGCCCGGACGTGAAACTAGCTGTCTTGTCGATCTCTTCATCGGTTTGGTTATTTTTGAATTCTTGCAAGGTGTGAATTAGTTTTGAAGCTTCGTCATGACGAGGATGAGCGATTTGCTAAAAAAAAATAATTAATTAATTAATTTAAAAAAAAATAACACACTAAAACTCAAACTCATGAATCATTGTTCGGAGAAAACTAAAATGATGAAAAATAAAACAATGAAAACCTAACAGAGAAATACAAAACAAGGAACAGATTACAAGGACTGGAAATACCTATATTAGGTGAGAATAAAAATTACATTCTAAAGATATTATAACTTCGACATTGAATAACTATTTACATTAATAACAGCGACCAACTCACCAAACCTCTCCCAAAAACAACCAATAGGAACACAGAAAACATAACAAAACAGCGTTACACGAACAACCCATAAGAGCATAACAGTCAGTTCACTATACAGTACTACTTCCTCAACCACTAAATGGAGGGAAGATGGAAGTCGGCAATCTTAATAGTAAGACAATTACTGAGACGTCAAAACCCAAGGATGTTTCTCGTCGATAAACTACTTCGTGTGAAAAGACTACCACTTTCTGCCAACCATATTTGAGTCTGTAAACTCAGAAACAATATAAGAATAAGACTACTAGAATCAACTAATACATGGGTGAATGATCGAAGTTAATAGCCTTAGTATGACAATTACTGACAATGTGCGATACTCAAAAGGGTTTTTCTTAATATGTACAGTATGCGAAGTGAATAAATGTTACTTTCTGATAACCATATGAGAGTTCTTATGTACTTGAAGCCAACAAGATCACACTGACTTCACCATACAGTACTACTTGATCATGAAGCAACCATTAGACCAGTGTATGATTACAGTTAGTAGCCTTAATAATAAGATAATTGTTACTGTGACAACATTCAAGAAGCTTCTTCACAATAACATACTCCAATTGAAGAAGTGGTACTTCCAGAGAATCATATTTCAGTTTTCATGAACACTCGAACCCGATCTTGTCAAAACACTACTTCAAGTGAAAACTCAATATTTTCCGTCAACCATATTCCAATCCTCAAGTAAATTCTGAACCAATTTTTTCCATTGGTGGAGCGTATGGCGATGCACGCATGCCAAATTGGCTCCCCAGACATCGCACCCCTGGCCCCGGAAAGTAACCTTTTCAGGGTGTCTAACAAATTTTGGAAAGCGAAATGCAGGAGTTTTGCAGGAGATTTTGCAGGAGATTTTGCAGGAGGTTTTTCAGCAGTTCAAACAACTAGAAACACCCCCCCCCAAAAAAAAAAAATCTGTATTAAAATGGTTTCAAAATTGAAAAGGACTAAAAAAATGATACTTTTTAAATTTTGAGAATAAAATTAATGAAGTACAAATGAAAATAATTTTGCAGACTTCCTCAAAAGTTTATCGTACAATGCTTTAAGAAAAGCGCGACATTCATCAAGAAATTTCATTTTCTTCAACGGAGAAAATTTGGATACAATTGTTTTGGCTCTGTTTGTAGCTCTGATGAGCTTGATTCAAAGAAGTGGACTGTATCGGAATATTTACAATTTGTTTTAATACACGAAAAACAAGACGAATAAAAACCATCAGATATCTACACAAAACTAAAAACTACTATATCGAGAACATGATCGTGTTCATTCCAAGTGTAATTCTAGACTATATACATTTACATTACATCCGCCGCTTATCTTATCATGCGGCGAAAACGGGTTTGCATGTTTCGTGCAAACATACTCCCCCGGGAGGCCCTAAGGGGCCTCGACTGGGAGTCGAATCAACCGAGTGATGGGGCGCCTGTACACTGCAACCCTTTGTCCTTCCAATGCTCGAAGGTCTACGCTTCGTACATTGCCATCTCGATCAGGGTAGGTTGCCACAATAAGTCCCAATCTCCACTGGCCGGGTCGAACATTATCGTCCTTGACAACGACTACATCGCCAATCTCCAAATTCCTGGTCTGACGGGTCCATTTGTGGAACTGTGATAGTTGGTTTAGGTAATCAGATCGCCACAACTTCCAAAATGTCCGGACCATAATTTCTTGTTGCTCGAAACGTTCGCACAAACGTGCTTGGACAGGTTCGTCAACTGTTGGTTCCAAGATGTTGGTTCCAGTCAAAAAATGACCAGGAGTCAACACCATCTCACTGGGCTCATTTGACTGACGGTAAATTAGCGGTCTTGAATTTAACACTGATTCAATCCGAGCGAACAATGTTACATATTCTTCAAAGGTTTGGGTGCGCCCGTTGGTTACGCTTAAAAGGTGTTTCTTCGCAGATTTAACGGCTGCCTCCCATAACCCGCCATGGTGTGGTCCATAAGGCGGTGTAAACTTCCATGCTACACTGGCTGACAGCAGTTTTGAAGCAGAATGAAAAGTAGTGCCATTATCTGAATAGCAGGTACTTGGAGAGCCCCGGCGACCGACAAAGCGATGGAAACATTGGAGAAACTTTTCCGTTGTAAGATTCGATACCATCTCCAAATGTACCGCTCTTGTTGCGAAACAGACAAACACACATAGATAAGACTTGAAATGAATTGTCGTTCGATGACCGACACACTTGGTCGAGAATGGCCCCGCAAAGTCCACACCTGTGGTCGAGAAAGGCCGGGCTATGGTGACGCGCTCCCTTGGTAACTGGCCAACCAATTGTTCGGAAGTTCTGGCACAGTAACGGATGCAGACAACGCACTTGTAGACAACACGCTTGATTGCACTTGCAGTTCCGCCTACAAACCAATACTTGTTGGACAAAAATGCTCGGATAAATGACAGGCTTGCATGGAAGTAGATTTCATGCAAATATCGAATATACAATAAAGTTACAACATGTTTGGCTGGCACCACTATTAGGTGTCGCTTGTCGTATGAGACGGGCGAATTTTGGATGCGCCCTGCTGCGCGAAGAAGGCCGTCGTTGTCGAGGAATGGTCGAAGCATATACAACGGACTCCGCTTCGGTAGCGGCTTATTGTCTCGAATGGCAGCAATTTCCTTTGAGTATACTGAGATTTGAACTCCCCTCAGTAGCGCGATAGTTGCCTTAGCACGCTCCACTACAGTGATTGGACCAAAGGTACGCTGAGCTGCTACAGATCTGACATTTGCACAGAAGCGCATAATGTAAGCGACTGTATTGAGTAACTCCATGTAGGATGAAAACTTGTCAAACAATGTGGACTCGCTTTTAACGACAGCATGTGCGGTTCTCTTTAAACGCTGTTCAGGAATTGGAACGGTTCCAATTGCGGGTGGTTCAATCAAGGTGATAAACTCGGCACGAGTGATAAATTCAGGTCCGTGCAGCCAAAAACGGTTATTGACCAGCTTACTCGCAGGGATGCCTCTGGTTGGCAAATCTGCTGGATTTCAGCTGTGTTAACATAAGTCCAGTGACTGTATGGGAGCAACTCCTGAACTTTACGAACTCGGTTCTCAACAAATACTTCCCAAGACTCTGGAGGTTTTGCTAGCCAGCTAAGCGTGACTTGCGAATCTGAAAAGGCAAAAATGTTAGAACTTTCAACCTTCAGGTTTGTCGCGACACGTTGTATGAGTTGGGCTAACAGCAGCGCAGACATCAACTCGAGTCGGTGAATGTTCAACGATTTGATGGGCGCAACTTTGGTCTTAGAGCAGATGATGTAAGTATCAGTACCCAAATCGGTAGAGACAGTACGCAGATACACAACCGCACAGTATGCTACTGTGCTGGCATCGCAGAAACCAACAATCTGACGCTTTATGACTGCTTGGTTTGTCGAATACACTCGCCTTATTGAAAAGTCCTGCAGTTGGTGCAATTCACCAACACAGGTTGTGAACTTTCGAGCTAGCGGTTCGGACACAGGAACGTCCCATTCGCCGCTTTCTTCCAAACATCCTGAAGTAACAGTTTGAAACGAATTGCAAATGGTGATACAAATCCGAGTGGATCGTACAATCTTGAACTTGTTGATAAAATTGTTCGTTTGGTAACAGGGTTCGGCACCTTAAGCAGCGCCGGTTGGATTTTGATTTGGAACTCGTCTCGCTGCGGATTCCATATTAGGCCCAATACTAATATAGCGGACTGGTCACTGAGTTCGAGATTTTGAGCAGACTCAATTAGCTGAGGATCAAGGTGGTTCAGGAATGCTTCGGAGTTAGACATATACTTCCGTAATGGAAAACAGCCACTTGCTAGGGTGTTATGGATGCCTGCCTGAAGATGTAGTGCTTCATCTAGAGTCGCTGCTCCCGTTAACAGGTCGTCCATGTAGAAATCAGCTTCAATGGCGCGAGCTGCTTGGGGTTGAACCATTCTGACATTATCAGCTAACATGGCTAAACAATTAGTGGCTAGGAAGGAGGCAGGCCCAGTACCATAGGTTATAGTGTTCAAACGAAATGTTCTGATGGGTTCAGCAGGTGACTCTCTCCATAAAACACACTGCAGAGACCGATCATCTTCATGCACATTGACTTGGCGGTACATTTTTGTGATATCTGCTGAGAAAGCCAATTGATGGACACGAAAACGAATCAAAATATCCACCAACTCTGGTTGTACCGTTGGGCCGACCATAAGAACGTCGTTGAGTGATACACCTGTTGTAGACTTTGCTGAAGCATTGAAGACCACACGGAGTTTGGTTGATGTGCTCAATGGTTTAAGCACTGCCTTGTGCGGTATGTAGTATATTGGCGTATCAGCAAGTTCTGCACTGGTAACTGGTGACATGTGCCCCAACTGCTCGTACTCCTGCATGAACGCAATATACTGGTTACGAAGACTGGGCTCTGAGTTTCGCTCCTGCACTACCAATGAACGTAGCGCGCGATAACGAGAATTGCCCAAGCAATTAGGATCTCGTTTGGTTGGAAGTCGAACAATGAACCGACCATCTGCATCTCGGCTTACTGTACGGTTGAAATGTTCAATACATTCGATGTGTTCGGGTAGCTGGTTGCGTTCATTTTCTGCCTCTTCAATTTCCCAAAATTTCTGAAGTTGATTGCTGATTTCGCGAATTGATGTGTAGCAGTGCGATGTTGAAGTACAGCACACGGACTGCTTGTTGGATGGAATGGGATAGGCTCCGGATGCGGTCCATCCAAACTGCGTGTTGCGAAGCGTTACACCATGTATAGCCATCGTCTGGTTTAGAATGCAATGTTCATAAAACTCAGCACCTAAGATCATATCTACACCAACATATTTCAGCTGATCATCAGCTAACTGTACATTTTCAAATTTACCGCGAAGCATTTGAAAGGATTCTGCTGGTACAGAATATGCGATGGATTTTGCTGGCAACACATCAGCATGGACGTTAACTGTGTATGACGTATACCGCGATTTCAATGTTAGTTCGCACCCATGGCTAGCTTGCAATAAGCCACCAATACCATCCACTCGTACAGACGAGTTGTAGACTGGTAGTTTCCATTTACGGACGAACGTATCTGCAATCGCTGTCACCTGTGAAGCCGAGTCTAATAATAAACGTAAGACACCATTAACGTTACCGCAGGAAAATTTTACAACAGCCGTGGGCAGCATGATGAAGGCACTGTTGGATGTGGTAGCTTTCGAACACGTTTTAGATTTCTCAGCTTTTGGTTCCTCCTTAGGGTCCTCCTCGGCAATTGGCTTTGGAGTCTCGTCAGAGTAATGAAGCAAGGTGTTATGTTTACGATTGCACACTTTGCAACCCATTTTCTGGCACTTCGACGAGCTATGACCTGCATTAAAACAATTAATACAGTTACCAGACTTTTTAACTAGTTCGAAACGTTCTTCAGGAGACTTCTCCTTAAATACAGCACACTGAATTATCAGATGATGTCCAGCACAGGCCACACAGTTGGCCTTGCTTGCAGAGAACGATTTCTTAGACGACTGTTGTTGCGGAGGAGAGCTCGCTGGTTTTGATGTCTCTTTCGTCGTCTTCATCACTTTATCTCCTAATGTATGAATGCGACGCATCAAGAACGCTTTGAGGGTACTGTAAGCAGGGTACACAGAGTTATCTGAAACCGAATTCTCGAATTCCTCACGTGTATGGTCATCAAGTTTAGTTGCAACAAAATGACAGATCAAAGTTGACCAATTGTCAGGCTTTTCACCACACGTTTTTAAACCACGCAATATGGTATCGATATTGAACACGAGCGACTTTATTTCACTACGGTCCTTAACTTTACGAATCGCGAACAAGTCATTAAAATGCGCACGTATTATAGCTCTCTTATTTTCGTACCACTCAGAAAGCCTAGCCCAAGCTTGAGGGTAAGCTTCATCTGTTATAGGAAAGTCACGAACTAGAGCAGCGGCATCATCTAATAATGCCTCTTTCAAATAGTACATTTTACGAATGGGTGGAATATTACCGTCATCGTGTATTAAATTACCGAATAAAGCTTTAATTCGATAAATTGCGAATGTCGCCGTTAAATGTAGGTACGCGAACTTTCTGTAATTTCGGTTCGTTGCCTACAACGCTAGAAGAGTTAAAAGTGGAGCTCAGAATTGACTCACGATTTTGTTTACCTGTGTATACCTCGCGTAACGCGTTTACCTCTGCTTGCATTAAGCGATGAAGCGTATGGACAGAGTTGGACTCATTTACCCATTCATCCTCTTCCTTCCGCTCGAGATCAGCACGTTTTTTCGCGTCCGGTTCGTTAGCTGCAGCTCCCCAAGATGTGGTCGAATCTGCAGCTGGATGTTGTCAAATTCGCCTCTTGCGAGTTTGAGTTCCTCGATGTATCCATCGAGTGTGTGAATAAGTCGGCTATCAAGCGTTGGGTTGCTTTTCATTAGGTTATCGAGGTTTCCTTCATTCGCATCACTTGCCGCTTCGCTAAACGGCGATGCTTAAAAAGTGCATCGAGAGCAGCCATGTCTAGGTTGGTGTAGATTGCACGGAACGATTATTACGAACCACCGAAAAGATGCAATTATTATGCACGAATCGTCACAAAAACTACCACACAACAACAATTATTATGTCGCTGTATGTCCGCACGAGCTCGAATGCTACATACACTTACGAAAGCACGACGTAACACGAGCAACACATAAGCTTTTCGATCACTAACGCACTGACACGACCGAGCATGATTGAGATAGCATTAAACTCAAATTCGAGCATAAGATGTGCTCTCGTACCCGGTTCGGATGGACCAAATGTTTGTAGCTCTGATGAGCTTGATTCAAAGAAGTGGACTGTATCGGAATATTTACAATTTGTTTTACTACACGAAAAACAAGACGAATAAAAACCATCAGATATCTACACAAAACTAAAAACTACTATAACGAGAACATGATCGTGTTCATTCCAAGTGTAATTCTAGACTATATACATTTACATTACATCCGCCGCTTATCTTATCATGCGGCGAAAACGGGTTTGCATGTTTCGTGCAGACAGGCTCCAAATCCGACGTTAACCTTCTCTGGTGGTAAAAGGTTCTTTTTAGTATGTATCTTCAAAACTAATGTGACTTTGGAGAGAAATCTGGTACCGATGTTTCGAAGAACAGTTCTAAGATCTTCATAAGAAAGGGTATCAATTGGCTCATCGCTCTGGTATTATATCAAAAATGGTACAAGTCATCACACACTGAAGACATAAAATGTAATTTTGCTTCCAAAAACTCCTTCTTCAAAGCTTCAGTCACATAAGTGTAATTGTGTGTTTTAGGAGGTTTATTTTTGACGCCCTCAACATACTTCTTGACATGAGGTAGTATATTCAATGCTCTCTGTAATACCTTTCCATTTTCCAGCCATCGAACAGAGAAACATTTTAATGTAAATAACGAAGATTTGGAATAATATTTAAAATCCGCGCGTCTAGTAGGGAAGTCTTTGAAGAGGTAATACAGACTTCGTAACAACCGATGAATATTCCAGTTGCTGCTATCGTGAGCAGTTTTATACTCGTTATGGACGATATGCAAGGTACAGGTGAGACGTGTGCCCGGATCCTAGGGCCAGCAGCCGAAGGGGTTGAACACGTTCATTAAAAAAAAAAAAGAAAATGTTTTGTTTATCGTGGTGTAGATGCCCTAGAAGGACAATCTACCACACGGTCTTCTATTCAGATATTAGTTCATAGGCATATAGCAAGAAACACTTGTAGTATTGTGGAGTAACACTAGTGGCTTTTCGGAATTAGTAACAGCTCTGGATCGTGATTCAGTGACCAGAGGAACGAAACTCAAAACCAATAGGTAGATAACACCGACCTTTTATCATACAGTACAACTGAAATCTATACATACGACAGGCGTTAGTAGCCTGAATAGCGATCACTGATAATGTATAAACTCCTCAAAGATTTCTCATCAAAGAACTACTGAAAAATTAATACTTTTTGTCACTTATAATCGAGTTCTCAAATATTAGGAGCTTCCAGAAAGTGAGATTACAGGCGGCTCTATAGGACGTAGGGAATTTTGTTTTTCAAATGTGACACGCCTGGCATGTAGAGCGGTTCTTAACAAACACAACAAGCATTCTGGCTCTTCAATACGCTGAGACATGTCGTTGCAAGAACCAGAACCGTCAACAAGTTCGTCAGTCGTTAGCTCCACCTACCACAGGTGCAAATTTCTTGAATGATTCAAGAGTGAGGATAAAAGCTTTTTTGACTCAATTGTAACTGGTGACGAAACTTGGGTGTGTCACTGCACCCCCGAGTGAAAAAAAGGCAGGCTCTCCAATGGCGTCATACCCATTCTCCTTCGGCCAAAAAGTTCAGGGTACAGTTTTCCAAGAGAAAAATCATGGTGTCCGTCTTCTGGGATCGCAAAGGGGTCTTGTTGGTCGACTTTATGCCCAAAGGGACCACCATCAATGCGAATGCGTACTGTGAGACCTTGAAAAAGTTAAGATCAAAGACAAAAGGAAGGGGATGCTGACTTTTGGTGTGTCTTTCTTTCATAACAACACCAGACCCCATACTGCAGCGGTCACTCAGAATTTAATCGCGTCATTTGGATAAAATATTGTCACCCATCCCCCGCCCCATTCTTCCTGAACCTAGCGCCCCCAGATTACCATATTTTACGAAACTGAAGGAGCTTTTGGGTGGACAGCGATTTTCAAGCGACAAGGAGGTAAACCATAAACTACCTTGACCTTACAATACAAATAAAAGACAACAGAATACAGTACAACATTTACAGAAAATCCACCCACAGGGATGCAATAATACCCAACCACTCATTCTACTACCATCAAAAACACAGAATGGCAGCACTACATAACTACTGCCACATAGTAATCAACATATTAAATAACAAAGACCACACAACAACAGAAATTAACGAAATCAAACAAATAGCCATTAACAACAAATACCAACCGCAAACAGTAGACAGAATAATTAACAAATTAATGCAACAAGAAAGTACGGACACTGAACCGACTACCACAGAAACAGACAAATATGCAGGAGCAATACCATTCGCAGGGATACAGACATACAAAATACAGAAAATCTTCAACCAATACAACATGAAATTCGGAATCAGAAACAGACCACCCCTGATCAAACAAACAAGCAACGACAAAATAGAAACAACGGACATGAATGACAGCAATGGAGTATGCAGACTGGACTGTGAACACTATGACATGACATACATAGGAGAAACAGGCAGAAAATTCACAACTAGAATAAAAGAGCATAAAAAATCCTTCGACAACACTGCAACGACCAGGGACACAACAACTACAAATTGAAGAAAAATACAAAATCCTATAGGCAAAAAACAGCACAAAGAAAAGAAAATTAAAAGAACAACTAGAGATAATAAAGGCAAAACAAAACAACCTAATAAACACAACAACTAACTTCAAAAGCGAGGAACTATTCAAATTAATAACATAAGACTCCCTGATTGGACAGACTACACAACCACAAACAACCAATAGGAGTACACACCAATAAGCTTACCATACAGTAGTACACATATTACTATAAAAATACAGGACTAACAAAAAGAAATGGTAGGGAACTCTACTGAAGATGAGGTAACAACCGAAAGCGTTATGGACAACAGAATCAAAAAAGTGAATTGGCACACCCTAAAAATAGAAAATTACCAAGTTCACTCACACTCCAAGATGGACAGAGAACCAATGTGTGAACAATGCTGACTTTACCTTACAGTACTACTTGGAACACCACTCGAGTGTAAGATAGGAGTCAGTAGTCTTAACAATTTGAACAATTAATGCATCAACACCTGAAAGGCTACTAGTCGATAAACTATTTCAAATGAAAAACGGGTCCTTTTTACCATACTCAAGTTCTTATAGAAATACGAAACAGCATTTCTCCATAGATGACTAACTAATAGGTATGGCACCTTTACGCCACTATCATCAAATTTATAATTACCTCTCCAACATCATACAGCCAGATTTTTCCGACTTCATCGCCAACGGTAATATGCGAGCCAGATGGTGTCCACGACACTTGATTGATAGCAACGTTTCCATCTATTTGAGTGCTGACGATTGGAATCTCTGTGTCCGTATTCAAATCCCAAACGTCTAATTTACCTTGAATATCGACAGCAGCGAATACCGCGGGGTGCACCGGAGACCACGCAACATCCATAACCGTGTCGCCGTTGTAGTCGAAAGAGTAAAGCGGTTTCGTTTCCTACGGGATGCATAAATCAATAGCATGTGGCAATGCAACACTGACCATGCCGATTTGTACACTGTAGCCAATTACCTTCATATTCCATAATTTGATTGTCCAATCGAAGGACGAAGTGAGGAATAAGTGACTGAAGCTAATACTGGTTTGAACCGTATGCGTATCGATTCCGGTAACCGGAGCATGATGTCCTTCGTACATATCCAAAACACCAGCTTTGTTACCGTGCCTGCAGGCTGAAAAGTAAAATTCAAAATAGTTCAAAACAGTTGTTCACGGTCTGAACTTGTAAACTTCAGGGTTCAGTAACACACACCAGAATACACGGTTCCTTCTTCACTTCCCAAAACGAAGTTATTTACATCGTTGTACGGGAATGCGAAAGATGTAACGGCGATTGGTTTGGCTTGTTTATGTTGTAACTCGAGGGTTTCTTGGGGTTGCGAAAGCATATCGAGACTCCACGAACACAACCGTCCATCGGTGGATACGCTGATCAAGTTGTGAGCATTCTGAGTGCCGACTACTTTTAAACAGTACACAGGATGCTGAAAACAATAAGAATAATCAGTAACTGAGAAACCAGCAAATGTGATGATGTTTATTTGGCCCACTCAAGCGGTTAATGGTGCGATGTAAGTGATGGGGACTGCGGATAGTACATTGGAGATACATCTTCAATGTACTTTAACTGACTGCATTAGCTGGGAGAACCGTCAGCAATTGATCATTATTGAACGTCTAGACAGTGAAAAGCGTTCGTTCATGAAATCCCAAAGCTGAATCATACCGTATGAGCAGTCGCCGAAAGTGGAGTTCTTTGCACCGGGGTTCGTTTTTGCACTCTGTTGTCCCACAGTACAATCTGGCCAGAATAGGTACCACCTAGAATTAAATTCGGATGAAACCTGCAACAATCACCGGATACATACACAGTTACATTTGAAGAATAAGACAGTAACACATAGGCAAGTCAAAGTAACTTCAAACTCGGTGTACCTCGCGAAGGTAGCAGATAAGACGGCCGACTGACAGTGGAATATGTACTCGGGAGTGTTCTTCTTGAATTTGGTGTTCCATAGTAGACAAATGCCATCTGGTTCGTGCGGCGATTCGTAGTTCTGATGGTAGGACGCGACCATCAACTCTGGAAACTGCGGAGACCAGTCCAACGAGGAGACGTATCGATTCCGCGACCATTTTTCGTCGTGGAATACTCGATTAAGAGACAAACGAATGCCGCTTTTATCTTCGCTGTGAAATCATAATGATAAAAACATGAATACAAGAACATTTCTACAGTAGGTGGTGCTAGGGCACTACAAACATGAGTATAATCATCCGCCATTTTGATTCACAGCGTGCCCGTGGATACCGAATCCGACTATGCAGAGAGCGTACCGCATAGTCACTTTGGCATCGACGGGCGCAGCGTGAATCAAAATGGCGGATGATTTTATCCATGTTTACAGTGCTCTAGTAGTGCCTGACTTTGTTATCAGTAGAGACCTAACGACTCCTCCGCTGTCAAAATCGTAAGTAGATTGAAAAACTGGAAAAATGTAGAAATACATATAGGGTCGTTTGCACAAGAATGCCCAATATTTTGGTCGTTATACAGAGAAATTTCTCCTCTATGTGTGCTACCTTAACATGGTGAAGGGGCTTAAAGAAGAACTAAAGGCACCGAGAAGGAAAACTCCGGCAGATAAACCCTGATGAAATTAAAGGGAAACTACATCAGTATTCTTCCCTGGTGATGCGTTTCCATAACCACAACTATGATGGCAACTATTAAAATTAAATAATTCCGAACGTAAAAGGTTTCCAATTCGGATGTCTGGGCGGAGACTATCTAGTGAGAAACTATCAGAATTGAGAATAGGGACACAGAATGAGGAAGGCAGATTAGAAAACTCGAAGAAAGAGATGAAAAGATTAAAATTAGATATAATGGGAATTATTACAGTGAGATGACCAGAAGAAAATTATTTTTGAACAGGGGAGTATAGAATTTTTAAATAGCACTTAACCGGATTCAAGGAAATGTTGCTATTACTGTGTTGCCAAATGTATGATTACGATTAGGGTATAAGCCAATCAGGTTCAAGTTGTTATCACAGCTGTTTCCTTTTCAATCATTAAATGCAAAAAAAGTTGAAATCTATTATTTTAGTGATCAGAAGTTATTGTAAACTTGTGCGTATTTTTGCTAATTTTCTGTGGATTTCTTTAAATAATGCCGGTCGTATTTTTCTTTATGTGCATATTATTTTTCTCAATTCTCGTGTACTGATGGGTTTAACGACATCATAATGAACGGAAAAGACAAACTACCTACTGCAGTAAGTATCTTCAAGCTATTATATGCAAGATACGTATACTATTGACTACTAATTACTTAATTTTTCTAAGTTACAGCCAGGAAACGTGTAAATTATACAAAGGAAGAAAAAGAAAAATCTGATCTGCTCAGCATACTGAAGAAGTATTCGCGTTTGGACGCTAAAGAGTCGCTCTCTAGCGGCCTAATGAAATGCGGCGCGCTTATTGGTGTATTTGGATGAAAAGGTGATCAGTGGCAAAAACGTTCTGCAAAAAAAAACTGAAGATGCGCTCATCTGAAACGAAATGATAAGGGCTAACACTTTAGGTCTCTTCAGTTTTTCATAAAAAGCAATATTGAAGATGTTAGACCTCATTGTACTTGTACATGTTTTTGTGGTAAATATATATAAACTGTATACCAGAAGAGAGATCTCATAGTAGCTCCGGAGACAATCATTTAGGTAGAGTTTTAGTATCATAAAATGATGCAAGAACTGTTGAATTTGATTTATGAAATGAGGAAGTTGAAATAGCACGTTTGGAAGAGGTATAAAGTATTAACATATTTTTAAGGAATTTGACATGTGGTATTGTATATTGAATTTTTGCACGTTCAGGTGCATCAAGAAGAAGCAATAGCTCACACTGAACAAGGCAGTAATCAATCAGGGACCAGAAAACAAAAGTTGGAAAAAAATCTAGTCCTACCTTGGCACTTAAGTCGCCCATTACTGTTGTATAGTGTTCCTTTTCGTTTTCGAAGATTCGGTCCAGAAGGTTGTAGAACTCTCTTATTTCCCTTTTGTCTGATACAAGTGTAGGGGCATAGCATACCATAATAGTAAAAATGATTGTTGATCATACGTTCATCTTTTCGTCTTATCTCCGAGAGACCAATTATATCCCATCTGATGGACTACTCTAACGCATTCTTCACATAATCGGTCCTCACCGGCTAGGTCCTGGCAGTTGAAGTTTAAGACATTTGATTCCTCACGTTTCTTTTTCCCTTTCTTTTTGGTAGTCTTCTCTTCTTTATACCCTTACTGTTTGGTAGGTATACTTCTTGATTTCCTAACAGTTGTGTCTGGCCAGAGTTGGGTTCGTGATTAAAGTTCGCACTGGAGTTTGTTTCCCTGCAATTTAGATTTTTTGAAACACCTAGGTTGTTGTAATTTGAGTTAGTACATTCTAGAGAGGTTTTCTGAGCAGAATGCGACAGTAATTTGTGGACTCCTAGTCCCGCGGCGTCCACATAGTGTATTGGATCACAAAATTTGGAAGAAGGAAAATCGACAGCTAAAAGCTGGAAATTCTGAGTCTTCTCCAACTGAGGGCAAAAACTGGAAGCTGAAAGCTGAACGACCAGAAGTCGTAGAGTCGGAAGTGCAAACTAAAGAACAATTACTGAAATGCTGGAAGTCCAAAGCGAAGTTTTTTGGATTGGCTTCCAATCGCCGACTCTAGGTCCCTCAATTTTCAACACTCAGTTACAATACTAGCAAAAACAAATTCAACGATTTACCAAAACTGCAAGAATTACATTGATATTCTGTACACAATTACCAACCATGTGATCACCCCTTCCCCAAAGGAGGTGCTTCAATTTTCAACTTAAGATTTGTCTTTTTTCGCACCTCTCCGTTTACTTCAGTCTCATCTCATGTCTCATATGTACCACATTTAGAGATTCATCGCTCCTCTTAATGTATTCAATACCGTCTTCCCTCCTCCTTTCCAGTAAAAAATGAGTTTGAGAGTGAAGATACAGCGCATAGTAGACGTATCTTTTTGGGGTCTGGTTGGCCGAGTGGATAGCGCACTGGTCTCGGAATCCGGAGGTCCCGGGTTCGAGCCCACGTAGCAACTCGCTATTTTTCGATCTAGGCCGGATTTTCGGCAAGATGAAAGGAGGGCTAGGCAGCCTTAACAGTTTCTCCGACGTCTCTGAGGTAAGGGTCAAAAGAGCGAATTCCAGGGCTCGGATTGAGAAAAAAATTAGAAAAGAGCAACGTATGTTTTTGACGCAAGTGATCGGGGGAGGTCGCTGGGCCACAAAATTCTGCGTGTAGCAGAAGTCCTAATGTCCCGGACTATGAAGTCGATTACATTACGAGTCCTACCAATTTCCTAGATTCCAACAACTGGTAATAAGCACAATATTACCTTTTCTCGGCGTCGTTCAAGATTCCTGTGTAGTCGGTATAAATATCGATATTTTCGGATAAAGCTCGTTCCATAATTCGTCCGCTTCTGTCCATGAAATTCTGGAAGTCTTTTGACAGTACGATCATCATTTTCTCTTCTTCGCTGAGTTCCCTCACTGCGTAATAAACGTCATCAATAAATATCTCAGAAAATAATGACACTCGTACAGTGTCACCGGCGTTTTCGATCAGTACTCTTGAGAACTCACCCGGTTTCGGTTCCTCTTTTTTGGCCTCCGGCGTTTCCAACGATGTGCACGCAGGTTGTACCTCTTTGACTTGCGGCAGCCCATGAGGCAGAATACCCGGCGGCAATTTACTCTGGTAACCGGCCAACGTAGGTAAACTGTTCTCCTCGTCTTCCGCTTGTACATCATCGTAAGTCAAAACTGTGTGTTAATTATTCTAATCCTCTAAGCGAAGTGCCAGTTCGGTAAAACTAACTTACATACACGACTTAGGACTACAAAATTCCAAGTGACAGAGGAAATTCATGAGAAACCAGAAAAGTCAAAAAGCCGTGCGATAAGACCCGGACAGTAAGTAGAGAGGAAAAGGCAAATGAATACATTATTTCGATTTGTACACGACAGAGAGTAATCGTAAATTAAGATCGTTGTAAACTCTGGTCGGGTAATTCGGGATTAGTAAAAACAAATTAACGCAGCCTCCTCCGAGCGAAATTAACTCACTCTTAACGCGAGTGTTTAAATAATAATCGTCATTAGCTTAGGTTTTAAAATTAGATTAAAAACCTACCTGTAAACTCGTCTTCCCACTCTAAACCTGGATTTAGATTGTACTCGTCTTCAGAAACAAAAGAGAACAAAATAAACCAAACAATCACCACTTTGAAGCTTAGTGCTCGTATTAAAACTAGAACTTAATTTAAAATAAACTAAAGCTTATCCATAAGACCTGTAAATTACTGAAGAAGACGAAGTATTTTGAAGCGAAATTTAGACGAAAACAGTAAATGGAAAACAATGACTTCGGGGATGCGCTATCTACATTTCATGGTCGCGAATAACGAGCACAGCAGACTCACAAGATTAGCTAGATAAGCCGAACCAAATTTTCGATACAAACAGCAAATATACGTAATACAGTTTTAACATCAAGTAAAAACAAATCTAATTTTGAGCTAACTGAAAAGAATTACAATAGCTGTCAAACCCCTAATTAGCTTTAAATGATAAACATGAAAAAAAAAAGCAAAAACTACAACGTAAAAAAAGCCGAAATCGAAATATGTGAGACAGAAAAAGAAGAGTAAAATAAATTCTCAAATAATCTTGCCCAATAATATTCCATCACCTCTCAATTCAGACACAAATAACATTGAACAAATTCATAAAAGCAATCAAAAATTATGCTCGATCATTTAAATGAAAACAAAAAAAAATGGAGGGTGCGTTAAAATGTTCGATAAAAATAATGCAACCGAGGATAACGTAAGGGTAACAAAATGCTTTTCAGTAGTCATTTTGAAAAGGAAAAGCTCACAAGAATGTGGAAATAAAACAATTAGTACAAAAGTTAGGAGAGAAAAAAAACTAAAGAATAATCTCTTAGGGCTCTACTTTTACTCGAAATAAAAACTTTTTAGTACTAAGCTCAAAATGTATGCAAAAGCAAACATAATCTAGTAAAACAAACTCGCAAGATTTGTTTGCAAAATGTCATTTTCTGATTCAAATTACATGCAAATAAGATGAACGAAAAAAGAAATTCTAAAATAATCTTTCTACGTGAGAAAAATCGTTTCATGTTAAAATATACAAAGCAAGAGCGAACTGAACGGTTTCCCGCATTTTAAATCATCATTCGTATCTTTTTGCAAAATATTCACATGAACTGACGATCATTTGACATCGATTTCTAAATCAGAAATACGACCAATAGTAATCAGAAACGGAACATAATAAATTGATTTCGATATTCCCACATATTGACTATAAAAAAATGGATGACGCTAATGATTTGTGACTATGCGGAATTGGATCAAATGAATAAAAAAGTTATGACAATTTGATTACACATTTTCGTCACTATATTCAGGAAAACAAATTCAAAATTCAGACGGAGCTCATAGAAAATTAATGACTTACCGTAATATCCGAATGCTTGAGCTGCTTTGGTCAATTACGAGGAACGCGCCAAAATGAAACAGAAAAATAACATTCAATGTTATTAAAAATTGGAAGGGAATGATAAATAAACTATGCCGAAGTTGGAAGCTTCAAGCTATAAACAGACTATAAGGAAAACTACAGCAACAAATAGTGATATTAGTGATGTATATCAGGGAATGTATCTATCAGCCTTCTTACAGCTCAGTCATGTCGTCCTTTCCAGGAGATATGGGAAATCTCCCTTCCCCTATTCCTTATAATAAGCTTTTATTAGCTGAATTCCCAAAACAAGTTTCAATATTGAACTACAATTACATCCCTTCCTACCTCTATACATTAAAAACATACCCCCCTCCTCTCTCTCAAAAAGAAAAACACTCGAGGTGAGAAGACATGATATAATCAACAATTATACTTGTATCATGTCTTAACACGCCTTTGTTATACCTTATTTATGTTTCCATTGTGTCTGACTGTGTCTTCACGGTGTCTCTCAGTATGTCTTAATTCATATCTAATTATCACGACGGAGAATCAGTCCCTCCCCCTCTAACATAAAGGTACAGTGACTTAATATGTATTTCTATCTTTCCTTCATTCCACTTCAAAAAAGAAGAAAGACACTTCCCCCCCCCCCCAAAAAAAAACACAAAAAAACAAAACTTGAACCGGATTAAACATAAGATAGATATCATGAAAACCTAAAACATCGACATAATGCAAAGAAGACATCAGGCATAAAGATATGACATAAAGACAGAAGATGCAAAGATATGATAAGGACATAGATATATACAGATATAAGATATAGACACCATCAGACATCGTCACACACAAAGTTGTTGTTATAGTCTTTAGTCTCTCAACTAGTAGGTTGAGTCTCTCCCCTTTTGACATTTTCATATCTTTACTTCGGTACACAAACCGAAATAAACGTTACTTTTATGCGTTACATTTGAGGAGGAATGAAACAATCATTTCCATGGAAATTCATTTTGATATTTTGTTGTATTTACTTTGGCAGATTCCAAACGGGAAAACTTTACATCTGAAGAGGAATGAAAAGGAATTATCATATCCATGGAAATTCATTTTGACATTTTTATGTCTTTACTTTGACATACAATGGAAAAAAGCGTTACTTTGGAGCGTGACGAAAAATAATAATACTAGTGATGATAATAAAACTACTGACTGACTGACTGACTGGACTGCACTGACTCACTCACCCAATGACCTAACACTTCATTCACCTGCGAGTACCACACTCCTTGTATCAGCCTGTATTCCCTTGCGAGCATCACGTTCCTTGTACCAGCCTACGAGCACTACGCTCTGTTAGTGCATCATCTTGCAGACGAGTCTGCAACCACGGGAGAGCATTTTCATGTCTGCTTCGCGGACTGCACCGACATGAGAATATCATTGTCCAGCGAACGTAGCGTCCAAAAAATGAGCGCGCCAAAAAATATGGAGTACAACGTGCTCTGCGGAGCGTAGCGGATGATGAAATTCTCATATGGACGCTATTCAACAAAAGGGAACCAACCAACATTCGTAAACAAGACGAGTTATTAGTATCGTTGGAAAGAACGTAAAAAGTAGAATTTTTCAAAATTCGGCCCTCGATTCAAGAAATGTGTACTCACATTGAAGAAAGCTCATCAGTAAACGCTATGTCATGTAGTTTCTACATGGCTCTTGAACTTCGAATCACGTGTTCTCAAAAAGCGGATTTTGCTAGTTGGTTCCCTTTCGTTGGATAACGTCCATGTAGGAGCAGTCTGTGAAGCAGACATGAAAATGCTCTCCTGTGTTTGCAGACTCGTCTACAGGATGATGCAATAACAGAGCGTAGTGCTCGCAGGCTGGTACAAGGAACGTGGTGTTCGCAAGGGAATACATGCTGATACAAGGAGTTCGGTACTCACAGGCGAATGAAGTGTCGAGTCAGTCAGTCGTCCAATCAGTCCATTCCGATGTATGCTAAGTAAAGACATGAAAATGTCAAAATGAATTTCCATGGAATTGATAATTTTTAATATACATCTTTCCTTCACTCTTAGTTTCATCTTTTCAGGACCGCCCAGGGAAGTTAGTACACAATTCGGAAAAAATTGAAGACAATATTTTATTGCTGAAATGTATTTGCCCTAGGATGTTTGAACATACCCCGAAAATTCACGCTCCCAGACTTCTGACATTCCACAGGGGGCCACAACGGCTCGTTGCTTTCCTGTGCAATCTTTTCATTTCTGAGAAGTATTTACACTTTGTATCTTACACTATCTGCTCTTCATAGCTTATTCTTTGCTTTCCTTTCCAGTTCTTCTCTTAACTATTATGCCCTCTAGCAGTAAAAACAATGGCCTAGATGTCTTATATCATGAGATCATGACCTATCATTTCAACTCTTTTCTTTATAATTATATTCCAAATTTCTCTTTTCCTACCTATTCGCCTTAATACGTCCTCATTCCTGATCTCTTCTGTCAGGGACGTATCGGAGAGTTTTGCCTGGGGGGCAGGTAAAAATTGTGAAAGTCCCAAATGACTCAACTCAGAATTTCCAACTATCAAAGCAGAAAGAAAAAAAAACAAAACTTTTGACCTGTTAGATTTTTTCACCTGACCACCAACTGACTCAACTCAAAATTCCCAAGTATCAATGAAAAGAAGAAAAATTGTTTGACTGACTTGTTGAGTTTTCACAACTTCTTAACTCAATTCCCAAGTACCAAAAAGTAAAGTAAAGTTTAAAAAAAAGGTTTGAATTTTCCCATCTCACCTAACAGAAATGGTAGATTTTCCCAACAGCTCAGTGAAAAGTGAAAAATTCCTACAAGGGGGGTGGGGGGAAGAGTTATCACCTTCCTCACCCTCTATCGGTACTTCTTCTGTGCAGTTAATTTTCAGCATTCTCCGATATCATTACACTTCAAAAGCTTCCATCCTTTTTCTTTCTTGTGTTCCTAATGTCTAATTCACACAAGGCTATGTTCTTGATATATGTCTGAAGAAATCTCAGTCTTACTTTTAAATCTATATTTGCCCTGAGTGTCTCCTTTTTGGGGAAAAAAAACAAACAAACCTCTGAGCTTGTTCCATTCTACTCTTTATCTCTATTTTACTTCTTCCATCTTGCGTTACCAGATTACCTAAGGATTTGAATTCCTTTTCCTCCTTTTTCACCTCCTATTTCCATATTATTTGGATTTACACAGAAAGACATGACATTTGCACAAACATGTTTTTATATATGAACGTTCACCATTGACAGCGTATCCATTTTCAATCCCGTATAACGATAACTCTTTTTTTTCGCTCTTTTTCAAATGACAGGGAAACCGTCCCATATCTCTATTAATTAGCCAAATTCTTTATCGACATTATAATATTTAATGGAACTAGCAGCACAAGATGTGCTGAAAAAGGCGGTTTGTCTAAATCTCTAGATTATAAAAATATTCAGTGATTCTGAGCATTTGTAAGTACATTTCTGAATGGTCTTCATGTAACGTCTATCTTTATATCTCATCAATTGGTTGAACTGTCTGATGCCTGTCTGGGCGTCTGCACAAACTAGCTGATGTTATTTCAAGCTCCATGTCTCACTATTTCTCTATTTTCTGATAAAACCACCAAGACTACTACGCCTGAATAGACCGATAAGGTCCATATGACTTTCATGTAAGATGCCGAGGTCATGCCTCATGTTGCCGATCTTCAGTCCTTATTTTTAGGCCTTTTATTTTATTAAATATAAAATAATGATCAGGGTAGGACACGCGCTTGACAAAAACATGTAAAAAAGGCATTTAATGAAAACGAATGACAAAAACGGAATATGTTTTACTTATTCCCGCTTACAATAAATCCTAGAAAGGACTTCCTACTTTCCCTACCTATATGAATTCGCTAAACGTATGTATATTGAAACTCGGACACTGGAGAAGAACAAGGGCCAGGAATTCACTTTACAGAAGATTTTTCCTCAAGATAACTTCCCCGGAAGGAATCCATTAGATCTATAAAATAGAACGTACATCTCTCCGGTAATATTTCAGAAGGAATTCATTTACCTTTCCACATCATCACGATACACTATGTCCTTCTGGGAAAGATACGATACGTTTCCCCTTTCACAGTAATTGACTAAAGATTTTTGAAAGCAGAAAATTGGAATACCGAGAATTGAACAAGGAATGATAAAAATATATTTCTTATCAATACCTCAAGATTACTTTTCTTGGGAGGACAGCATCTACAAGGATACATCATAAGGATGAAACGAAAACTTTTTTAATTTTCATGATGCAGTCAGCTAAAAAGTTCATTTTAGTATAAGAACGTGAGCAAAATTACATTGAAAAATAAATCTTCGTCAGCCTAGAAAACTCTTCGATGAGTCTGGCAGAGGGTTGAAAAGTTTCAAACATATTTAGAAGAATTGTAAAAGTCCAAAACATAATATGCGAGGCTTGAATAGAGAGTTAGAGTCCACTAAAACTAAACTAAAAAAAAAAAATATTAAATACTTTTTAATGACTTTACTCCAGTTTTTTTTTAGGGAAGGGGGTTATGGAGAAGAAAATAAATATCTCTAGGTTTGTTTTTTGAAAGTGCAAATGTTTGCTCATTGTATTTTATTTTTCAAGTTTTCCTTTAGACTAAATTTGTTCAACACTCTTTCAAGACTTCTTCCCGACTCTTCCAAACTTATTTAATTTTCTTCCAGACAAATCTACAGATTCGGACTTGTATAATACTCCAACTACCTTCGAGGCTTTTCCAGGCCCGCTTCGGATTATTTCAGCCCCGACTACGATATTCCAAGAATCATCTAAGCTGTTCAAGACGCTTTGGAACTCATTAAAAATAGGACTCTGCAAACCGTATTTAACATCTATGTAACCACTGAACGTCTTACAGAACCTTAAGACGCCTTAAGCAGCTCGGAAACGCCTCAAACAGTTTAAAGAGTCTTAAGCCCATCTGAGTCTTGGACTAGCCTAAAGAATTGACATTTCAAAATACTTCATTCAAACTTTGAGCAGTCTCCTACGAATGTGGAATGCTTTAAAGGCAGCCTAAAAGTATGAAAGAGTCTTAAAGAAGACCCGAAGAGACCCAAACAAATCTGAAAGTCTTCGCAAGTGTCTCAGAGTCTTGAACATACCTGGCGGTATCCTGAAGAGTCTGAAACAGTGCTGTGGAAATCTCAGGTCTTGAAGAGCCTTACAGATTTGTAATAGAACCTAGAGGTCTTAAAGAAAGTATTTAAATAATCCCAACCATTCAGGTTCTCTAGTTAAATCTTAACATTAACGTTTTTCAAACAAATTTCAAACAGTACATTCACACCAAAACGCAACTTTCTTCGTAGAGTATCGATAACATTTTGAAAAATGTCGTCCCATGCCAACGTACACCTCTAATTCGCTACCAACGAAAAAGTGAGAACCAGTCATCTATCTACACAGAACATACCGACGGAATAAACTAGGTTATAGACAGGCTTACTCTCACAAATATACACAGTAATATTTACAATTTGTGGCTTTATATCGAGGTCGAACTACTGGATACCTCGATGTTAAAATAATAGCAGCGGCTAGTGATATAAAATACTTTGCAATGCCCGTTATCGGGCGGAATATCAGCGGTATTATCAAAACGCCTACCTTTCCGAGGTCTCCACCAGTCTTCGAAATAGCCTTTCAAAGGAGAAGAAGAACAAGATCCTTTTAAATGGCGTTAGCAATCGAAAAAATATCAAAAAGAAAAATGCATTACACATAGTATATGTGCATGTGCAACGAAGTTACTTCGAATTCGGAACGCCGTTCATTATTACTAACATAACGCTATACGTAAAATAAATCGAAATTTCGTCCACCTTTACAGCTTCTGAACATGAAAAACCAAATGAAAATTATAAATAATTTGTGATTCGTAAGCAACATAATTACCATCTCGTTCATTAGATGACTGTGTAGTTTGCGTTTGCTTAGAATATAAAACGGTTTCTTTGGGCGGAATGCATGTTGTTTGTACGTTCATCAAACTGAGAGTAGGCTGCTTTTTCCTTCAAGAATAACGAACGAAAAAATATTAAATGAATTTCTGATAATGATTAGGAAAGCGTGACAGAAAACGAGTTGACAGAACGAAATACCATACTAAGTTTCTTCACTCAGAGGCATTCAGGTGCCAGTAACATTTAATGCTCTATGTCGGAGACAATTGGAATGAAATTTAACACATTATTTCATAATTTCATACATTTACGAACAAAATGGATTCTTGATATTTGTCAGAAGCAGATTCTTTTGGCTACATTACACACAGTCTGCGGGGTTTCTTGAGCATTCTCCAGGTTAGACTTTCAAGAATACTGTGTTATCATTTTCACAAGCATTTGGTATCCGACTAATAGACGGTCTTTCTGTTTACTGAAGGCGAAAGATACCGAAGATCGTCCGACAAGTCAACCAAATGCATTCTCGTAACAGATCAGATTCATTTATTTGGGGGAATGTAATAAGGTTATATTTTTACCTCGCAGATGTAGACGAAGTTATGGGTGTTGTCGATTGTAGACTATTATCCGTAGCTGACAGAGAACTATGGTTATCAGTAGCAGCAGAAGCTATACTCGTAAGACTGGATAAGACATCTGCAAGCAAATGAATGATTCGTTCTATTATTATACGTAACTGAATCACACTACTACAATACAATGTAATATTCTTACACGTTTCAAATCAAATTATTGAATCGGTAAATACTCGAACAGCATAGGAAACAAGCACACTGGGGATTTACAAAATTTAAGAGCATTGAACGAGAGAGAAGCTGACATTCAAGTAAAGAATTCGCAAGATTCCGTCTCAGGAGCTCCTGAGACTAGTTGAAAAAAGCACTGACAGTTACCTGAAACGGGAGCGACTCCACATGAAGAAAGTAGCTCATCAATTTCTTTATGTTGATCTTTATCGACCTGCGATGAAGACGTTCGCAACGCAGCTTCTTCAGCCTGTTGATCAAATAAGTCTCATAAATAACACCTTAAAATATGAGACTAGCATGCAGTTTTATCGAAAGCTCATCATACTTCTTTAATTTCTTTCTCCCGTTGCCGTCTTAATCGTTCCTCTCTGATCGTCTGTAATTTGAGTCTCTTTTTTTCTAGTTCTGCTTTACGATCGCTCATCTTCACGGGTTGGGTGTTTTCAGAATAAACTTGGAAACACTGAATTCTGGAACATCCATGCAAATAGTTATTACTAGATTACCAGTAAGTATTTCAGTGGCGAAAGTATAATAAAGGAACCTGTAGAAACGAACTATTCCACTGTGATAGTCCTATCGCATTACCATATGGTGAAGATGCTTGCGAATAAGAGAATTAATACTTCATTGATGTCGGGCAATGGCACAATCGAATTTATTACAAGATTATCACTACGTACTCGATGAATTTTCTTTGTAATAAATTTATTGTTAAATTGTATGGAAATCACCAATAGCTAAAGTAGGGCTCTATAGTTTCACCTGGGTATACTAAGCCGCCATTTTGGTTCATACTGCGCCTGTGGATGCCGAATCCGACTATGCGGAGCGTAACGCGTAGTCAATTCGGCATCGACGGGCGCAGTACGAACTAAAATGGTAACTTAGTATACCCAGGTGAAACTATAGAGCCCTAGTTTCACCTGGGTATACTCCGCCACCATTTTGATTCATACTGCGCCCGTCGATGCCGAATTGACTACGCGTTACGCTCCGCATAGTCGGATTTGGCATCCACGGGCGCAGTATGAGCCAAAATGGCGGCTTAGTATACCCAGGTGAAACTATAGAGCCCTAGTTTCACATAGGTATGCTAGGCCGCCATTTTGGTTCGGGTTTTGTTGTTACCAGCGCATTAAATACACTCGCTCTGGGAAGTTTTCAAAAAGCTGAACCAAAATGGCGGCTTAGTATACCCATGTGGAAAACGCATAGTCGGATTTGGCATCGACGGGCGCAGTATGAGCCAAAATGGCGGCTTAGTATACCCAGGTGAAACTATAGAGCCCTAGTTTCACATAGGTATGCTAGGCCGCCATTTTGGTTCGGGTTTTGTTGTTACCAGCGCATTAAATACACTCGCTCTGGGAAGTTTTCAAAAAGCTGAACCAAAATGGCGGCTTAGTATACCCATGTGGAACTACAGAGCCTTAGCTACAGAAAAGTAGTTCATACTAGGGCTGCGATTTCTATGCCAACGCATATTTTTGTACAGTGCTGGTAATGGTGCGGTACCAAAAAATCTTTACGAATCTCGAAATATTTAGTCGAATGAGCCCTATTTGATGGCGCATATTTTCGCATAATTTGGAGTTCAGCGCATATTTCGCATATTTAAGGTGTTTGGCGCATATTTCGAGCATATTTTGGCAAAATTCCCATAAAAATCGGAATTTTTATCAATTTTTCGTAGAATCAACCAAAACTTTTCAATTTTCAATAGAAATTCAGCAAAAATGTAGAAGTTTCTCATTGTATCATGTTTCATTGAATAAGCATAACTGTTCAAGTACGAGTCTTACTAAATTAATAATAAGGTAGTTACAATGTAATAATAAGTAATTCAACAAATAATGAAATAAAATGTTGTTTTCTTTTTTTCCCCCTTTTCTTGTTCTTGAAATATCTTCTCATCGGTTTTTGTGTTGCTACGTCGAATTGCATGCGTCCTTTGAATTGATTGCAGCACTGCTGAATTTCCCATTCTTTTCTCTTTAAAATGATACCCATCTTGATAACGCATATTTTCGCATATTTTGGGTTTTTAGCGCATAAAAATCGCATATTTTGATAAGAAAAACGCATATTTCACGTGTTTTCAGCGCATAGAAATCGTAGCCCTAGTTCATACGTTCTGAAAAAAATAGATGGCGGACGCGACCCTCACACGTTAGAGCACCCTCGAGCTAAGAGCATGGGAAATATCGTTCTCCATTAAAGCCGTTTTCACGAGCGAGTTTGCTCGCAGAAATGCAGCGTTTTTTCGCAGCGTTTAAACTAGCTACGTGTAAAGGAGCAAACGCTGCGTGTTTCCTCGCGCGAGAGTACTCGTTAATAGTTCAACTAGTGCGAGAGTGCGACTAATTTCGCGGCGACTTTACAAGCGCTAGTGAAATAGCCGTCTGTAAACAAACTCCACGTTACTTCGTCTTCTTCATTTCGTGTTTTATCAAAATTTGGTGTTCTGTAGTTTTTAGTTATTTATGTTATGTAAAATCCCGTTTTTAACGTTTCTTGTTGAAAGTCTGAACATGAACAAGTGGAACACCGCAACTGTAAAAAAATTCCTGAGTTTGTATGAAAAGTACAATGTGCTGTACAATATAAAGCACAAGGAGTACAAAAACCGGCCCTTTAAAAATACTAAGCTGGACCAGCTTTTCCAGAAATCTGCATCTTCGTATTACACTATTTTTAGGCGTGAAACGCTGGAGTGTGCAGAAGTCAAATGTTCGCTGACCTGTGATACTTGTAAATTTTGTCACTATAAATTCCAATGCAAGTGTTTGGACTCGTCTATTAAAAACAATATGTGTAAACACATACATCTGTTGGGGCTCTATTTAATTGATAACGGAAATGGGTGTCCTGAAATAGACAACAGGGAAAATCGAGTTGAAACGGAGGCCGAAAATGGTAGGTTCATGAATAATAATAATAATCCGTGTAATGATGAAACGGTGGAGCAAAATGGCACTGAACTCGAGAATCGAGTTGAAATGGAGGCCGAAAATGGTAATTTAGAGGTCGAGGAAGCAAAAATGGAAAATTTTTTAAATAAAGCTGCGTCAGAAATGAAGAAATTGCCATTTACAAAACTATCTGAGGATAATCTGAACACATTATTTCGTAAATTTATTATACCAATGACTCCAACTGCATTGGCAATGGTTGGAGAGAATGTACCATTTAATTGTGAAACGAAAAAAACTCGTTCTGGAAAAATTGAAGCGCAAAAGCGAATTTTTTCAGTTAAAAAAAAAAAGAAACAAAAAAATTACGTAATTGAAACATGTATGTAATTTTTCTTTACAATTTTTGCGCATTTTGTTGTTGGTTTATAAGTATAATATGTAAATAATTTTTTGTTAATAAACTCATGTTGGGAGATGTGGCTACACTGCCACCTCCCGCACCGGCAACCTCGCCCGTTTCATGTAACCGTCATATATCGTACTCCGCGCATCGTGTTTCTCGTGCTTTTTGCTCGTTTTCCTTTGTACTTGTGGAAATATATCGTTTTCATCGTGCCTAAATATCTTGTATTTATAACATGGTAGCAGACCGTTTAATGATCCTAATTAATAACGGTAAAGTGTGCGTTTGGAGATCGGTTCTCTAAGTTGTACATTGTGGTCGCGCGCCTCGTGTTCCGCCGGTTTCTCCACGTTATCATGGTGTATAATACGCGAACGAAAATGAAGGAGGTATCGCCGGAGGAGGAGGAAGATAGAATACTTGCGGACGAAGATGGGATACCCGTGGATGAAAGCGATGCTGCGCTTGCTGGTACATCAGTTCCTGATAATGTGCCCACTGAGCAGGGGTTTAGGCCGGCCGCACATTGGGACACACGCGCAACACACGCACAGCACAGCCCACGTGCGATAGTCTGTGAACTCCTAACCGTAATGAAACAGCGCACATTGACCCACGTACAAGTCATGCGCAGCACACGCGTGTGTATGTCTGTGTACAAAACACAGATTTCGTGCGACGTGTGTCACTGGAAACGTTCGAGACGCGACCATTCATTTCAGTCGCTAATTCGGTGCAGATTCTTGTGTTTTGCGAAGTTGTGTTTTTTAAGTAAATTTGTTGTGATGGAAGCACATATGGAAGAGCAGTTTATTGAAGCAGTGCGGGAGCATCAAGTCTTGTATGACACAAGTCATCAAGATTACATGCGGACTAACCTAAAGAACCGAATTTGGGAGAAGATTGCGAAAGATTTGCGGTTGAATTCAGGTAAGCAATAAAATATTAATTTGTTTCAGTCATAGAATGTATTAAGTTACTGTGTACATTAGTTTCTTAAGAACATAGGCTCATAGAAATCACTTAAGTCTAATATTTTCCTCGTTGTACTGACTCCAATTGCCATGGCACGGATCCAGCTGGAGAAACGAAAAATGCTGCAAAATTCTCCCTTATATTAAATGATTCTTTGGAACTTCGTGTTCGATTACCTGCTAATGGACGTAACTGGTGAACAGGCATGGGATTTTTCTGAATATCTGCAACTACATTATGTGGTTTCCCAATGATGCCATTTCTTAAGTAATTATGTAAAACACATGTTGCCTTAACAATATCATGAACTAGAGATGTTTTACACTCGAAAGGTCTACGATATACTCGAAATCGTGATGCTAAAATACCAAAAGTACATTCTACTGTCTGCCGTGCAGAAGATAATCGATAGTTGAATATTTTTCTGATGTTATTGTTCAGCTGAGAACCAGGGTATGGGCGCATTAAATTAATAAGCAAAGGAAAGGCCTCATCTGCTACGAAAACGAAGGGTGTTAGTTCAGACTGTCCTGGCAAAGGTTTCGGTGCTGGTAATTCTAATGTTCCACTGTATAGTTCTCTTCCAAATGAACTTCTATTGAAAACATTGGAATCACTGAATCTTCCCATAGAACCAACATCTATCACAGTGAATCGATAATCTGCATCTACAGTAGCCATTAAAACTACCGAATGGGTTCCTTTATAATTAATGTAGGAAGAACCAGCTCTGCTGGGTTTTTTTATTACGACATGCTTCCCATCAATGGCTCCACAGCAATTATGAAAATGCCATTTTGTTTCAAATTCTGTCGCATACTTAGCCCAGTCCTCCACTGTGGGTTTTGGCATATAAATAGGTTGTAGAGTTTTCCAAAGACTGCTGCATACTTGCTTCACTATTTTGGAAACAGTTCGTTCGCCAATATAGTAACTGCGACCAATTGTACGGAAAGTATCTCCTGTTGCAAGAAATCTGAAAGAAGATCACACTTTTAGTACAAGCTTTCGGGACAATCATGGGAAAAAAGAGGTGCATGTCGCGAGCACCCTTAAAAGATGTCACTAATTTATTCTTAATTTGTTCTGTTATTTTGAACATAGGAAAGTCCCATAGAGCGCACGTTGATGTGTACCACTGTGGAGAACGTCGTAATGGTACAGATCAACATGCAACATACGCTAGTTGTGGCATAATTTCATCGAAAATGTTTGAGAAAAAAAACCGATAATTTCCGAAGAATCTCAACGGAAATCTTAATTTCCAATGTTTCCCAAAGAATTTCATGAAAATTCATTGAGAAAATCTTTCGCTAATTTTTGAAGAATAATAGGAATTAGGAAAAAACTACGACGGTTTTTAAAGAATTTTTATTAAACAATCTTCAGGAAAAATGTTTGATGATCTCCGAAGAATCTCATCGAGAGGTCCGTTTCGCCTGCCCCCCCCCCAAATTAGATTCTGAGGTCAAAAACTATCTCATAATTTTGTACCTAATTTGTACCAATTTGTACCACAAATTCCTAACTTTGTACCCACAACCCCACTGACTCACGAATTGAGTAGTCCCACGCTAGCCTTCCCTAGCGCCCCATAGAAGCGTTCCGCACCCGGTGTAGTATCAAAATTTCGTACTTGTTTTGTATAGTTTTGTACCATCAATATCAAATTTTGTACCCTCATCATTTCTGGTAGTTTTTTTTAAAAAGCAAACGGGGGGGGGGGGGTTTAGCGAGACGTAGCCCACCGAGTGAGAATTTTGTATCTGAAGTGATAAGAAAATCACTGAGTCGATTTTTAATCATTTCATTTCTGAAAATGGTACGGACTCGCTCTGGGAATGGCACCAAAATTCCACAAGATTTCTAGGCCCTTTTTTCATTCTCATCTTCTGGTTTATGAATTTTTCCTAGTTTCATATTTTTCCATTCTTCCCCCGATATACTGATAATTTCTAAATCCTGCATTCTTCTGTTTTTCTCCGCGAATGTTTCTTCTAACTTTTGCCCCATTTACCAAATAAATATTTGTACGAAGTGATATTTTTAACCTCCAAATTGTACCCACTTTATATCTGCCAGAATGTTGAAATCATCCTATTCTTCTTTTTATCACATATCTTGATTTTCTCAAAAATTCTTTTCGTGCCAGATGTGTTAGCAAATTCGAATCCTGGGGTCCAAATCGGGGTTGGAACAAAAATCGATACGTCACAAAATCAGTGATCAAAACATCCTTATTCCGATATACCTTGTCCAATTTTTGTGGCATAGTCAAATTGACTCCTTTAAAGAGTAAAAAATTAGAAATTGGTGCGCCTACAGGGGTCATATTGAAAATCTGATAGAATCTACGAACTCAGAAAATTCGGGAATGTTGAATTTGATTTGATAGAAAAAGTCTTCAGCCACCTATAGAGCACAAAATTTAGCTCGATTTGTGGAAAATATTCGTCACTGTAGAAAAATCATCACGGAATTGTGCCAAGACTTTTGTGGGAGAAAAAAAAATTGAAATTCGAATGATTTCCTAAAATGAAAACCTGATCCATAAAATCGGTGAATTTTTAATTTAAGACGTCTAAAACTCTCCACTAATTGAAAAAATACGGATTCCTGTTCGTTTTCCCCGCACATAACCCATTATCGATGAAGAACAGGAGGAGTAGGGTAACAGGGCACTACCCCCGGACTACTTGACCCCTTCCCTAATGAAACACAAAATATGTCTTTACCTCATATTTTCATCAATTTACAATAACTTTGGATAACCAGTTTATATAAGTTTATAGCGATAAGTTAGCAGCGTAGCTATACAGATTTTTTTAAATCCAAGATATTTCAGAATTTTTTTAAAAAGTATACAAAGTTTTACAAATTAGAAATGTTTTACAATAACTTAAAAACTCTACAGAAAATTTGAAATCTTACAATTTTTATTTTATTTTTCAAAGGTGCCTAATAGCCATACATCTTACAACATTTTAAGAAACTCAGAGATAATTACAGACAGTACTCCAACAAAAAATCACAACATTCTAACAAATAGTACAAAATTTTGATACCACCCCGGGTGCCGAATGTTTCCTTAAGGAGCCAGGAGGGCCACTTATTTGCGAATAAGTGGAGAAGGGAGAGGGTACAGAATTTGAGATTGGTGGTACAAAAGGGTACAAAATAGGAACAACATTTTGATACCATTCTGGGTGCCGAATGCTTCCATGGAGGGGGGAGGGCAGTGGACTACTTATTTTGCGAATAAGTGGGGAAGGGGGCGTGTACAAAATTCGGATTGGTGGTACAAAATGATACAAAATAGGTACAAAATTTCCGTATCACTTCCGGTGCGATATTCTCAATTGGAGGGGGGACTACGTTTCGCTAGCCCCCCGAATTTATTTTTAAAAAAGTGCGAGTAATGATGTGGGTACAAAATTCGGGATTGGTGGTACAAATTGGTACAAAATAGGTACAAAATTATGAGATAGTTTTTGACTTCAGAATCTAATGTGGGGGGGGGAGGGGCTGGCGAAATGGACCTCTCATCGAGAATCTTCGGGAACAATATCCGATGATTTTAAGAAATTTCATCGGAAATTTTTGGGAAAAAATTCCGATAAATTCCGAAGATTTTTATCGGAAATCTTTAAAAATAATTGAAATTTCCTGAAGATTTTCGATGAAATTCTTCAGAGATCATCGGTATTTGTCTCTAAAAATTTCCTATAACATTCGTTAGAAGTCATCGGAGAATTTTCCCAAACATTTTCCTCAAAGATTTTCAATGAAATTCTTCGGAGAACATTTTACCTAAAGTTTTTTGATAAAATCCTTTAAAAACCGTCGTAGTTTTTTCCCAATTCCTATTATTCTTCAAAAATTAGCAAAAGATTTTCTCGATGAATTTTCATAAAATTCTTTGGGAAACATGGAAATTTTTTCCAAAGATTTCCGTTGAGATTCTTCGGAAATTATCGGCATTTTTTTTTTCAAACATTTTCGATGAAATTATTCCACAACTAGCGCAATGTTGCGTGTTGATCTGTATACCATCATGATGTTTTCCACAGTGGTACACAGCAACGTGCGCTCTATGGGACTTTCCTATATTGCGTGATGATCTGTACCACACTGTATAGAGAGATAGATTATAAACTGTAGATCACCAGTCTGCTCGTTTACACAAAATGAGTTTTGGAAAAGTGTTCGGGCAGATAGGAATGCAGAGAGAAGGGGAAGTTGGAAACAGAGGGCTGGGTGGATCTTTTGTATATCCAGCTCGAGGACAGAAAATGACTAATTTTCTGGTGTGAAAAATGTATAACTCAAATTTTTAATGGACTCTCAGCTGAAATACATCAATAACCATGTCAAAAAGAGCTCCTCCACTGCGAGATGTATTTGTCACCACGAGCCCGATAGAGAAATACAGATCTCAGCCCATCAGGAGCTTTTCCATGAATGGGAGGGGGTGGCATTGTGGTTTCCAGTATATAGCGACATCTGTACAGAAAGTGGGAATCGGCAAACGAATTTGGAAAATGGTAGAACAAATTACGAACAAAATAGTATCACCCTTTTGGACTGCGATATGCATAATAAGGAAGCTAGCAATACACTCCTGTAAAACAAGCGAATAGTTGTATAATTATGCGAGCCTACGAAGCAACACTGATTGATTTCATTATTTCAATAGGCAAGGATGCAAAAGATCACTGGACGAAGCTTCGAAACCAGCACAGAGAAGCACTGAGACGCAGGAAGCCAAAGAGTGGTTCAGCGGCAACAAGTGCACCTATGTGGAAATATTTGGAGTTGCTGTCATTCCTCATTCCATTTATGAAGAATCGAGCTACAAGTGGCAATTATGCTGATGGGAGTCTAGGCAGTCTGCAAGAAGATGAACAGTCTACTGGCGACCACCATGAACTTGCTGACGAAATTATAAATGAGGAAGAGGAAGCTGCATTACACTTCTTCCTCACCACACCTCGCCGCTATGTCGCCTCCTACACACTCATACTCGCCACTTTCTTCCTCATCATCACCTTCTCAATATTCATCATGTTCTAATTCACTGCCGCCACCACCATCCCCCCATTACACTTCTTCCTCACCACACCTCTCCGCTACGACTCAGTACTCCGAATTTACACAACAGACACCATATGCCGCTGAAGACAACTCAGCACAAACGGAGTTCTCTGTGCGACGAATCTTCCCCTAGGTCATAGTACCTAACTTATGTATTAGCTTCTTTTGATAATGTAAATAAAGTTTGACTACTGAATACTGTATAATTTATGTAGCGTATGTATATGTGTTTTCTTACCTTAAACATACAGCAAGTTTCAGCATAGTTGGCAAAGGAGGATTTGCATTATTTTCCACACCTTCAATTTCTGGTCCCACTATTTCATGAATCTCATGAAACTGTGCTCGACCAAGGCGATAATAGTTTTTAAAATCAGCGTCATCCAGCTGGTAAAATAATCGAAATTCGCTGTACATTTCTCTGTCTTCTAAACATTGCTTTCTCCATCTTCTGGGATGTACTATTGCACTTAAACATAAGTTGGACACATTTGATTCTTCTTCACTATCAGAATCTGATGAGAAATCTAAAAGTTCAAGTAGAGGCACCATAGCGAACACAATCAAGAAGTACGACTGTACCTATAACCTTCCAAGAACCAACTGGGTAGCTGATCCTCCACTCAAACCAGACGCACGTGGGCCCCGAGTGCGTTGCCTCAGTATGCGGTGATTGTTTCCCACGCGTGTGCTGTGATGTGAGTGTGCTGTGCGTGTGTTGCGCGTGTGTCCCAATGTGCGGCCGGCCTTAGAATTCGATTCTTTTTCCGATTCGAATTCGATTCGGAGAATTCGATTCGCGTTGAGAATTCTTTCGAATCCGATTCTTGAATTCGATTCTCTTTGCGAATTTTTTCGAATCGAATTCTTGAATTCGAATTCGTTGCGAATCGGATTCTTTTAGAATACTTTGATAGATTATTGGATAATATTGTTGTGGTTTGTAGTAATGTTGAAATTATCCTCTTATTTCCTGAATTCGGTGAACTGACGTGCGAAATGAAAATTATTGTGAAAATATTACCGTTTTTATCCTGTGTATTATGAGAAGAGGCATTTTATGTTAAATTTCGCATTGTAGTAATTGTATATTATTGAATGAAAAATTTATTAAACATTCGAATGTTGATACGGAATGGCGTTTTTTGGTTTCACGGACGTATTATTATGAAGAGCAGGTTAGTATTGATTGACTGGTAGGTACTATTAAAATATTGTAAAGTGTATTATCGGTAGTATTCATCATGTTTCTGCAGTTTTCACAGGTAAACGAGTATCTGGCTGGAGATGATCAGTCAGTTTCAGTATCATCCTGGCCTGCAATAATAGAAATGTTCAATGATTATATTCGTGTGAAAATCGTGGTTGGTTCTTGTGTTCTTCGAAGCTTTGGTTTTTTATTTTTCATGTGTAAGTTAATTTCCATAAATACTTGAGAATACGACCGCCGTATTACCAAATATCATATATCATTACCATTTGCCCACGATTGAAGCAATGATAATTTGCTGTTGTGTCAATCATGAACTTCCTTTCAGCTATTATACATATTACAGTGTAATTATGCGCTGGATCGTTCTGATAGATACTATTGCGTATTTGTGATCGGATATCAGTTTCTTCAGATTAGACTGCTCTGAATTGGACATTTTGAAATTTTCAGATTATATGCGTTTGATTGACACGTTCTTGCCTCACATGGTGACATCATGAAGAAATAAGTATCTATCGTTGTGTACAGTCTGATATCAACGTTTGTAAAATCGATGCCAGTCTATTCATAACCCGAGTCATGTTTTGTATTTGCATGTATGCCGAAACATTTGGTATGTACTGGTTAATTGACAAATTATCTCCATCTGTCGCTTGAATGCTGCAAAGGTGAAGTCAACCGCGTTTGTATTACAACTATGAAACCGGTTTCAGGTTACTACCATTGCCTACCACGTTACCAACAACTATTCGAATTAGAAGCTGCACATCCTTTTGAATGCCAATGGCCCTGAGAACTACGCGAGTTATGTACCTACTAATGTTGCGTGTTGGTTTTGCTTTGTTGGAAATGTGACTTGAGCAAATTTACGCGATGTATTCATCAGCGGCCTTCATCTGCTTGCTCTCATACCCAAGGGATGAGTCCAGTTGTTGGATGATACAAAAAGGTAAAACTATCTGATCTGTTCACTTACTCGTGATTGATCTGGATATATGTATGTTACATACATGTGTGCTAGCATATATTTGTTAATATATATTTACGGTTCAGTAGTTGGTATTGGCAAGTAGTAGAACTTCATTATAAGGCTTCTTCAGTTATCTCGCGCTTTTCCCCTGGTCTTGTGACATTAAAATGCTTTCACGTATGTTACTTTCCCAGTTACTATGTTAACGTCCTACTTCTAAGCGCTCTCATTGTCATAGACTTAACACTTCTCCTGAATTTCGTTAGTAATTTGGTTTTAGTCAGGCAAGAACTAGCCCGGATGGAAAGTGAATAATTTACTTTTTGCAAAGGGCAAGAGGAGAGTAGATTTCAACAATCTGCCAGAAATGCTGTGTAGCTTCGAACCGTTGATAATTATTCCATGAATCATGCGTTTTAACATGACGAAATTTATTTCCCCGTTGAAGATGCGAATTTCGATCAAGTATTCGCTCACGGTTCCATTATACCTACCTTCTACAATAAGCAGAATGGTATGCCAGCAAGAATATGATTAGGTGAAAAATATTAACTAACCCTTTAAAATAAAACCTCGCTCTTTCAATTCATCATATCCATGAAATATGTATGTTCTGACCGCATTACGTATTTTAGTATTTTTTTGGTCTTCCTTTAGTCCCTGCCTACTTCTTTTTGTATTTTTACTCTGATATTAACTATTGCGTGTATTATTCAGATCAACAAGCAGCTCGTAACCATAAATAACGATTAACATGTCATATGAACGTTTCATTACGGTGGAACATTGTTGTATTCCTGCTGACAGAATCTTGACTTTGTTCAGACGTTTAGAATGAGCTATTGTCGGAATATTCTTCATATCTGTTCGCAAATGTGAGAATAAGTGAGTAATACTGTATGCTAATAGCATCTATTTATTTCAATTACAGTTCTTGTTCAATAAGAGTGCCGGTGTGATGTTACAGATGAATTACTAGTCATAGCGACGTACCATGGAACTCTGCATGCAATGAATAGATCTGGTATTTCTCTTGCATCAGTTCCTAGCACGACCCCGTTTGCAAAGCGTATTTTTGGTGCGACTGGCGCTATCATCGTCGATATTTTGTTTTATTATTTGTGTAATAAGTTGTATACAGGGCTGAACAGTAGGTACACCAAGCAGTAAAAACTGATTGTAAATCCAATTTGTCGGAGAGCATGATGATGGCTGTAGCAATAATGTATACGTCCGTAAGATATTTTATACGGTAATGTATACCACATAACACGCACATGTGTTAAAAACGGCGCGTCAAGCATAC
Source organism: Acanthococcus lagerstroemiae (assembly GCA_031841125.1). Taxonomy (NCBI): domain Eukaryota; kingdom Metazoa; phylum Arthropoda; class Insecta; order Hemiptera; family Eriococcidae; genus Acanthococcus; species Acanthococcus lagerstroemiae. The sequence continues at coordinate 17,085,577 of CM063114.1, forward strand.
ATTTGTATTGAAAACGACGCTTCAAATGAATATATTCGTATGTGCAATGTAATAATCCCGGCATAAGTACCTGTTTCGGGGTGTACTCGCAGTGTATGCATTTCATGAAAATTCCGTCGGGTTTTACAGCGAAGAAATCGCGGATCTTGTCGGTTTTTCTCGGTGCCATTGTACATATATCTTGTAAATCGTTTTGAGTTGTACGCTGAAGCTGAAATTTGTCACGTCGTTTTTCTAACCCAAGTACGTTCGTCTTCGTGATAATTATGTATGTGGGCATGAAAAACTAGCGGGAAAATGTGTTTACGCGGGTCGATGATGTTGCAGGATTTGCGACAGTTAATATGGATGCGTAGGTGCATTCAGCAGTTCGGATAACGGGACTTAAAAGTATCTTGTCATTTCATCCCTTTTGGAAGACGCATCTGAATGGATTTACGTTGAAATTATGTGCGGTATAATCGAAGAGAACACTGATGCGTATGCATGGCTGCCGTACAAATAATTAACGTATATGTTCCATATGGGCCATGTGGAACATACGTCAATTTTTTTTTGTACGGCAGATGGGTTGATGACCACTGATAACTAATATCATTGTGTGGCGAAATGGTTTTAAATTAGGCTCTCTTGTCTCCTTTCTTGCCATCTTTTTCAGAAATTTCGAATTAGGAGAATATATTATGGGTATTATCAAGTGTATGCAGCATTGACAACTCGATATTGCGTGATTACTTCGGCAATTCAGTTTGTACTTATTACCCGGCAGGTTAATAAGATAAAATAATTGTACGAAGTCCATTTATTCCTTTAATGAAAATTATTATACCGCTTACAGAAAGATTGTTGCGTATTTAATTACAAGTGAGTGTTGTGTGTGTTATGGTTTGCAGAGGTGTCGAATAAATAGAAATAATGCCTGTATTCATTCAGTCATTCTCTTCTAATTGCGAATAAAAAATTCAAGAATGGTCCAATTCTGAATAAGAATGAATGTGATTCTTTCGATGGTGAATGTATCAACCCATCGTTACTGGAGGAGAGTAGCCGAATTTTAGTATTTCAAATCAGGACGATCGGGTATACAACTTTACCAACTTGGCTGTTTCGAGATATTTTCCTACAGCAGCCTTACTCAAAGTATGCTCCGCGGAACCCCGGGGCTCCGCAAAGGCTCTGCTGTCCGCCGCACCAGGGCATCCAAAATCCAAAATTGTGGCCGTGTATTATATAGCGAGTAAAAAGTAAAAGGTTTTTTATTAATTTAGTAAAGGGTTCCATAACGTACATTGTGCTGTTGAAAAGGGGTCTGTCACCAAAAAAGTTTGAGAATCGCTGTCCTACAATATTTAAATACAAAATGTAAAAATACCTACCCATGACACTGCGAATTTCGTTTGCCAAACGTAAGTGGAAATGTCACAAAAAAAAAATGGTTTCGAGGACTAGATCGGCGGAGTTGTAACTGTAGGTAAGTTGGATTTTTAGTTTTCTCCTGTTTCATGCCATTTGGACAGGATTATAACTTACTGCTATAATTTAATATAGCATAATTATGATAAAAGCTTTGATGGGTTCATCTGTTTGATAATGATCATACAAGGCTGGTTAATTTAGCTTCATCTTGATTCTTAAATTCGTCTCCAACGAAAACGTCATACGTTCGCATCAGTTATCTGTCCATTCATTCGATCGTACATTTTTTTTGTCACATACATGAAGAGCTGTCTATTTTCTATTTATGGACTAAAAAAATTGTTGAAGAATCACAGTTAAGACTTCACATTTCATTTATAGGGGTAATGCTACCAGATACGCTAAAATGCAGTCTTATAAATTTTTTGTGTAGCAGTGATGAAGTAAATGTACATACGAGTATACCATCGATGTGTTTGTGGAAATTCGAGATTAGTAGGAAAAAACCATTACAATGTAACATTATCTAGTAAGATCATTATTAGGAATTGAAAAACTTGGGTTAATGTTTCTCCCCAAGAAATGGAGTGAAGAGCACGGAAAATTATATTATGCAAAAAACATAAAATGAATCAGTCTTAAATAGGTACCATTAATATACAAAGTTTTCGCGATGTAAGTAGCATGAGTGATTGCTCTGATTTTATTAGTCCATTAATTAGCAAGTTCAAATCCTGGGCTTGTACAGTAAATCATTCTGGAAAAACTTTCTTGTGGGCCGTCGAGTCTTTTGATTATATTTTTCTTCCAAGTATACTCTCACTAAAGCGTTACCAAAATCATCATTCATAGAATTCAGAAACAACTTGTTGAGTAACAGTGAGTAATAGCTGTAATTCTCGAATGTCATCTGTTTTTCAGGAAACCGATACATGAGTTATCACTGAAAGAGGGAACCATTTACTTCGTTGAGGAGGGAGTGTTGGAGCTGGGAGCTGCAGACTTCCTAGTAGTATCAACTCGTAACTAGTTCCCATATTCAATGCAGAGTGCAGCACGCTCCAGAAAGGAGATTCTATTTTTTTCTCTTGTTTTTTTACTCTGTGTTTTTTATTGTACTTTTTCAATTTTGTATTGTTGATGTATAAAACGTGTTCGATTAGTTTCCTTTCTTTTATTAAAACGGATCTTTATTCCATCAATGAGCCATGTTCTTATCACCTTACTCCTTCATTGAAAACGTGATAGAAGCATAAGCATAAGGGGTCTCCTACAATCAACAAAAGTTGGCAACGAGCAACGCGCAACGGGCAATCTGTATCATTTGAGCAACAAAACCAAAAAATGTTGTTTCCGTTGCTCAGATTTTACATTTGTTGCCTGTTTACCTCTGCTGGTTTATCATTTTCAGTTTGTTATCACTAACGTATCAATTATCATTATTTTTTTGGCGCACCGAGGAAAATGATTATTAGAGAATAGAGAAAATAAAATTAATGTTTCAGTTATTTCATCGTGGTTAGTACTTACTTGTTTTTTTCTGTTCGTTTTTCGTCCCTTTTTTCTTAAGAAATATTGAACTATGGCGCGAGCTCCCTCCAAAAATGGGCAAAGTGACACAAGTTGTTTAACTTTAACAGAAGAACAAAAGGTAGAATTGATTACTTTAGTTCGTGGTTACCCGGAACTGTGGAACCTTCGCTCAGAAACGTACAGGATGACCAAGTTGAAACAGAAGAACGTGAAATGGCTATTAATAGCCACACACTTCAAGACAACCGGTAATGAAAGGGTGGATCTTACATGAAGCTGTAGGTACTATTCAAATTTATTGACCATATCGGATGTCTTCACTTTTATTACAGTTCAAATAGTGAAAGCTGCATGGAAGAAATTAAGAACAGTCTTCAGCAGAGAGCTTCCCAATGTATTGCGGCTGTGCGACGCAGTGGAGACAGTGGTGATGAAGACGACGAGGATGACTTGTACACTGGAGAGTGGCCATTTTTCCATCACCTTCGTTTTCTCACTGATACTATGAAGGGGAGAGATATGACTGGGCCGTTACAGGAATGTACAGAGAATGAAGAACCAGCGCTGGTAACCGAGTTAGTAGCACCGAGTAATGCTGCTGGTACATCATATTCTACTGTCAAGTCAAACATGGACACAAATCAGACAGCATTCGAGTTCAACCACTTACAAGATGTAGATGTTGAGCTTGTTACAGATATAGTACTAAGTGAGGATGAAGAAGATTACACGTCCTTAGGAACTGATAGAAAAAGGACGTCTACAGGTATGCTTCTTGTTTTCATAAGAAATGAATATTATTTACAGTCTTCCATTTTTACCGACTGCACGCAGCTGAGGTTCTTTTGATTGTAGTTCCAGATCTTTCATAATGTTCTCATTTTCTCACCGCAGATTGTAGTGGAACGTAATGATAATAGCACTATTAAAGCTTGACAGCGGCAACATATACCTTACATTTCCCAGAAGTCCGCGGTGAACGAACATTTATGTCTGAAAAACGATAGCTACTAGCAAAAAATGACAGTGTCGTGATCGCCGATCAAAAAAAATTTAGAAACACATATATTCTCAATCCATTGAATTTTTAGCTGTGAGGGTAATGATATGATTGTCCTTATAGATTCTGGGGTGAGTGCACCAATGCCGAAGAGAAAAATAGCCATTCAAAGAGCCATCGACATTGAGGAACGAAAAATTCAAGTATATCAAGAGGAAAAGAATAAGAAACTTGATGATGAAGATATGATGTTCTTGAAGTCATTGCATCCATATATGAAGAAGGCGAAGGACAAATTAACTCTGCGGTACGAAGTTATAGCTGTTGTAAAGGACTTCCTCAAGAGCGAAGAATTATCACTTGGCACTCTTGGTGAATGGTGCTTGTAACCACGTTTACGGACTCGCTTTCGAATCTGTCTGAGGAAGTTGGCCAATGCGGATTGTAATTACACTACTCAATTAGTATTGTTTTTATTATAGGCTAATCATGAATTCGTATTATTATTATGTTCATTTGTGTATGGGATGTCCCGTCTAAATAAATAGATACATAAATTAATTAATTACAGTAGGTACATTGCTTATGTAAAATTTACAAATGTTACACATGACTGTGTATTGAACGTAGGATTACTATTCTATTATTCATTTTTACGCTTGAAAAGAAAGACATTTTATCCGTCTGTTTTCCTATCATATTAATTAAATACACGAGTGACTGACAATTTAAAAAAATCACCTCTAGGGCATTTACACTAACTATACGCAAGTACATAAATGGAGAACACACTGATGAATGCTTGTTTCGAAAGCCTAATGTGGGACTGTGTTGTCCTGATCTCGGTACATGTTTTAATTATACTTCCTATTTAATATATCGGTGTTGCCATTCGACTGAACCAGTCGGACTATTGAAATACATCTTCCAACAATTCCTGATTGTAATCGAATTGGTCGTACTACGATTATAACGACGGCCATTAGAAATCTTCCTTAGGTTACAAACTTCTGCTGCATCAAGCTTTTGCAGTATAGCATCGAGAATAACTTGATCAGTACCTTCCCTGTCGATCACGATATTATGCAATACAGTGGTGCATTTGACAATAATATCTGCTAATTTATCATTTGTCTCGATCGTTTTTAATAACAGTCTCCACTTATTGGCGAGAATACCAAAAGAACATTCAACAGACCGTCTTGCTCTTGATAATCTGCCATTAAATATGTCTTCCTCGGGAGTCAACTTCGAACCAGAGAATGGTTTCATCATGTTTTGCTTCAACGGGTATGCATCATCACACACGAAGGTATATGGCAGACAAACATTGAATCCGGGAGGAACACAGTTCTGTGGAAAGTTATTTTTGTCAGCAATGAATTCACTTAGTGAACTCAGTTCAAAAATACCGCCATCGCTCTGCTTTCCGTATGCTCCAACATCTACAAATATGAAACGATAACGAGCGTCAGTAACAGCCTGCAATACGATGGAGAAGAATTTCTTATAGTTGTAGAACATTGTGCCACTGCTGGGCGGGCATTTGATACGAACGTGCTTTCCATCTATGGCGCCTATGGGACATAACAAATAATGTAGTATTGGATTTTCATCAATAATGATTGAAACTGATTACAGAGAATTCTCAAGTAACTGACCAACACATAATGCGGAAATTGCCACAATGTTTCATACTCTTTTGCAATTTGTTTGAACGTGTCTCGGGTAGGAATTGGCATGTGTTTTGGCCAGAATGTGCGGTAGATGTTCTCACATACTTCTCTGACAATGCGACTAACAGTGTAGGAATCCATTAGGAAAGATCCCGCCACTGCCTCAAACGACATCCCCGTTGATAAATATCTGCAATGCAGAGAAAATTCGTCACTTGGCTTCATATATTACTCAGTAAATACGAGGGGCGTATCATAAGTAGTACCCGTTTTGCCAGAACTCGGGAACGCCGCGACAAAAAGATGTAAGATGTTAGAGAAATATAGTATTTGCGTGGCTGCGGTCACACTGTAAAAATTTGGCGCGAACTGGTTCAGTAGACGCTGTGGCATCGCTATCGGAAACAGTAGTACTCATTTAACAATGGAGTTGCCTACATGTGAATTTAGTGAAGTCGAACTGCGCTCCGTTATTCGTTTCTTTACCATACGCGGAGAAAAGGCAGTAAACATCTGTAAATTGTTACACGAGACGTAGGGTCACAACTGCATGGATGAATCAACCATTCGTCGTTGGGTCCGTACTTTTAAGGAGGGGAGATCGTCGGTGGAGGATGCGGAGAGAAGTGGTCGACCTCGAGACAGCGTGACGGAAGAAAACATGATTCGAATCCAAAATCTACTCGCTGAAGATGCTCTACGATAAATAGCGAGAGTTATCAGAAGACCTTAAAGAAGCTTCGTGAGCAAATTTGGCGGAAAAGACCTGGTCTAAGCCAGAAAGTGATCCTGTTTCACGATAATGCCAGGCCACATTCAGCAAAGGCGACTCAGGCGGTTTTGCAACAATTTAAGTGGACTGTTTTTGGTCACCCCCCGTATTCGCCGGACCTCGCCCCCAGTGATTTTCACTTGTTTCCACTTCTGAAGAGCCACCTGGGTGGAAAAAAGTTTGGAAATGAAGCTGAACTCGTCGCTGAAGTGTTTTCTTTCCTGAAGTCTGCAACTCCAGAATTTTATTCTATGGGCATACGTAAGTTACTGAAGCGGTACCAAAAATGTAAGGAGCTTAGAGGGGATTACGTAGAAAAGTAGCTGTACTCAAAATGTACTTGTAAATAAGGTTTTATGTCAATTGGTACATTTTTTCTTGAGTTCTGGCAAAACGGGTACTACTTATGAAACGCCCCTCGTATATGAAAGTAGAATACACAAATTACCTCAGAGTTACTGCCAACCTTTCAGCTGGTCCAACAGGTAATCTACGGGAGTGCTTTGTAATCTGACATTTGATACCATCAAGGATATAATCAAACGTAGACACGGACATCCGGAAGTATTTATAAAACTTATCTGGGTAGTTTCTAAGTGGCACACAGACTCTTACAAATTCACCGTCAATCGGACGACGCATATTTAATGGATGCATCCAGGTTGTACGTAATTTCAAACCCACTTTATCAAGAGTATTTTCAAGAAACCATTCGTCTAATTCATCATCAGAATCCTGTACTTCCAAACGTAATCGTACCCTCTTATTACCAATACAAAGGAATGGGATTGGGACCGGCTTAGTAGATTTGTCAAGAGACAATGATACAGAAATAATACCAGGATCCATTCTTCTTAAAAAATGTACTCAGATAAACTTTTAAAACTTACAAAAGTCAAAAGCTACAACTGGCAAGTACAAACTCCATAATTTATCGCAACAACTTCTCCATTATCATACGCGTTATCACTATGGCGTTGCTGAAATTTTACATTTTCATTGTAGGGACACTTCCAAATTACACAGATAAAAAGTGGCAATCTGATAATAAATGCCCGTTGCGCGTTGCTCGTTGCCAACTTTTGTTGATTGTAGGAGACCCCTAATTCACATACAGACATTGCACATGTCGTGAGACGATCAGTCGGTTTCATAATAATTAATCCGGTGCCGTTTATTCGTTTATATAATCCAGTGTCTTTTATTCGTTCATCTGACAGTTTTCAGTTGCATGGAAGTTGTACTTTGATACTAACCATGGAGAAAATTCGAAAGTAAGTTACCAGCTATTGTAGTTTGTAGTATAAACATCTGCCCCATGTGATGTATTTGCGGTCTTGCACAATGCGTTGAGACAAGAAGTTTGTCGGTCATGTACCGACCACGATTCATTTCAAAAACTAGTCGGAAATGCGTAAAATGTTTCAAATTTAATAATCATTGGTTTCTTCGAAATTACAGGAAAGAAACAACGAAGTGAGGGGCCAAGATCAACAAAGAACAGTTGCAGTTCATGATTCAGTTCCTGGAAAGTCACCGGCAAATGGTTTCGAGGCGATTTACGAATTCTTTCACCGCAGAGATCGAATCAAAACTTTGGTTGGAAATGAGCAGTACATTGAATGAGTTAGGTGTGCCCAAATCTGTGGATGAATGGAAAACGGTAACATTTTAAATTAATATTTACAAAAACTCTTTCATAAAGTTCATTTTAATTCCTGGGGTTTTGAATTTCTGTTTTAGTGTTTCAATGGCATCAAAACGAAAACAAAAATGAAAGCGAGGCAGCTATTAGAGACATATAAAAAAACAGGCGGCGGTGACCCAGAACACACGTATGATGATCTCAGTCCGACGCACTCGCGTTTGTTTGCTTTAATTGGTGGGCCAAAATCAGTTGAAGGAGAGAAATCAGTACCCGAAATGGGTCTGCTCACAGTGAGTAGAAAAGTGTTTAACTTAAGTTCTGAGGAAGACACCTCTGCAAGTGTAGGTCTGAACACAGTGAACAGAAAACTATTCATCCGAACTTCTGAGGAGGATGCATCTGCAAGTGCTGAAGAAGACGATCCAAGACCGGTGGTAAGAAATTGGCTACTTCAGTAGTACTTGTTTGATTTAGTTTGGTATCGCGATTTTAATTCAGCTTGAACATTGACAGGACATCAGCGACCCAGATCTGTTTGTGGTGGAGGTGGTAGATTACCTTCCAGAGACAGTAACGCCTAGCCGATCAACCGCCAGCACAATACGCAAATCACAGACAACAGGACAGAGCATCCACCGATCACCCATCCGCATGGTACTGAAAACGCCGAAAACAGGACCGAGTCCCGGCCTCCGAGGAAGAAAAATGAGGAAATTAATGGCACCTACACTATGTAAGACATTCGACAATATGATACGAGTACTCGTCATTCAATGTTCCTACCTACCTCGAAGTTGAGTCAGTTATTTTTTGTATTTATCACAGTTCCCTCTTGAAATTTGTCTGCTGATATATATGATACTAGCTGACCCGCTTCGCGGCTCATCTAGACCGTGGGCTAAAGTGAGTTGGCTTTAGTGAGTTGAATAAGTTTTGTTACATCGTTACGCCATCTTGTACCTGTTCTTCATCCTTTTCTTCTTTTCTTGCTTCATAGGTTCCCGGTTGCTGATTATTCTTTTCCATCTTGTCCCTTCTTGACGTGCGATATGTCCCGTGTAATCCCATTTTGAATTTTAGATCTCCAGACTTACCTCTTTCATACCAGTCTCCTCTTTCATTTTTTTTTTGTTTTTCACTCTGTCTTTTATTCTTAACCCTAGTGAGTATACTTCGTTCTATCCTTCTAACAATGGTTGTTAACCTTACCATTTGCTTCTTCCTTAGGGCCCACGTTTGGACTCCATAGGTGGGGACTGGTAGAGTGTATCTTTCCAATATTTTCGTTTTGGTTTCAATCTTCATTTTACCTTTATAATTACATAATATATGTTTTTGAAAGTCCAAAAGCATGCCCATGCTTTATTTATTCTCTTCGTTATCTCTCCGTTTGTTCAGTCCAAGTTCAGTCTTTAAAACGATTGTATTTGTCTCAGTCGAATTTGGAGATTTTTCTCTATTTCAGTTCCTTTTATTGCGAGTTTACACTCCCCTTCCTTGTTAGGTAATAGTTTTGTTTTACCTGTATTCAATTTTTGTTATATTGTCACGCCATCTTGTACCTGCGGTCTTCATCCTTTTCTTATTTTCTTGTCGTAAGGTTCCCGCTCGCTGATTATTCTTTTCCATCTTGTCCCTTCTTGACGTGCGATATGTCCAGTGTAATCCCATTTTAATTTCTAGATCTCCAGTTACCTCTTTCATACCAGTTTCCTCTTTTATTTTTTTGATTTTCACTCTGTCTTTTATTCTTAATCCTAGTATACTTAGTTCTATCCTTCCGACTGTGGTTGTTAACCTTTCCATTTGCTTCTCCGTCAGGGCCCACCTTTGGACTCCATATAGGTGAAGTACTTGAATGATGTGAATAATCGTCACAGAACAGCAGCTGCTGGTAAACCTACCGTTAACCAGATACATGAGACTTCTTGGAGTGTACAGTTTTCAACATCCCGTGCAAGACATATTGTTGAGAAACATAACAAAAATTGCCACTGTAAAGTTATTTGTGTTGCATGTCAGGTTTGTGTGCATGAGTTTTCATGCCAATGTTATGATTATGAGATTAAGAACTTTATGTGTAAACACATACATGCTGTCATACTGGGAATGAAAAATACAAATAGTAATTCAGTACAGGAGAATACTGCTATAACGAAGGAAGATCCCCCACTAACTCCTACAAACCCAATGGAAACTGATCCTATCTGCTCGAAAATGTTGGATATGAATATTCTCGCTAATCCATCCACCCACCAGCTGACAGAGAAAATTCAACAGTGCTACGAAAAGTGACCAACAGATTAAAAAAATAAGCACAAGCGCCGATGTGATTGTTAGTACACTATACGAGTGTGATACTTTGGCTTTTGAGAACACAACAGTAGGTGAAATTCGTGAGCCGGTAAATAAAAATATTGACCATCAACTGAGATTGTACTCTACAAAAAAAAGTATGAAGAAAAAAGAAGAAGCCACTCTGAAAAAACCTACAAAAGCTGTAAAAAATTCAATAAAGGAAGACTTGAGAGGCGCTGATGGATTATACATAAATATTGATCCAGAACACGAACACTTATATTAATTAAATATTGTTAATTAACAGATTCACTGTAATTTTCTATTGTTTTTTCTGTTATTATATTCAATTAAAAACACGAATACATTTTTCATTTTCTCAAATACACTAATAATCTATTACATCAAAGTCGCTTTCACGTACATTTATGATTAGAGACCGGATTCCTAGGTATTCAACACTTTTTTTCCTGATGTACGAAATCAGTAATATTTAAAGGGAAGTTCGAATTGTGACGAATGGGACGCAGGGAAAAAATTCTATTTTACCAAAAAACACCAAAAGCGTGAAAAAAAACCGAAAATGCGAAAAAAACTGGAAAACACCGAAATCATTAGAAATCTCTATTTTACAACAATAATAACAAAGTACCTATTAAATTGTGGATATGACGTCAATGTCTACACGATATGATTTTGAGAAAAATGCTGGGTTCACAGAACTGAGCAAACTATCTTCAGCTCTCACTCATAGTGACGGTCTCCTTACTACAGAAATTTCCCGAAATCCGATCATTCTTTCTGCTAATACTCACGCACCACTTACTTCTGTAGATTTGGAATGGAGTTTCTCTGAATACAAATGTATTCTCTCTGATAGGAGACACAATTTAACGGCCGAGAACATAGAAAAACATGTTATTGTGATGCATAACAGTAAATTTTTGTAAAAATATGTCGTAAGAAACTTTATAAAATTATAATTCGCGTAAACTTTTTTCTTTCCCCTCATTTTTCCTTAAAAACCGAATATTACCGATTTTTCAGATATATGTACCGAAAATCTCACGTTTTCCTACCGAAAAATCCGGTCTCTATTTATGATAAAAATACTTTCACTATTTCATCCTGTGATCAAGTATTTACAGCATAAAATGTGTAGAAAGCGAGGAAAAGTAACTAAAATCACTTCAAACGCTTGTATTGTAAATTATTTTTTTAATAAAAATGATGGTATAGTTCAGGATCCTAGGTAAAAAACTGCTTTCGCTTCGCGAAAGCAGTACCGACTTTTCGGCTTTCGGCCGAAAAGCACTCGGAACTCGCTTCGCTCGTTCCTCGCAGTAATACCGAAACGTGCTCGGAACTCGCTTCGCTCGTTCCTCGCGAAGTCGAGACACTGTCGACACGTTTTAAGTGGTAAACGTTTTAGAAAACGCAAATGTCGACAAGGACTAGTGGTATTCGGCCGAAATGTTTAAGGCCATTCACGTTTTTAAAAAAACGCAACTCTCGACAGAGAATAGTATTATAAAAAATATAAAACTACCCGGCTATCAAAATTAGAGTTCGTATAAATTTGAAATCGATACATTCAAGGCGGAAACGTGTAAGACCGAAACATTTGTATAATACAACAAAACTACGCGGCTATCAAAATTCGATTTCGTATAAATTAAATCCCAGTACCTAAGTCGCCTCGCGCTTCTTATGCTGAACTTAAATTGAGGAAACTCGTGAACGACTCAACAGATTGTTATCAAACTTTCACCAATACAACTTCGAGTACTTCTCTATAATGTACCAAAATTTGGAATCAAATGATTCGATAGTTCCTGAGATTTTTGTGCCACAAATTTTGTCCTCAAGGAAAACTCACGAACGGCTCGACCGATTGCCTTCAAAAGCTTATTTTAACAACTTCGAGTACTTCTCCATAATATACCAAAATTTGGAATCAATTGAATATATATATATATATATATATATATATATATTTACTTTCAGTCATTGAAGCACCAAAACGTAAGGTTAAATGGTATTGTGGCACCAAAAATTTCGTTCAGGCACCAAAAATTGGTGCCACAACGTTTTTCAATGGGAATGATCGCAAATGGCTAGTAATGCTATCTACATGCGATATACCAAAAATAGCGTTGGTGCCTATAGGGTGGTATTTCCATACTCATATACAAATTAGTGCGCAGTGTTTTTAACCAGATCGCGTTCGCTGTTATACAAATTATTTACTTGCAAGAGGTTCAGGCACCAGTGTATTTTATCGAATTGAATCGAAATAACATGCCAACAGGCACCGAAACTTGGCAACCCGCTTTTCTAAAAATAGCTAATCCTAGAAGTAGAGTGTGTGAGTAAATACTACGAGACGTGCGTTCTTCTCTACAGCGTTGGTCGGCGTAAAGCAGCTGATTGAATAACGAAAGAATACAAACGTGGCTTCCTTCTCTGTTGGTTCCAACGGCGGCAACTTACAATTTTCCCAAGGGGTGCTCGAACAAAATTTTATAACGTGAATTTAGAGGGGAGGGGGGAAAAATTTGGCAAAGAAGATCTTAATGTAATGAATTTTTTATTTTTGAGGAATTTCCCAAGGGGTGCTCAAAAAATCCCAAGGGGTGCTCGAGCCCCGGAGCACCCACAAATTTGCCGCCTATGGTTGGTTCAGCCTAAAACATGTAAAGAATGAAAATACTGTAATTATTAAGAGGATCTGCGTACGTAAATTAATTTTTCGTAAAAAATAACACGGGAGGAGTGCATAAACAGTGTACTGTGAGGCATTCTTCGGCGCTCGTAAATGTTGTGATTATGTATTATTTTGAATGGGTCTTATCAGTATAATTATTTTGGCTGTTGGTTATGGTTTTGATTCTGTAAAATTGTACGTGACGGACTGCATTTATTTGTCGAGTTGGTAAGCATCCTTGCGAAGTTTTAACTGACAGTATGAAAATTTTACAGAAATATTAATAATTTAATGCGTGATTTTGTGAATAGAATCCGTGCCTCGAAAATATGAGCAGGAGGAAGGAACAGCCGAAACGGATCAGAATACCGATACTACCAGTCCCAGCTGTGTCTAATTTGGCTGTATTTCTACGCCCCCCCCCCCAAATGAGGTAGGGGGTTGGAATTAGCGGCACAAATTCTATTGTAATTTGTGCTAATTGTGCTCCGAAGTCCCAGAATTTGTGCCGCCTCCCGTGGGTCTACATTTTAAAAAAAGGTTTGGGAGGCCAGGGAAATGTTGCCCCCCCCCCAAATGAAGATAGGGAGTTGGAATTAACGGCACAAATTTGTATTTTATTTGTGCTACTTGTGCTCTAAAGTCCCAGAATTTGTGCCGCCTCCCGTGGATCTACATCTTAATGAAAAGTTTGGGGGCAGAGAAATGTTGGCACACCCCAAATGAAGATAGGGGGTTGGAATTAGCGGCACAAATTTTATCGTAATTTGTGCTAATTGTGCTCCGAGGTCTCAGAATTTGTGCCGCATTTTCTGGGCTCACAGTCCAGTGCTCAATTTGGGGGGGCTGGAAAAATTATGATATTTTAAAAAAAGGATCTTCAAAAGGAGAGATTAACTGGTTTCTGCTGTCACCGAATTCATTTTTCAGGTTCTTTTCACGGTATCTCATATCCTACCCCAATTTTGGGAGGTATACACCCATTCTATCCAAAGTTTTGTTGTCTTTGTTCATACTTTTTTTGAACTCATGAGGCGAAAGTGCGATAGTTTCAGGCAACGACACTTTTGTTTTTGCGCATCGGATTTGGCAACAATGATAACGAAGAAACCCGTGGTGAAAGTAAAAACAGTGTGGATATGGGCCACGACCCCCCCCCCCAGGGAGGGGTGGGGGCTCGCGTGTGGCGGCACGAATTTTTACCTAATTTGAGCTAAATGTGCTCGAGGTTCCGACAATTTGTGCCCCCTTCCTTGGACCTACAGCCAAAAATAAAATGTTAGCCCCCCCCCCTCAAGCAAACGTGAGGTCTAAAAAATAGTGGCACAAATTTGTATTTTATTTGTGCTAATTGTGCTCCGAAGTCCCAGAATTTGTGCCGCCTCCCGTCCACGGACATGTTGGCCCCCCAAATGAAGATTGGGGTTCCATACCATAAATATACATCAGGCATTTTTTGGGCGAAAATATTTTCCGAGAGCTTCGGGCCCGTACCCGGTGAAATAGATTCGAAATGCCGAGACGAATTCAGAACCGTCGTCAAAATTGATTCACAGGCTATTTCTGACCCCGTATAGCCCCGGCCTCAAGTTTAGCCACATTTTTGACTGTATCTCGGCCACGGAGGGTCAGCGTCTGATTTGGTCGACGAATTCGAACTCAGTGCGAAAAATTGAGTAGGAATTTCTTGTTATCTCATCTATTTAAAATTTCGATAATTTTGAAAATTTCTCCATACGTACCTCAGGCATTTTTTTGGGCGAAAAATTTTCCGAGTGTTTCGGGGCCCGGAGCCGGCGAAATAGAATCGAAATGCCGAGACGAATTCAGAACCGTCGTCAAAATTGATTTACAGGCTCTTTCTGAGCCAGTATACCCCTCGCCGCCATTATAACCACATTTTTGACTGTATCTCTGCAACGGAGGTTCAGCGCCTGATTTGGTCGACGAATTCGAACTCAGCGCGAAAACTTGAGTAGGAATTTGTTGTTATCCCATTTTTTAGCAATTTCGAAAATTTTGAAAATTTCTCCACCCGTACATCCGGCATTTTTTTGAGCGAAAAAATTTTCCGAGAGTTCGAGGCCCGGACCCGGTGAAATATATTCGAAATGCCGAGACGAATACTAAACCGTCAACAAAATTGATTCAAAGGCCATTTCTGACCCCGTATAGAACCGGCCCCCAGTATAACCTCATTTTTGACTGTATCTCGGCCACGGAGGGTCAGCGCCTGATTTGGTCGACGAATTCGAACTCAGCGCGAAAACTGAGTAGGAATTTGTTGTTATCTTATCTATTTGGAATTTCTAAAATTATGAAAATTTCTCAATACCATATATAACATCAGGCATTTTTTGGGGGCGAAAAAATTTTCGGCGAGCTTCGGGGCGCGGTTCTGGCGAAATAGAATCGAAATGCCGAGACGATTTCAGAACCGTCGTCAAAATTTATTCATAGGCTATTTTCCGAGCCGCTATAGCCCTCGCCATCATTATAACCACATTTTTTACTATATCTCGGCAACGGGGGTCAGCGCCTGATTTGGTCGTTGAATTCGAACTCAGCGCGAAAAATTGAGTTGGTGTTTGTGGTTATCTCATCTTTTTAGAATTTCGAAAGTTTTGAAAATTTCTCCATACTAACTAACAACAGGCATTTTTTTGGGCGGAAAAATTTTCCGAGAGCATCGGGGACCGGACCCGGTGAAATAGATTCGAAATGCCGAGGCGAATTCAAAACCCTTGTCAAAATTGATTCATAGGCTATTTCTGACCCAGTATAGACCCCGCCCCCAGTGTAACCACATTTTTGACTGTATCTCGGCAACGGAGGACCGGCGCCTGATTTGGTCGACGAATTCGAACTCAGCGCGAAAAATTGAGTCAAAAACAGTCTTTAATTCAAAATGTTTATTTTTTTCGGATTTTGAGAATTTTTCAAAATTAAATCATGTTTTTTTCTGGGCAAAAATATTTTCGGAGAGATTTGGCGTCGGCGCTGGTGCTGTCGTCAAAATTGAGCTGCAGTCATTTTTTCATCCAAATTGACCAATACTTCCAACTATTACGAGTGTATCCCGAGAACGGAGCGTCCCTGCCGAATTTGAACACCCAATTCAAACTCAGCGTGAAAAATTGGTTCAAAAACAGTCTTTATTTCAAGATTTTTGGTTTTTTTCGAATTTTTAAAATTTCTCCATACTATACATCATGTCCTTTTTCGGGCCACAAAATTTATGGTGAGCTTCGGCGTTGGCGCGTGTGCTAATTGCTCAATTTTTTGAGGCGAATTCAAATCCGTTGTCAAAATTGAGCTACACTCATTTTTTCACCCAAATTGACCAATTTTTCCAACGTTTTCGAGGGTATCTTGAGAACAGAGCGTCGCCGCGAAATTTGAACGCCGAATTCGAACTGATCGTAAACAATTGAGTCGAAGATCTCGGATAATTTTTTCGCCCAAAATAATGCCTGATGTATAGTACGGAGAAATTTTGAGAATTTTCGAATTTCTAAAATACTGAGATAGCCCTCTTATCCTACTAAATGTTTCGCGCCGAGTTCGAATTCGTCGACCAAATCAGGCGCTGACCCTCCGTTGCCGAGATACAGTCAAAATTGTAGTTATACTGGGGGCTGGGCTATACTGGGTCAGAAATAGCCTGCGAATCAATTTTGACGACAGTTTTGAATTCGTCTCGGCATTCCGAATCTATCTCGCCGGGTCCGGGCCACAAAGCTCTCGGAAAATCTTTTCGCCCAAAAAAATTCCTTATGTATAAGTATGGAGAAATTTTCAAAATTTTCGAAATTCCAAATAGATGAGATAACCTCCAATTTCTACTCAATTTTTCGCACTGAGCTCGAATTCGTCGACCAAATCAGGCGCTGACCCTACGTTTCCAAAATACAGTCAAACTTGTGGTTACACTGGGGGCGAGGGCTATACTGGGTCAGAAATAGCCTGTGAATCAGTTTTGACCATGGTTCTGAATTCGTCTCTGGCTTTCGAATCTATTTCGCCGTTTTTGGGCCTCAAAGCTCTCGGATAATTTTTTGGCCCCAAAAAATGTCTGACGTATAGTATGGAGAAATTTTCAAAATTTTCGAAATTCCAAATTAATGAGATAACTACCAATTCCTACTCAATTTTTCGCGCTGAGTTCGAATTCGTCGACCAATTCAGGCGCTGACCCTCTGTTGCCGAGATTCAGTCAAAAACGTGGTTATACTGGGGGCGGGGGCTATACTGGCTCAGAAATAGCCTATGAATCAATTCTGACGACGGTTCTGAAATCGCTCGGCATTTCGATTCTATTTCGCCAGAACCGGCCCCGAAGCTCTCCGAAAATTTTTTCGCCCCAAAAAATGCCTGATGTTATATATGGTATTGAGAAATTTTCATAATTTTAGAAATTCCAAACAGATAAGATAACAACAAATTGCTACTCAGTTTTTCGCGTTGAGTTCGAATTCGTCGACCAAATCAGGCGCTGATCCTCCGTGGCCGAGATACAGTCAAAAATGAGGTTATACTGGCGGCGGGGACTATACGGGGTCAGAAATAGCCTGTGAATAAATTTTGACGACGGTTCTGAATTCGTCTCGGCATTTCGATTCTATTTCGCCAGTACCGGGCCCCGAAGCTGTCCGAAAATTTTTTCGCCAAAAAAAAAAATGCCTGATGTATATTTATGATATGGAACCCCCAATCTTCATTTGGGGGGGCCAACACGTCTGTGGACGGGAGGCGGCTCAAAGTCTGGGACTTCGGAGCACAATTAGCACAAATAAAATACAAATTTGTGCCACTATTTTTTAGACCTCACGTTTGTTTGAGGGGGGGGGGGCTAACAGTTTATTTTTGGCTGTAGGTCCAAGGAAGGGGGCACAAATTGTGGGAACCTCGAGCACATTTAGCACAAAATAGGTAAAAATTCGTGCCATCACACCCGAGCCCCCACCCCTACCTGGGGGGGGGGGTCGTGGCCCATATCCACACTGTTTTTACTTTCACCACGGGTTTCTTCGTTATCATTGTTGCCAAATCCGATGCGCAAAAACAGAAATGTCGTTGCCTGAAACTATCGCACTTTCGCCTCATGAGTTTAAAAAAAGTATGAACAAAGACAACAAAACTTTGGATAGAATGGGTGTATACCTCCCAAAATTGGGGTAGGATATGAGATACCGTGAAAAGAACCTGAAAAATGAATTCGGTGACAGCAGAAACCAGTTAATCTCTCCTTTTGAAGATCCTTTTTTTAAAATATCATAATTTTTCCAGCCCCCCCCAAATTGAGCACTGGACTGTGAGCCCAGAAAATGCGGCACAAATTCTGAGACCTCGGAGCACAATTAGCACAAATTACGATAAAATTTGTGCCGCTAATTCCAACCCCCTATCTTCATTTGGGGGGTGCCAACATTTCTCTGCCCCCCCCCCAAACTTTTCATTAAGATGTAGATCCACGGGAGGCGGCACAAATTCTGGGACTTTAGAGCACAATTAGCACAAATAAAATACAAATTTGTGCCGCTAATTCCAACTCCCTATCTTCATTTGGGGGGGCCAACATTTCCCTGGCCCCCCCAAACCTTTTTTAAAAATCTAGACCCACGGGAGGTGGCACAAATTCTGGGACTTCGGAGCACAATTAGCACAAATTACAATAGAATTTGTGCCGCTAATTCCAACCCCCTACCTCATTTGGGGGGGGGGCCGTAGAAATACAGCCGTCTAATTTAACAGAATGTATAAAAGTATTAGAAATGTTCGAATTTCAGGATGGACAGTTTGTTGGTCTGAAGACTGAACGTTACTCACTGGAAAGATAATTCCCTATGGGTATTGAAATTTATTTATGATGCATCGCAAAAACGTACTTCTCATTATAATCCGTGTCTAGGTAGCATTCCATTAGTTGATGTACGTTATGAAAATCGATTAGAATTGTACATGAAAAATATTTTACCCACTGGTTATTCGCTGGGAAGGATTCATGTTGAATTTTGTACCGTCATGAAACAATGTATTACTGTGTGGTGTGTTAAATTGATAATGAACGATGACCTACTTAAGATGGATCTGGGTGGCCCTGTTTTAAGAGATGAAGATGGAAGAATAAAAAAGGAGAGAAAAGTGAAGGAACCGAAAGTAAAATAAACCTACAATTATTATCACAAGCATTTTCACTTCGAGTTCGATGAAGTTTCATTTTTCTAGACTTTAATTTAGTGTAGCCTAAGTCCACATAGGGTGGTTGCGCCAGTTTGCAACAGTACCCCAGTTTGCAACAACCTTAACTTCAAGTGATAAGAATAAGATTGTATTCCGCAGAATTTATTTGTGATATTTCTTAGAGGGATCAGACAGCTCCCTGAGCACAGTGAAATACTTCCCAACTTCTCACCTGTGGTTTGTAATTTAAAATAAAATCTTGACTGAACGTAGTCAGCTGATTCTTTGATTTCTCGATATTCCTTAACAAGAACGGTATGACGGCATGATGAAATTTGTTTCAGAAATGGCTCCAACATTATAAAAATCGCTGGAGAGAGCTTTTATCAAAATTATAAGTATTTTTAGCAACAATTTAAGAAAAAACTATCCGCTATTACCTTTCAGAATTGAATATACTCGAATGTTGCGAACTAGAACCGAAATATACTACGTGATCCAGTTTGCAACACGCTGTTGCAAACTAGGGATGTGTATCGAATCTGACATCACCAATTTGCAACAGGTTTTTTTGTTTTTTTTTTGTTTTTTTTGTTTTTTTTTTTGAAGCCTTGGAGACTTTCGGTGAATGCTCCAAGAGAAATTGATTGAGATTTATCTGACAGGAATCTACATATACCTATGTCTTATGAACTTGAAGATTGGGTTGGTGTTCGATTTTCTCTGACTGATAATAAAAAAGGCCACAAAAGTTCTACACCTGCTAGCTAAAATTATGAAAATCAATGAAAGGGAAGATGAAAAAAATATCTAGTCCAGGAACGGTACAATGGGGGGGGGAGCAACCTTTCCTCCCCTCCGTAAGAATTTTTCACTCAGCAGTCAGGCGAGTTGGGAAAATCCAACAAGTTAAAAGATTTTTTTTTGCTTTGATACTTGGGAATTCTGAGTTAAGTCAGTTGGGACTTCCACAACTTGTACCCCCCCCCCCCCACTCCACCAAGGAAAAACTATTCGGTACGTCCCTGGTCTAGTCGATTGTCTTCGGCCAAAAGCGACAACCCAACACAAAGGGTACATTTATACTTGACCGAAAATTCTGTATGACGAAACATTTTGTAAGGAAAGTGATATTATCATTTACAATATCAGTCCTCCTGTAATCTGGCAACGGGCTTATAAATTCGAAGTGCACTGTGACACTTTGTAGAACTGCCTTCATTATTTGTTTTTTCTTCTTTTCGGTATGAGTGCGGCACTGTAAACAAATACTTGATTGGCATTAAGAGCAGGGGCGCTGGAGATGGGAGGGCAAGAGGGGCATTTTATTCCCCCCCCCCACCCGCTCAACTGATCCTCGGTCAAACTCAAATTACAGATGAATAATTGAATTAATTTCATTATTAATCACGCAGTCCTTCTATAATTTTTTCCAACAAATATTTTAATCGCTATACGTACATACTGTAATTATTTGCTCTAAAATGTCTTTATTAGTGCCCCCCCCCCGAAAAATGTTCTTTCAGCGCCACTGATGAAGAGTAATTAATAGGTAACTCATTATGGTTTCTTACTCATTTTTATTTACCCTAAAAGAAAGACCTAGTCAGTCATTCCTTTTCTAAAAATAATTTATGTTCAATTTTTTTTTTTTTTTTTAGTTACTATTTGCAACAATTGAGTTATTTTTCTATTTTTAAGGATAACTAAATGTACTGTTTATTTTGTGTTTATTTTTGCCTTAGCGTCTGTACAAGCTTTTTTATGGCAATTGACTACTACAGAAGGCCTATTAGTTTGCGTAGCACATTACTTGGCACTGGCATCTTCAATCTTCCAAGAGGGAGGGTGAGACATTTTATTGCAAGGGAGACGCACTGAGAATACAGACGTCACAAAGTCATCTTCACCAACACGTATTATGTTTCCTCTGGCATACCATATTCCTGCACATATCTTTCAAATTAACTACAGTATGTACTGTATATGAACCTTGCCTGATGTACCGATTCAATAAAATTATTTCTGACATCATTGATTCGTAATCAGAGAATTAATTTCAACTGTACGTTCTCTATGTTTGCTCGACTACACCATTAGATCGCGAAATTCCCGAAATAATTTTCTAGAGGCGACAATTTGTACAGGAAATTTACTTTCATTTTTTTACGATTCAAGAAGGTCTGCCTGCTTCACAATACAGCACTGAGAGTACAACTGCTGGAATGCGCGAGAGAATTCCTTTTTCATTATGGTCTTGAAGACCTGGTCATCCTGCCTAGGGATAGGGGGATGAAGCTGACCCAGTAAATGAGTGCGAAATAAATCGTCGACTTCTGACGTGCTGTTAACAGCTGATTCACGCGCGTACCTCAAGATGTTTAAAAATATGCCAAGTAGACACGTTCCAGAGCTAGATAAAAAAATTAGCGATTATGAGTTTTCGAAATCCGGATGTGAGTCACATACTGTGTGCGGTTTGACCATTACTTTTGTTATCGAAATATATTTGGTAGTTGGTACGTTAGTCTGAATGAGGCAAGCAGTACGAGTTAGCACATCTCTACAAGCTGTTGATCAAAATATTATTCAAGTAATTCAGTATTACGATATACTCTAACTAGTTTAGTAGAGAAAACTCGAAATGAATTCGAAAAATTTGAAGAAAAAGCTGATGATATTTGTTTGTCAGAATGCGGTTTTGAAAGAAATCGACGGAAAGTGACTCGAAAATTACGAGTTGACAAACACGAGACAATGAACTAGAATGTGATGAACGATTGAAGTTCAAAATATCGGTATTTTTACCAATTATTGATTCTTTACTGTCTGAGCTGAAAACCCGCGACAAGAAGCCTGCATAGCATTTGGCATTTGGAGAAAAAATTTTCTTTTTCGTCAAATCTTGCTGGAACGGAAGTAGAAGATATTTTGAAAACAACAAAAATTCTCACAGGAAGTTTTCCGGAGACTTCAGCGATGAAGCCAAACTCAAAGTTACAATTATAAACTAATAATTAATTTATCACTTGAATTTTTTTTTTTTTTTTTTTTCAAAAAATTGGCGCGCGGACACAAGCACGTGCTTGTGATGCCTGTGCCTTAATCCGCCGCTGACAAAATTCAAACTCCGTTAACATGTTATCCGCACGTTTATTCCAAGGCGATGAAAATTACAAAAGAGAAATCCATCCTCGAACCGGTAGAATTCTTTCCATTTGACAACAACGCATGGTGTCATGAGGACGTTCTTTATATAAATATACTGGTGCTCCAATACTATTAAATCTGTAAAATTGAACGGTGCCTCAACGAATCACAATTGTATTACTTATATACACTGGTGCCAAAAGGGCCTTCCCGGGTACTGGTGCCGGATCGTGTTGCAAATAAGTGTATATATATATATATATATATATATATATATATATATATATATATATATAAGGAAACCTGAAATTCAGCCACTATTACAGTCGTGTTCTAAACACTCTGAAACGCAAAAAAAACATTGCCCCCGCCCCCAACTTCACAACTGTGACGAGTGTAATACCTCCCTTTTCTTCGAAAAGTCGGTAAAACGTACTTAACACTATGTGCACAGATAATTTTCAACAAACACGTTGTACGGCTCTGCACTCCTGCAGTGCTGCAGCGCGATGAATGAAACGAAACAGAATGAAAAGTTTCAAAATTCACTTGCACACAGGTTGGGATTTAGACGCTCGTGGAAATAACAAATAGACTTCTCAGACGTACCTCTGGAGGTACGTCTATCATAGACATCATAGACAACCATTGAGCATTATAGACTATTCCTAGGATCCAATCTATTTTTCTCAGTCAAATCGAGTCTATCACAGACCAACCAAGATTCCGATAGACTAAGTAACTCTTTTCAACAATAACGCTCGAGCGTAGACTCCTTGTAGTAGACTTGATAGATTTTATAGCATTTTTCAAGGAGAGCGCTCCTGGTCAACTCGTCTTATCTTGTGAGCTGATGACGTCACTCTACTCGTTTGTGCCTACCTAGTAGCCTGTATTGCCTTGAATGTTTTCGTTGTTTGTTTCTGTTTGGTTCTTATTTTGTTGAGTGTATTCGACTTTACCTCTGGATGAATGACGTCAGAGGTAAAGCTAGGTGGATGAGAGTAGGCAACAGTACCCGCAGACCGAGTCTGGTGAAGCCGATCGGCGAGGGGAAACTCTCCGCTGTTTGCACGCTTTCACCCGCGAATGTACGAGAACCCGCGACCTACCCTTACGCAACTAGTTTCATCCCGGTCGCATCAGTCTCTTTGTTAACGTTTGCATCGTACGTCTTCCGAGTATCTTTTCCGTGTTTTGTTTTTTATGTTATAATATGAATCCCGAAAATATCATCGCCGATATGGTGAGTGAGAGAATGATTGAATATTAATTTTCGTAATTTAGTCGGTTCCTACTGCAAGGCTCGGCCTGGTTTTTGGACACCCCCTGTTCTTAGTTGCGAAGGGGATAGGTCAAGGGTTACAATTTTTTCAACATCTGGCTCTTCCCCTTAGCGTGGTGAGGTGGACTGACACTCCCCTCAATTTTCCGGCAGAAAAATTTGGTCCATTGGATTGTAGATTAATGCCTCTTCTGATCGCCCCTCTTTGTTGACACTAGCGATGTCTAGGGGCTCGCCCCCTTGTGGACTTCATGAAGTCTAAGGGCAACTTCAGTGTTCACCAAAGTTCGACTCTACTGGTAATTCAGACAGCGTTCTTATTTTACATATTATGTGCTAAGGAGCTCTCGCTCACATCTCTATTTGAGAGACTGACGGGTGACTTTCTGCGTGCCCGTTAGATGCTGAACCCCAGAAAACGGTCGCGGAGTAATCAAGCCGCGCACCCCTCGCTGTTGTAAATATGTAAATAAGGACTAGTAGATTTAAGGTGTACATACCAGAAGAACGGAAACGCCTGTACCTGACGCGAACGGTAAGCGGCAGTTATTATCTTTGATATTCTAATTCCTAGAGCTTCCACTGCGCCGTCTGTGAGTGCCTCCTCCCGTATCCCTGTGACGTAAATCCCTACCAGGTCTTCAGGAAGCCCAGCACGAACATAACAACCATACACACTTTTACGTCATATGGTAGCAGAGCGTGGTTCTGTCCACTCCAATCAGTATTGCCCCAACCCCCCGGCTGAGAAATAGCTGTCGCCGCTGTTATCATCATGGTGGCGCGAGAAAGGGGGGCCAGATTGACTCGTAACCAGAATTCGCCTTTGCAGTACGGAACTAATTCGTAATTAGTACTTAGCATTATTTAGTAATTCATCTATGTACATTTGCACTTCCCGTTGTGGAAGCCTTGGGAACGTGTCTGAAAAACGAGTCAAACTTGGGTTTCACGCTGTTGAAACACTTCGGTATTGGGAATATTGATTCAAAAGTCGATTGATTTCCTTTTTAGGTGAATGCTAGTGGGTTTTGTCTGTTTATGTATCCTCCGTCTACCCCGTCGGCTCTAAACACTCAACATTTTTTTGTCGATTCTGTTGCTACAGCGCAACTATACTAAGGAAAGGGTCGAAGAATAGCAGATTTCTTTCGAACATGTGGCGAGCCCTTGGCTTGAATAAACAGCGCGACGGGTCTCGGACCGATCGCTCGTCCTCATGGGAAATAGTAATACATAGCTAAAGTTAAGCTTCAATGTTCAATATTCACCTTATTGATCACAGGCCGGAGAATAAGTTTGGATGCAGATTGTCACGCGATCAAAATGTTGAATCAAATCCCAAAAATGTACACCTTAACCGTATATGCATGTAAATGAATAGTGGGGGGAAAATTATTACCATTCAACACTCTTTACGAATCCTTGCCGGAATAGAAACGAATTATTTATGAAATGGGGGGGGGGGTGGCAAACAAGTTTCTTCTTTAGCTATTATTTGTGGTGCTGGTCACCGCTGTCATTTTACCAACGTTTTTTGAAGAAAAGGGAGAATTTGTAGCACGTACTTCTCCAAAACTATTGAAATTCCAAAGTTTGATTTCTTATGGAAAAGTACTTGAAGTTGTGCTGGTCACAGTTTGATGACAATCAGTCGAATCGTTGATGAGTTTTTCTACAAAAAATTGTCAGAATAAAAAACGCTGCGCGACTTCAAAAAAGGTTCATTACTATGCCTAGTATAGGAACAGGTAACGCTATGTGTTTAACACTTGCTCATATCTTCATGTTGGATGGCTGACTAATATGTTTTACCGATTACCAATTTTTACGTTACCAACTTTTTCATTGTCATCAAGAATTCATTGGTTTGATTATGACTTTTATTGTGATTATTTTTTTCAGTTTCTGTGTTTAGTAGTACATTATTTTGCTTTTGTGACCTAACTAGCTCTTTCATTTTTGATACGATTTCATAATTTTTACTTCTATGTGTATTTAATTTGATTTCTTCTTCTTTTTTTTTTTTTTTTTTTTTTTCATTTTTACTTCAGCTGTTTCTTTCCTTTTTAATTTATTAATTTAATTTTTCCTTTTTTTTCAAAAATGTAATTTGATTGCATTATTTTCTTTTATATGAGTTATGTACAGAGTACATGATTTTCATTATTTCATTGATTTGTCAGTGTGTTTTCTGCTTAAACGATACTATAGCTCAAAAAGTCGGTTCTACTTTCGCTGCTGCAAACACTTTTTTTTTCTATTTTTTTTTTTTTTTTTTTTTTTTTTTAAAGTACATTATATTGCCAATGTATGAAGGGTTACTGTCGAATCTCATTTATCATCTTTCATTTAATTATATTCCTTCCTTCAATGTAATGTTATGCTTTATGCACGGCTCTAGTAGTCCAGCATTTTTTCCAATTATGGATGCGTTACAGTTCTATATGCATCTTTCATTTGGAAAATTACAGTAATTCATATTTATAAAAGAGCATTTTGTGTTCTTTCCTTGTTTATTTTGATTCTGAGAGGAAGTTCATACATCCGTTTAATATACTGGAATGTAGTGAAATGCATGCATAACAACTCTGAAAGTACCGTTTGCATGTAAAATTGACTATATGTACTAATAATTCTTGTCACATCTTCAGAACCAATGGCTTATTCCAGTGTTCTATTTATGATGCGTATATTTGATGACTTTTAGAGTACATTGCCCGAATGTATGATCAAGGTTGTGGAAAGGGAGCTGAAAGCATTGATGAAGAGGAAGGACAGAATTTCATCCATTCGGTCGTCTGCTCTTTGGTCGCTGAAATTGCGGAAAACGTACGCGGAAATAAATATCCACCATTGCTGCGTCAATTTGCAATAACCATTCATTTTTACTCGGCGAAAGCGTATGATTACATTAGGAAGAAATTTGATAATGTGCTCCCATCGCCCAGTACCTTAAAATCGTGGTATCGCATCATCAATGGCAGTCCAGGTTTCACAGATAAAACTTTCATTCATCTGAAAAACATGGCTGCAGAGAAGGAGAAGAAGCATGAAAAAGTTATTTGCAACTTATGTGTAGATGAAATTTCGATAAAGCCATCAGTGGAATTTCTGAATGGGAAAAACTATGGCTACCAATTTATTGGTACTCAGGCAACCAGTACAGTTGGCCAAGAACTGGCATCCCACATCCAGACTTTCATGCTTGTTGCTTTAAATGGTGCGTGGAAAATTCCAATTGGGTACTTTCCACTTCATTCTCTAAGCGGAACTGAACGAGGTGAATTGTTAAAGACTAGTTTGGAGTTGATTCACTCCACTAATGTGATTGTGAGATCAATTACTTTCGATGGAGCGTCAGTCAATAAGAGTATGTGCACATGGCTTGGTGCAAATTTTGACTATTATAGCCCTAATTTTAAGCCATGGATTGAACACCCAGTTACTGAAGAACGTGTTCTCCTTTTCTGGGACCCCTGTCATATGCTCAAATTGACGAGAAATGCACTGGATGAGGAAGGTCCATTTTTCCAGCGACTGTCAGTACCTGGAGAAAAAATTGATTGGCAACACATTGCCCAACTCAATAGAAGACAAGAGAATGCCGGACTGCATCTTGGTAACAAGATAACGAAGAGACACATCAAATTCCATGAAGCAAAAATGAATGTACGTCTCGCAGTACAAACATTCAGCAACAGTGTTTCACAGGCATTATGTTTTTAAAAAAAGACAGATATAACATTTAAGGACACTGGTGCTACTGCTGAATTTTGCAAGGTGATGAACGATGCATTTGATATACTCCACTGTCGCAGTTTTTACTCGAAGAGCCCGTTTCAGAAACCAATTAACGAAATTCACAAAAGCAATGTACAGGCTAGAGCGGAGGAAATAATTAGTTATATTGAAAACCTGGGGCCCGTTTACGCAAGGGCGAGAATGAGCGGAACCGGTCGTTAAGAAGCGATAACCCGTCGACAAGTGGACGTTAACTTGTCGTTAGCGGCGGAAAGTTTTCGCCACGCCACCTCCGGAGGTGGCGAGATGAGGCGACAACTGGCGAAAAGGAACGTTAACCAAGCGAGCGCATGTGGTCACTATGTTATCATTTTTTAATGCATGATTATTCAAAGATAAGGCTTAGTTTCTTTCTTGTATATTTTATTTTCCTGTTAAATTTTAATTATTCTTTCTCTTCGTTGTTTAATTGGCGCCGTTATTCGTGAATTCGTCGCTATGGAACCTTTTCAGTATGATGATGAATAATATCTACCGCCTAATTCTAAACTATTATTTTCCTAACGTTAAGAAACTTCATTTTCTCTTGTTTATACAGAAAAAAAAGTGGGCGTTTAACGCAAGCCCAGAAGCAATATTTAATTCAGTTTCATGAAGATCATCCAGAGTTAGTATCGAAAAAATTTACTTCAACATTCACATACGATAGTCAAGAAAAACTGTGGCTGTCTTTAACGAAAGAAATTAACAAGTTGGGACCTCAGAAATCCGCCGCTGCTTGGAAGAAAGTAATTATTTATTTCTATTTATGAAGTGATAGCCGATTACTTTGGATTGTAGCAATTTATAGTTTTGTAGTAATTCTAATTCTAAACTTACATAATTTTTAATGAAATTGGGCACTGCACCTAAATGTTCGGAATGAGTATGATTTCTTGATTATAAAAAGACTGACCCCTTCAGCACTCATTACTGAATACTATTAGTGAAATTTGTTGGAAAGATACATTATTTGCTGCTATCATGAAATGAGAATAATAATCAACCTGAATCTTTTCCAAATGTTAGAGTTGGAAGGACCTGAAATCAAATGCGAAGAAAATGGCGGGTGATTTTTATCGCCAACGCTCTGCTACTGGTGGAGGTGAGCTGGACACTCCGGACTTGAGTCCCTCCAAAAGTCGAATAATGGGACTCATTGGGGGAAAGTTTTCTACCGTCGGAAATGACTCCGTGCAGGAATTTTCCGAGTTTCACACAACCGGTGAGTAATAATTCTATTTCCTCTCAACTTGAGTAATCGAAATCTTGTTTTTCAACGAAGGACACAGGTTCTTTGGCACAAATTTGTCCAGAATCACTGATAGCAGGTATGTTATGGTGCCAATAATTATTCATTTTGTATATGGCTGTGCTTGATTTTCAAAAATCGGGTAGTGGGGTGCCGCTGAAAATAATTAAAATAATATAATAGTATTTTGTTCAGGAAAAGAAGAGTACATTGTTAACTTTCACGTTCAAACACTGAGACAGACATTTGCAGATTTCTCAAACTGGGGGTGGGGTATTCAACCACCAGGTATGCCCATGATGGTGTATGTAACTGGACTTTGATTTTACTCGCCTGTCTTTTCTCCCACCTATTCCACTGCAGTAAGTTCACTGTCAGAATTTAAATGCCGTGACTCGGGCCACCACACCAAACAGAAATAAGTTCCATCTTTGGATGAAGTTTGCTGACTTTCTTTAACACCTTGAAATGTTTCCTCAGTTTAACTGTGATTTCGCTACTTATTTTCTTGTCTTCTTCCAGATAGTAGACCGCAGAATTCTCTAGAACGAAATTCTTCAGCTTCACCTGCGGCAATTGCAGAGAGTTCCAGCAGAAAAATGAACTGGGTCACTTCACCAAAGACAGGTACATTCCATGATAAATAATGCAGAGGTCAATCTGAATGTATACCTGGTTGTGAATATAGCGCAATTAAGAATGAAAAAAGACAAGGGTAAACTGTTAAGTAGGTTATTGGGGAAATTCTCTGGATAAAGTTCGCTGACTTTCTTCGGCCACTTGAAATTCTTCCACTTCAACTATAATTTCACTAGCTATTTTGTCTTCTTTCAGCCAACAGGCGGCAGAATTGGCAGAATTCTCCAAAAGTAGGTTTGCCGACTGCATCTCTGACAGCAAGAGAAACAAAATCAGCGAACAGTGTCAGCAAAAAACTGAACTGGGGTACCTCACCAAAGACAGGTACGTTGTCTGACAAATAACATAGTAGTCAATCTGAATGTACATGTCAAACATTGTGTAATCCGCAGCCAGAATTTTATTATGTGTATTACCCTTGAAACTTTTTGGGCTAAGTTCGCGGATTTCTCTTCCCCCTCCCTTAAATGTTTCCAGTTTCACTATGAAGTGGTACATGTCCTTAGAAAGAAATTAAGCAGAACATTTTTCTGAATGAGAAATGGGATTCCGAGAAAGCCTAGAGGGAGGAGAGTCACAGAAATTTTTTACAATACAAATAAAAAAAATTTACTCTGATAAAATACGAACTCGTTTGTTATTTTCAGAAAATTTCCCTGACTTAAATGAAAATTCCCTGACTTTTCCCTGACTGACCAAATTCCCTGACTTTTCCCGGTTTTCCAGAAAGTGGCAACCCTGAAAAATTTCTGTTTCACAAGAGTATAAACCGCGTGTGCTATATTGCATACGGCCTTTGCAAATGCCCTATGGGAAGGGGAACTTGAAAATCATTAAAAGAGACGACCATTCGGTACCAACATTTCAGTATAAATAAGCTCGCGAGATGAATTTCCCGGCATTTATACTTTTACCAGCCTACAAAATTGTCTTCAATTACTATTGTCGAGCAAAAAACAAAATTACCAATCAGTTGTACCGTATTGGATGAAAATAAAGATACGAGAGATGTTCACAGCATCCTCTTCCCATCTTACATTCAAGGTCTGTTGGTGGGTAAATCCAATTCTGGGAAAACAAATATTCTGATAGAAATGTTATTACATAGAAACGGGCTTCCTTATAAGAACGTCATTTTAATTAGTAAATCGTTTCACCAAGCGAAATACCTCAATTTGAAAAAAGTATTTGATCTAGTACCTGAAATTGGGTTCCAAACTTACGATTCTTGGGAAGATGTACCGCCACGGAATAAACTAAAACCGGACACTATAGTCATATTTGACGATATTTCGTCTTCAAATCAGTTCAATGCCTTACTGAGATTATATTTTACAACCTCTCGGCACGCCCACTCCTCAGTCTTTCTTCTGGTCCAATCATATGCCAGGGTCAGCAAACAACTCATTCGTTCGAATGCCAATTTTATCATTTGCTTTAAAATGGATAGATCCAGCCAGGAGTTACTATATAAAGATCACCTGAGTTCCGATATTACTCCTAATCAGTTTTACGAAGCATGCACCCTCTGCTGGAAGGAACCTTACGGATTCATAACCATCGATCTTCAAAGCGATATAAAAGCGGGAAACTTAGAAAAGGGTTACATCAGTATTTGAAATTTGATTCCAAGTAGACGTCTGTTTTCTACGTTGATAAATATGGCCTCAATAGACGAAGAAGTTTCCCAAACCAAAAAACTAGTGAATTTAGCGAGAGATGTTAAGAAAAAATATATCGAACTATCCAACCTGCGTACGGAGAAATATAAACAGCTACGAGAAAATTTTGAACCATTAACCGACACTTTGGAGAAGCTACAGAAAAATGTTTCGCACTCTGTACCCGAAACGCCTCATATCCCCCCACCAAATATCGCAACAGACTCGAAACTCCCTCCTTTAAATAACCCATATTTTGGGTTGAGGTATGACTCGGAGCAAAAACAATTTTTTATAGGCAATTACCCAGTTATTGTTGGTGATCTCTCATTCACATTCAAAGGCGTTGATTACCCTAGATCTCCGGGATTAGAGACCTTACTAACATGCCGCGATGTACCCATGTCTGGGTCGTATACGAAAAAAGATTTATCCGCCTATCGAGAAATTCTTCGCAATGCCCGCGATAAATTATTCGATAAAACGTCGGGGATCCCAACTCGCGGGAAAAAGGTTACTTTTATTGAGAACATTATGAAAACCGAGGACAGTGATAATGAAGACAATTTCTTCTTTGATTCTCCGTATAAAAGACTAAAACAGGTCGGGGAGTTAGCTCGAAGACAAAGTCGAAGACAAAAAGGAAAAATGTTGACATAATTGGTGAGAGACTGAAAACCCCGGCTCCACCAAATTCGCCCTATCTTATCAGTTATTACGATAATGTCAATGAACTAGTTTATCGTTTACAGTTGTTGATGGGAGAGATGGAAGCGGGTAATGATAGTCCGCAAATAATTCACGAGATACAGAGTATTCTCAGTGAACTTTCCGAATTGGGAATAATCGATTGAGTATAAATAGTTCATATTTCACTCTACTTGTTCATTATTCCTTTCAAAATAGAGTCTATAAAAGCCAAAATTATCGGGGAATTGTATAAGCCGGCTAGAAAAAATTATTTACGTAGGCGTGTCGAAATTAAGGGTATCTATGACTTATTCGTCGCTGATCTATGCGAATTTATTCCATACTCTAGGCTAAACAGAGGTTACAAATATCTTTTGACATTTATAAATTGTTTCTCGAAATATCTATACGCTATTCCCCTGAAATCGAAAAAGGGGGTCGAAGTGGCCCGGGCATTAGACAAACTCTATGCAAAAGTCAACCTTCCTCCCGGCTCCCGCCCCCTTTTGCATACCGACGAAGGAACTGAATTTTACAATTCCCATTGTCGCAAGGTCTTCGATAAGTACAACATAAATCATTACAGTACTCATTCAGTAGTTCACAGTCCAATTATAGAGAGAGCTAACCGCTCGCTAAAACGCATAATTTATATGCAGTGTGCTTTGCTTGGGAAATATCAGTGGATCAATCTGTTACCCAAATGCCTAAAAATTTATAACGAACGAAGACATAGAACAATCGGATACGCACCTATTGAAGTGAATCAGTCCAACCAGAATCAAGTGTTGCAAAATATTAGAAAAAATACAGCTCGAGACGTCTCCTCTATACCCAAATTTGAAGTCGGTGATTCAGTGCGCATTTCCTGTCATCGGGGCGTATTTGATAAAAGTTATCATCGCTCTTGGTCTACCGAAATATACAAAATTGCCAAAATACATTATACCAAACCTGTTACATATTCTCTCATCGATATACATAACCAGCCTATATTAGGAACTTTTTACGAAACAGAATTAAGTCGTACACTCTATCCAGATCACTAATTAGTTGAAAAAATTATTAAAAAGGTTGGAAATCGCTATCTCGTACGCTGGTTGGGGTTTCCAAGTTCACACAATTCGTACATCGACAAAAACGATATAATACAGTAAAATTTCCCCATTTTCCACAGTTTCTATAGCTCGCTCATTGAAAGCAGACGTTATTTTGTAACGATGAAACGAGTTCATTTCGCGGAAAAGGTAACAATTCACCCGATGGTTGTTTGGAGTTATGCCTATCGCATGGCTCGTAAGGGACCTTGGGAAAGGCTTGCCCGGGATTCTAGAAGATTCCAGAAGAAAATCAAACTATTAGAAATAATCTTGTCAACCGTTCTTCATCCCAAACACAGAGAAAAAATTTATCAGACTCGATTCAAAGTCGCTGTATTAGAAAGCCCAAAAATAAAGAAAAATAAAATTAATTTCCCCCACCACCGACACCACTATTAAACTCTTTGA
Organism: Acanthococcus lagerstroemiae; assembly: GCA_031841125.1. Lineage (NCBI taxonomy): Eukaryota > Metazoa > Arthropoda > Insecta > Hemiptera > Eriococcidae > Acanthococcus > Acanthococcus lagerstroemiae. The sequence continues at coordinate 17,118,778 of CM063114.1, forward strand.
GTAAAAAGTACATATTGATGTAAATTTCCACCATTTTCTCAGTTTTGTGGTTCGTCTAGTTTTGTATAGTCGTTTGTTTCCTGGTTTAAAAGTAAAAGTAAAATCGGTGAAATATGTTTTTATTACAATTTCAAATTCCGTGCGGTATACCTAGTTATTTTGTCGAAACTGGATTGCTTATTGAACGTAAATTTGAGCCAATAGTGCGGATTTTAGATGCTAAAGGATACCTCGAGGATGTATTTTTCGATCTCACCGTGTCGGAGTGGAACATACTGTATCTCCACTCAAAGCTGAAACATTACCACAACTGAACAACATCGCAGTTAAAACCAGTGGTATGGACGCATCTCTATGTCGCCAAATCTTTATCGAAGTAAAAGTACTCGGTCTAGAGTATCTACAAAAGAACGTCCACGATGTTAAAACTTATTATTACTCAAATTTTAAACGTGGAGGTTACATGTTATTCTAAGCGCTCTCTTAATTCGCGTATTTGTGTCGAAAGTTGACAATTTCTGCGCGTTACTTCTTGTACTGGAAATATGGCTTCAGAAATCACGCTGTTCCTCGATTTCAACTATTTTATCGGTGTAAATAAGCAAATTGTGGTAAAGGAACTGGCGTATATTGACTTGAATTGTTCACAAAGCCGAGATTTCCTCATTTCCGCGCCTTATCCTATTACTCATCTATCTGCCGACGAGAAGTACAACGTCAAGTTTTGTACTCGACACCTAAAAGTTCCAGATTGGAATTTCGGAGACACACCCTACGACGCATTACCCTCGATTCTCAGTAACATCTTTACCTTGGCTGATGACGTCATCATTTACGTGAAAAGCCAACAAAAGCGACGTTTTCTTCAGTCTGCATTACCGTCAGACCTGAAATCTGCAGTCTTCATACTCGATATAGAATTGGAGCACGATTCTCCCAATTTTGATAAGCTTGCCGCCAAATTCGAACCAATTTTAAAGTACATATACTGTACATATCACAGTACGTACGATAAATGTTGCGCCCTCAAACATTGTTATCTCATAAGAGAATTTTATATTCAAAAGCACCTATACTAAGATGTACCTACCTATACCTGTACATATAATTCGTATTTGTACATTTTACATTAAAATACATTTTTTAAACCGTTCACCCAGGCTCGAGTTTTATTTTTTTCACCACACGCTCACGCTCGATTTTTGACTATGCTTCCTTTTTACCGCTCACTCACCACTCTTTTGGACAGCTCGCCTACGCTCTACTCTTTGGAATTTGTCTATCGCTCCTTACTCGGAACTCAGTTTCCCACATTCAACCAGCGATAAACGGAAAGAAATCGCATGGTATTTTCCATCGCTCTTTGTCTTTGACATTGCCGATTCCCGATTGTTTTGGGAACTAGACCATTTTAGCTGACTTTGCAGTTATCCCTACGCAATGGAAACTGATAAGCCAAAATCCAATGGTAAATTACATCGTCGATCCGAATCCTCGAGTCAGACCACGATTTGCAGCTACAAGAGTTACGATCTCGATCTTATAATTTTCATTCGCTTTGCAGCTGCAAGAGTTACAATCTCGATCTTATAATTTTCATTCGATTTTTCGGACTTTGTTTTTTTTTCTCTCTCTTGTAAATTTGCTTTGTTTTTCATATTCTTTCACAATGAATAACAAGGACAACAATAATAATGTAAGTAACAATTTTTATTTCATTTTTAGTTACTTTCAGTACATTTCCAATATTTTGTTGAAAACTTAGCATAATTACTTATACATTTTCAATTTTATTACACTTACAATAAATATAACATATACTATAGCCGGTGAAATACATAGTAATACGATTGTTAAGTGAAAAAAGACCGAAAGTCGTATAATAATACAGTACTTTTTTTCATGTTCGATCAATGCTGATATTTGCGATTTTCGCCTGAAAACGGTTACATTCGGTACCGCTTCAGCCTCTTTTATCGCTATGAAATGCTTGGAAGTTCTTGGCGATCTTATCATCGAGCGACATCCGATAGCTGGTCGAGCTATCAAAGAAGATTTCGTGATGGATGACTTGCTAACTGGTGGTAAATCACTCGATGAAGCTCTCGAATTGCAACGTATAATTCATGATACGCTTGCCAATGCTCATTTCCCACTTCGCAAATACATGAGCAACTCGTTGGAATTTCTAGCTCAATTGGATTCGTCATTAATTGAAAAAACAACTACGTTTGATTTTGGTCATAAAAATGTGATTTCATTGCTCGGTTTATTCTGGCAACCTAGCAACGATTCAATGGCTGTAAAACTGCAACTTCGTGAAGATAAATCGGTTTTTAATTCGCTGACTAAACGCATCTTGTTATCTGAGATCGCTCGGATTTATGATCCGATTGGAATTGTCGCTCCAGTCACAATTCGAGCGAAAATTATGCTGCAAGATGTCTGGAATGAAAATCGAAATTGGGATGATACCGTCTCATCTAACATCATCAGGTCATTCCAAACGTATTATGAGGAATTGCCATTGCTGAGTATGTTTTCAATTCGTCGTCGCTATTGTTTGTTCGATAACGTAACTGAAACTCAACTCTTTGGTTTTTGTGATGCTTCTGAACGTGCCTATGCCGCCGTAGTGTATTTGCGTTCGGTTGATGAATTTGGTAATGTCGATTCGTATTTTGTCGCGTCAAAAACCAAGGTCGCTCCGAGGAATGAATTCAAACTGACCATTCCAAAACTTGAATTGCAAGCGGCAGAACTCTTATCGCGTTTGTTAAAAAGGTTAGTAGATGTGTTACAAGTGAATATGTGTTTTGCGTTTTCCGATTCCTCAGTCGTGCTTGCGTGGTTAAACGGAGATATCAATCGTTGGACTTTATTCGTACAAAATCGTATACGTAAAATCATAAGTGTTACTGAACCTTGTAAATGGTCGTATGTGAAGTCTAAATCAAATCCTGCGGATTTAGCAACTCGCGGAATTAGTGTTCACAGTTTAATTGGTAACGAACTTTGGGTGAAAGGCCCTGATTTTTTACGTCAAAATTTAAATTTGATCCTTAAAAAGTGGGAAACTCCTTTAACTGATCTTGATGTTTTGCCGGAACAGCGTAAGGTTGTATTAACGGTTGTAAATATACATAATGAAAATTATTTGTTTACTGTAATTGAAAAACATTCTGATTTCATTACTCTTATTAAAGTGTTTGTATACATTTTGCGATTTATTGATAGCCAAATACCTAATTTTGTCAAATGTAATAACGATATAACTGATTTATCTCAAAACGCATTGTTTTGTATAATTCGTATTGTACAGTGTAATTTTTATAAAAGAGAAAAATGTGCTATTGCAAAAGGTAAACTAATTCAAAAATCGTCGTCTTTGTACGGGCTAGATCTATTCTTAGATAGTCAAAATGTATTACGTAGTAAAAGTCGTCTGAATAATTCGTTGTTGTCTTATGAATTTCGTAACTTAATAGTGATACCTGCTAAATGTCATTTTTTCAAGATACTTGTAACGCACATTCATGAACGTTTCTTTCATGCCTCGCGTTTGTTTGTCATAAATTATGTAAAATCCATGTATCTTGTTCGTGGTGGCTTAGTCAATGTAGTAAAACGTATTCTTTTTGATTGTATCCACTGTAAAAAATTAGCTGCCAAAACTAGGTCGCAAAAGATGGGTCAACTGCCTGCGGTTCGGGTGGTTCCTGATCGTCCATTCAATAATGTTGGTGTTGATCTAGCCGGTCCATTTTCCATCAAATGCGTGGGTCATCGTACAACTAAATTTGGTAAAATTTATGCTGCCATTTTCGTATGTATGTGTACTAAAGCTGTCCACATAGAGGTGCTGTCATCCTTGTCAACAAAGTCATTCGTCGCAACACTTGATCGCTTTGTCGCTCGTCGTGGAGTGCCATCAAAGATTTACTCCGACAATGCAACCAATTTTGTTGGGTGTAACTCATTGTTAAAGTCGATTCATGAGAACAATTACAGATGGAGTTTTATTCCACCTAGAACCCCACATCAGGGAGGATTGTGGGAGGCTGCCGTTAAGTCAGCCAAAAGGCATCTCTTGAGCGTTACTAATGGTCAAACTCTAGATTATGAGGAGTATTCAACGGTGTTCGCTTCAATAGAAGCGATTCTTAACTCTAGGCCATTATGCCACAACTCGGGGCATGTTTTGACGCCTGCTCATTTTTTAACCGGTTCTAATTTGCTGATGCCTTCAACGATTCATGAAGAAGTTCTACCAAAGACACTCGGCCAACGTTTTCAGCTCCAGCAAAAGGTCATAAATTCGTTCTGGAGTATTTGGTCGAGAGACTATTTAAACCAACTGCGTAACTCTAATAAATGGAGAGAGCCAAAGTACAACTTTGCGCCAGGTGATGTAGTCCTAGTCAAAGAAGAAAATTTGTCAGTCTGCAGTTGGCCAATGGGCATCGTTGAAAGGGTTTATCCTGACAAGGAGCAACTCGTTCGAGTCGTTGATGTGAGGGTCAGTGATTCGATCAAACGAAGAAATGTAAATTCTTTAGTGTTATTGATCAGTGGCGATGCTACGCATCCCCACCAGGGGAGTATGTTAAGTGAAAAAAGACCGAAAGTCGTATAATAATACAGTACTTTTTTTCATGTTCGAGAATTAAGTTTAGTCTTAGAATTTGTTAAGTGAAAAAAGACCGAAAGTCGTATAATAATACAGTACTTTTTTTCATGTTCGAGAATTAAGTTTAGTCTTAGAATTAATGTTTGAGTTTTGTACCTGAAGCCAGTTTTTAGTCGATTGCGCGCGCTTGTACGTTTTCGATTACTCGTATTAAGCATCGTATTTAAAATATCAGTCATGTACAGTCCACTTTGCAAGAATAAGAAATCGTCGTCTTATCTTGTGTATTCATTTTCGTATAACAACGATATACATCGAATAGTAATTAAAATACAACGATATAGATTTTTTTTTTTTTGATATGTAATATATGATAGAAAATATGTACCTAACCAATCGAATTAATTTTTATAGACACGCGACTAATAAATTACGTACTTTATATTTTTCAGAACCTTCCATCCTCCCATGTACACATAGGAGAAGAGGTGGCATGGCCGGATAACGGCACAACTGTGTACCATATTGGCTGTAAGTACCTACTCTTTTTTCCCGCGATTTTTCAAAATTGCTTTCGTTCGTATAGTTTATCGCGAGTGATTTCAAAACAGTTGATCTACGGTCATTATGGAAGTGACTTTTTCATAATTCTTCGTTTTATGAACCTTGGCAATGTATTTGATATGCCAACTCTCCTCAAAAAAGAAGCAAAATTCCCTCATTCGTCGTGGTTTGTACTTCTTACCACTAGGTATCAGTATAATCATAGGTTGATTCCACTCGGGAAATATTGGATATTCCCATTTCCATTCTTTCGATCCTGCAACCTTATTAGTAAGCGTAAAGTAGAGTAATGTTTGCTCGGTTGGTACTCCTTCTAAAATTTTACCGTCGTAGTACAACATCTCGCGGGTAAAATCTAAGATTCGAATTCGTAACGCTATTAATTTTTTTATGATTCGTGAATTGCTTATACTAAAGCGAAAAGTGAATCGCTGGGTAAATCTTTGGTTACATTTCTCCACATAGTGATGGGAAGTTCCAGTAAGATCTAAAACAATCAATTTTTTTTTTTTTTTCTATTATAAACGGGGAAAATGATACGTTTACGGAGACCAGTATCCGTCCATTAACTCTTTATCGGGATTTTTGAATACAATAGTTGTTAATTTGTTGCATAAGGGGACGATTTCTATTAATTCGTTAAACCTAGAGTACCACGGATCGTACGGTAGAACGAGTATAAAAGGAACTATAAACTTTTTTCGAGAGGGTATCCCACTATATGTAATTTCTTCGTACAATTCGCGAAATTAAATTGCAATTGTTTCTAATAAGCTACATGTCTCGTAAATATAACAAGTGTCACAGTAGTTGTCTCGACTTCTGTTAGATAGATGCTGGGATTGATGAATAGCCTGACCATCGCTTACGCTCTCCTCACGCCTCTTTATACAATATAGGATAAGTTCCGATTTCAAACTTTTCCTTTCTTTATCGTTTTTTTCGTAATCCGAAATGTCACGTGAAAGAAACCGAATTAAAATTTCCGATCTCAAATTAATATCTTCCCCGGCAACTAACACGCTCTCGCTTGTTGCATCTATTGACATTTTTCGATTCTCAACAATAACATCAGTTACCGCCGTAATGTTGGCTCTAATAAGATTTTCAATATCCCGTTTCTCGAGGTATTTTAGAAAATTCGAATAATTTCGAGTGATAACACATCGAACCAATTTCGAACCTGTGGAAGAATGGAAACACGATGAGCAAGTTTACCGAGTGGGGAATGTCGTCTATTCGTGTAAAATACATTTCGATTAACTTATGCGTATACTTAAACTAATTAACACGGTACACGTCTCGGGGTTATTCGCTTTTTCGGGTAATTCATTGCGGGAATTTTTTCAAATTTTTCCTTTTGGGTCATTCGTCGAATTAATTTTAAGAGTCTCTTTCTTCCCTGGAAAAATTACATTATCGTTGTTAGCTACTTGCATACAGAACATGAAAAAGGGGGAGGTGTGGTGTTTAATTTTGAATTTAGTGTGGTCGAACGTCTGGAAGGATGGATCCCATATTTCTATCGCCCCTGGTTCCGCCAAAAGGGGCGTACAAATTTACAAATTACCTATGCTCGTATACACCTTCTACATTGGTACTCGACTACTAGGGGGTCCCAATCTAGCCTTTTACCAATGCAGTCCATTAATTATCAGAGCAGTGTGGGAGTAATAGATCTCTACACTGGGTACTAACTCGATCAGCGTTTTTGACCTGTTAGTACTGCAATCTGGGGCGCTGGACTTGAACCATGTGATTGGGTACGACCACAAGGCACAGAGGTGTCCAGTGTAGAAATCTCTGGGGGAAAAAAGTGCTTCCTGTTCGAGTTTTCAAGCTTGGACTTACTTGAATACCCAACAGGCCAGATATCCCAAGGGGGCACATACTCTGATAATCTTCAAGATGTGCGGTCGTCCGTATAAAAAATTAAAAATAAATAAATTTGGGGCGCCGTGAAAACACGACCATCTTGGTATTACACTCGAATATAAGCCTTGTATCTCGGGATCAGATCCAAGGGGAAATAGTGCGTTGGTACACGTTTATACTAAAAAAATATGAATAAATAATTTTCCCAACACACCCCCAAGGAGTATACGAGCTAAATATTCAAACTTATTCGTCGTCAGATTCGTCATTGTGTCTTTCACCTAGAGAATAGTGACCGTACGGGAGCGAATTTATTGGAGGACAGCCATAGAAGACTCTTTTATCACCTGTAAGTGCCAATACAGTCTTTTCAATCTCCTGAGTATATAGTTTATGTTTCTGCGTTCGAATCATGTGTTGGGGTTTGCGAATAGACGTATCAGACAACAAGCAATCCAAATAATTATCGAAATTTACAGTCTTCAGTGCAGGGGCTGTCACTCCCTTGGCCTTCTTCTTGTACGATAACGCGCTAGTGTCTGCTTCACCCGCAAGTTCCATCGCGTATACTTTTGGGCAGATGGATACGAATCGAGAAATAGTTTTCCCAATGACCTCGTTTTTAAATTTCCCTGGTAGTTTACGGTTTGTTGGGTCGTATCGTGGATCTGTTTGTGGATAGTCGCTATTGTCAAAGTAGTGTTTGTATTCGATAAACTTCGATGTCGGGTCGTCGATATTGATACTTAAAATGATCGAATCGGTATCGCCATAGATAAAGTTTAAGTCGTAATCGTTGAAGATTTCCCGTTTTAGCGTTCGGTAATAAAATTTGAACATTACGAGTTTAGACAAGTCCTAGATGGCTGCACCTATGTGGGAGGGGTTATTTAACACTTTCTTTTTCTTGTAACGATGAATGCCTACGAGACTGTCGGTAAATACTACAGAATTTTTGAAAAACGGGTCACGGATGAGTTTTTCAGCTTTTCTTTCGTTACTTGTCAGTTCAAAGTTAATTTGTTTTAGTAGGTTCATCAGTAGTTTCCCGTATAAAGAGTTTGTGAGGAATTTCCAGAGACTTTTCTGGAAATCCGTCGTCGACTGTTTCCTTAGTTCGATAAGTTGTTGTACGTAGGGTTGTAAAAATTTCTCCTGTCTAAAGCGAAGGACGCGATGTATCTTTGTCATCCGCATTCCTTCCTCCAGGCAGAATTGTAAAAGTCTGTAATGAAGAATATAGTTCCGTTTCGGTTCCAAGTCGCTAATTAGTTTATTTACCTCTCCCCCTGGTGGACGCTTATTTTCGGCCAAGAGGGGGAAATCGGCAAATTTGTCATGAATTTCGGTCGGGTACTCGATGTCGACTTCGAAATAGAATCCTTCCTCCCCTTCCGGATTCAACGACATGATCACTTCGGGTGTGAACTGATCAATGTCCTTGACCCAGTGAAACTCCGAATGTGGTAGTGGATAGTCAGCCATACAATGACCGTACAGGTTGACGCAGTCGAGGAATAGAATGGAATTGGATTCTTTAGTGGGGTCGTAGGTTTCGGGGATAAGGGAGGTATTAGCAACGGATAATCTCTGAACTGTATTTACGAGCCCCCCTCGAATGGATTTCTGGAAAAATAGGTATTTTTTCGCGGAGGATAAAAGGTCTAATTCCACTCTGGAGGTATATAGGAAGCATTGGAGAGTGTAAGCGGGGAGGGTAAGACATTTGGATACGTCGATCTGGAATTTTTTGTAACATTCGTCTCTGAATTTCAGGAAAACATCGGCTAAGAGTAGGCAATCGATTAAACAGCACGTTTCACAATAGGATTTGAGGGAGTCGCAACCAAAGACGCTCCAAGCAGAAAGGGCAAACTCGTATTCAGCTTCAGAGATGGTAGAATCTTGGAGGTTGGAATAGAATGCTTTGGAGACGGGTTTCGGATAATTTCTCTTCGGATGTGAGATAATTATAGGGAAAGTAGTTTTTCTGCTTCGCATAATTGAATTGGATGTCGTTGGGAAAAGCTTGACGAGTCAACCGTAGGTCGCTCGTACGCATCGTATCCACTAACACTCGTAGGGAGGCAGGGAGGAATCGATAAGAGTCGAGAAATTGAATTGAAAAATCGTCGCTAATATTCTTGGAAAAACTGACGTATGCCTCTTCGGTGGAAGCTTTTGTAGATACTCTAGACCGAGTACTTTTACTTCGATAAAGATTTGGCGACATAGAGATGCGTCCATACCACTGGTTTTGACTGCGATGTTGTTCAGTTGTGGTAATGTTTCAGCTTTGAGTGGAGATACAGTATGTTTTGTCATTGGCGTGAGCGAATTGGACACGAAATAATGAACGAGTTGCGTCCCGATGTATTTAGCTAGTGGACAATACTTTTGCAGAATATCCAGTTGATTGGACACCAGTTTGTACATGTCGATGAGGAAGTTGTAAATAGTGGAAGTCAGTTCGATGACTTTGTCGCCTCCTTTTGTAGCCACGAGTTTTGAGTTATCTTCCGTAAATGTCAGAGTATATTCCCCCACCTTGAAGCGAAGAAATTCGGCTAGCTCGGTGTCAATATCGGAAGCATTGTTATTACCGACAGTGTTGAACATTTTGAGCATGTAGTTTCGGTGCTTCTTGGTCAAATCGAACCACTCCGACACGGTGAGATCGAAAAATACATCCTCGAGGTATCCTTTAGCATCTAAAATCCGCACTATTGGCTCAAATTTACGTTCAATAAGTAATCCAGTTTCGACAAAATAACTAGGTATACCGCACGGAATTTGAAATTCTAATAAAAACATATTTCACCGATTTTACTTTTACTTTTAAACCAGGAAACAAACGACTATACAAAACTAGACGAACCACAAAACTGAGAAAATGGTGGAAATTTACATCAATATGTACTTTTTACTCAAAGAGTTTAATAGTGGTGTCGGTGGTGGGGGAAATTAATTTTATTTTTCTTTATTTTTGGGCTTTCTGATACAGCGACTTTGAATCGAGTCTGATAAAGTTTTTCTCTGTGTTTGGGTTGAAGAACCGGTGACAAGATTATTTCTAATAGTTTAATTTTCTTCTGGAATCTTCTAGAATCCCGGGCAATCCTTTCCCAAGGTCCCTTACGAGCCATGCGATAGGCATAACTCCAAACAACCATCGGGTGAATTGTTACCTTTTCCGCAAAATGAACTCGTTTCATCGTTACGAAATGTCTGCTTTCAATGAGCGAGCTATAGAAACTGTGGAAAATGGGAAATTTTACTGTATTATATCGTTTTTGTCGATGTACGAATTGTGTGAACTTGGAAACCCCAACCAGCGTACGAGATATCGATTTCCAACCTTTTTAATAATTTTTTCAACTAAGTAGTGATCTGGATAGAGTGTACGACTTAATTCTGTTTCGTAAAAAGTTCCTAATATAGGCTGGTTCTGAATATCGATGAGAGAATATGTAATAGGTTTGGTATAATGTATTTTGACAATTTTGTATATTTCGGTAGACCAAGAGCGGTGATAACTTTTATCAAATACGCCCCGATGACAGGAAATGCGCACTGAATCACCGAGGGTTTCGGATAATTTCTCTTCGGATGTGAGATAATTATAGGGAAAGTAGTTTTTCTGCTTCGCATAATTGAATTGGATGTCGTTGGGAAAAGCTTGACGAGTCAACCGTAGGTCGCTCGTACGCATCGTATCCACTAACACTCGTAGGGAGGCAGGGAGGAATCGATAAGAGTCGAGAAATAGAATTGAAAAATCGTCGCTAATATTCTTGGAAAAACTGACGTATACCTCTTCGGTGGAAGGCACTACCTTTATAGATTTATCATCCAAGTCTGAGGCGAGAGCCAGAATATGACCATCGTACCGACTCATGTTGTGGAAAAAGATGTTCAGTTTCTTTTCCCTCTTATTTTGTGTGTTACATGGGTTCTGATGGGCGGCACCGCGATACTTGCCAGTGAGGTGACAACTCGAACGTCCCCTTCCTTAAATTCCTTCGAGCAAATCCAACATCGAGTAGCCGATTCGAAATTGTTTCGTTCCTCCGCAGTTAGTTGAGGTACATTGGGAAACCTATTCAGTAGCTTTTAAATCTTAGGGGCCTGCTGAGACACTGACCTTATGAACATTTTACCCGCGTCGAGGCCGGTATAGACTTCGCGATGAAATAAATTGCCGTCTGAATTGACAATGATGTATGCGTAGGTAATGGGGATATGCTCCTCGACTTTTTTCGTACATTTTGTCGGATTGGGATCGTTGACTGGCTTTAACATGGTCTCGAAATCGGCGAAGCACAAAAATTCCGTCTTTTGTCGCAGATTGTACTTTTCAAATTTCATTTTCGACCCCTTTGGGGGAAAAACATACATGGCAGGGTCCTTAACTGTATCTCTGTTACAAAAGCTTCTGTGTTCCACCAATTTCTCTACCCTGTTTTCACCGCGGAAATGAGATAGACATCGCTTGCATACTTCGATCGACTCTTTACATTTCGTGAGCTGTGGTCTAACAAGTTTGTTAAAATCAGTAATGTAAGCGAAATGACTGCTGTCTTCATCTTGATCAGTGATGTACAATAGGTCATAATGAAGTTCCTTTTCCACATTACACACTTTTATCGGATATAATCGATTCTTCTCGTATCCGAATACATTTATGGACACTCTTTCGTTCAACCTTTCGAAATGATCAATGTCGGAGGGGGTAGTGGGGAAATTAACGCCGTTGAAATTAAAGGTAATACCGTGTTCGGTCTTTACCCTTTCCTCGATACCCTCGTATTTGCTAGGTCTCTCTGCATGTTGTGGAATAAAGCGAGCGAATAAACAGTACCAGAAACAACGATTGTCTGTATTTTGCACGTTAATTAGGTGCTTGGAATTTTTCAATTTAGCCGGCAAGTCGATAAATATGCCCGTTTTTAGCGGAACGTACTTATTTAACGCGACGGCTAACCCTTCTATCTCCTTTAGTTGGAACCCTGACCCCTTCATTGAAATAGAGTCGAATTCCTTCACAATTTTTTCGAATAATTGGTTAATTTTCTCTCCAATGGAGAGCGGGTTATCGTTTTTGAAAAATATAACGTTTGGTGTCTTCAAATTCGCGTCTAGAATGTCGTCTGGATTTAATGGTTTGCTGAAGACGCATTTCAGGATTAAATTAATTTTAGCGGCTTCCATGATGGTTAACTGTTTTACGATGTTCTCAGTCAGGCAGTTGCGTACTTTTTCCAGATACTCCAAGATTGTACCGGAGAAATTTTCGATAGATAGGAATAGGGTTAAAACCCTGCTACGAAAGGCAGTCTCGAGAACTTGAACAGCTACGTCATCGCATGGAACAATCGCAGCCCTAGATCGCATATTGTGTAGATGTAAATTTGATTTTAAATGTGCCAACTGGGCACGCCGAGTGGTGAATGATCAGTCGCACATGTCGCATTTGAAGGGGTCCTATAAAAATTTTATACTTTGCGTAGACTCGGATATCGTAACAACATTAAATAACGGATTTCTAAAGAAGGGAAATACGTACGTTGACGTTGCCGGCTCCTCATTTCAAGTTCTACAGTATGAGTGATGTCTGATGATGACGATGGGCCGGGGGTGGGTTCGGGTTCGGAACGCACAGGTACGCTTTCCGGTTCGCGTTCAGGTTCGGGTATTGGTTGTAGTGCCTTAACAAATGAGAAAAATTTTATAAATACAATCATACTAAATTCCTCCTCTCCATCATAGACGTATTAACCACACTTACAACATTGACCGGAATTACTCCTCTTGACTCTAAGTCTTGCATAAGCTCGAGCAATAATTGGTCGTCGGGGTCGTTTTCTTGCAATCGAATTATTTTAGTTGGAGGTTCCGATGGAATGTCACTTCCTCGTTTTTCACCAGCCTAGAAAGCCGATACGTATACGATTAATCATCAGAACTGATACTATTATTTATTTTTGTTTTGCTTTCTTTTGTTTCAGTGCACATTGTCCTCTATACGAGGGATGGTGAAAGAACATTCCATATACGTCCAGAATACCATCCGACGCCTTATGAAATATTTCTGATCGTTCAGTTTGTCGCATTAGATATAGCACCTGATGCAATGCCCTAATATAATTTATTCATGACACGACTAACACATGTGTTTTATTTCGAACGTGAAATCGAGGAATTGGATTAAGGATTGGGTTTTGAGAAGAGTGGTACGAATTTCAAATACTTTCCAATCCTGACCCCCTCCCTTATGTCCACATTTTTTGGTTTCACTGGGTTGACTGTGCGAACCGATTATTTTCAAACGGGGAAAAATTTAACACACGCGAGCGCACCATCGATTACGAAAATTTTTATCGGGGAAATTCGAATTGGAATAAAATAAAGAATAAAAAATTACTTACCATTTCTGTAGATGTATCGGGTATTGAAGTCTCGAATAAAAAAGAAAAATTCGAATCGAAATTCGGAAATTCGAAAACTATTTCGGAAATAGAATGGAAAAAATTATTTCTCTTTTTCAAACGGAACAAAATTCGAGTTCGATACTCTGAGAGAAAAACTAAGTTCAAATTGATACACAACTGTGAAAATTACAAGTCCGAAACGGAGAATATTTCTCAAAAATCGCGAGATCAGACTGAGTAAGTCACAAGTAACGCAGACAAAAGCTGGATCATGAGTGACAATTCAGGGTAAAATGTGTGCTTATATAGGATTTTGCATATCTCTGGCTCACTCTAATGCATTGGAAAACTATTTTCATCTTTGTCTAACTCATTAGGGTAAATGGGATGAAATGTTCTAGAACATTGAAAATGTACAGGGTATACGAGGATGATTGTTATTATTACATCATATACTTTATCAAACCGTGGGAATTGATTGTCTTTTTCAATAAACAATGGTATACCCAAGGAATTTTATCGCAATTTTTTTTTTTTTCTCTCCAGAAATTGAAAGCCCAAACTCAAGGGGAACGTTATCTATATTATTTCATATTCAAAATCGCATATTTCTATCACTCTCTTAACACATTGGAAAAACTAACTCTATCTTTATCTAACTCATTAGGGTACTGGGGTAGAATGTTCTAGATTACTGGAATGTACAGGGTATTTGGGATAGAATATCGTGGGAACATAGCTTTGTCAGCAATTTGTGGCGAATTTTTTAGAACTTTTATCAATAGGCGGCATATATCAAAGGAATTTTATCTCACTTTTTTCCAGGAATTGAAAGCCCAAACTCAAGGGGAAGCAGATTCGATCTCGAAATAATAGGTTATAAATCATACACTGGAGATAATTTTGACATTTTGATAAGACAGATTTAAAATATAATAAATTATAATCCGAATTGACACATTCCAATCTTTCATGGTATTTCATCTAGGGCGGTAAAGTACAAAGGAAATTAATTAGAGCGATGTAATCGCGAAACGAAATATATTTTTCTCCCATCGGATATAGTATGCGAAATTCTTCCCCGATAAGAAAGCGACAAGTTCAAACCTGTCTACCATTTCCAGGACCAAGAGTCTGATGCAATTTGTATTCCAATTATTAATGTAGGCAAAAATACACTCGGTTCAACGTGAACGAGGGGATCCGAATCAACTTGGTAAGGGGAGGGGAGGGGGCTGTTGATGGGTCCACTGTTCATCACACGGTAAGTACCTACTACCTACCCATATACGACGTATACAATCACCAACGCATCGAGAGAGACGAAATTTTCTTCGAATACAGTACGCGGATTGCATACTCAAGGTTTGCAGGGGAACCAGGGCTTTTAGCATCGACTGTGACGTCACTCCATTTAAAAATACACAGGGGAACTGTCCCAGCCGCCCTATTTTTACTCTACTACATTTTATGTAGGAAATTAATTCATTTCGAACATACTTTTTAATACTTTTATTAGAACAATACAATTTGTGAACGCGCATCATACATTGTTAGAGATACTGAACCACGCTGGGTACTCTCGACCACCATTTTAGTAGCAGAAGCTAAGAGTAAACATCACTTATCACAACGTAAATCATTATCACAACATGTTACGTGTTTACTCTCGGCTTCTGCTACTAAAATGGCGGTCGAGAGTACTCATCATAGTCTAGTATCCCTAACATTGTTAGGATCACACGACAACTACTACAACCGCTCGATTCCTCGGACCACAGAACACGAGGCGAGAAAGAAAAAAACAACAACATTTTTTTTTGGATTTTTGGGGTAGCGTTTACTACACTCGGCCTTTCCTGACCCGCTTTACGTCCTCGGAAAGTCTTATGAAAATATTACAAATGATAAAATGAAATTTAAAATAACAAAATTATTATGTTTATGGATACAATATTATTTTCAATAGCTACTCTACCAAGTCTAAGACACTATCTGGGTCTCCATCGTCATCCTGTTCGCCATCAGAATCAGGCTGAGGTTTCCAGGGACGAACCTGAGAAATGTGGACATTAACAAGTCCACTCTGAGTTCCCTCTTTCTTCAAGTCTTGGATGCAATAAATGTCGCCGGCGACCTTACGTACAACCACAAACGGACCCTTAAATTTAGCAGAGCCTTTTGTGGGTTCTCCGGCACTGACAACGGGACTCTTAATAAATACAATTTCCCCGTCGACCAACTCTTCACCCGGACAGACACGCATATCAAACTGCTCCTTCATCTTAACTTGCTCTTGACGAATATGATCAGCAGCTATCTCCTGAAGTATAGCTCGATCGGCACCTACATCATTACCGGCAAGATCAGTGATCTTCTGGAGCGTCGCGTCAGAAAACCTAGGTTTGTAGCCATGTAAGATCTCGAATGGCGACTTTCCGGTAGTCCGGTTTACGGCCACATTTAAATTGCGCTGGATTTCTGGGATATACAGATCCTATTCCTCGCGTTTGTCATCGACGGCGTAAATACTAAATTGAGCATTAAGGACCCGATTTACACGTTCGCATTGCCCATTTGCTCGAGGATGCCGAACGGACGTTAGGGTATGCACAATTCCATGTCGCATGCAAAACTGTTTAAAAGACTTAGAAGTGAAAGCGCTACCACGATCGGAAATAATACGTTTTGGCACACCATAGCGAATTACAAAGTCATCTAAGGACTTACGAACTTGCGCTGTAGAGGTATCAGGAACTGGAAATAAATTTACAAACTTCGTCAAATTATCGATAAGTACAAGTACGTGAGTATTACCAGCAGTAGATGTAACTAGCGGACCTATATGGTCAATATGAACAGTCTCAAAAGGTCGACTGCCTGGCGGTATTGGGTGTAATAAGCCCTTTCGCTTGCCAGAATCGCCCTTTTTGAGAATACAATCTATGCACTGTGCTATATGCTGGCGGATATATCGACGCATCCCAGCAAAATAATAGTGCTCACGAATACCTTTCAACACCTTATCAATACTGTAATGACCTAGCAGATCATGATACTTGATACACAATGATTTACGCATGCTCTTCGGTACAACAAATAGCTTACGATCGGATGCATTATCAATATAAAATAAAATACCATCAATTAACTGGAATTTACGCAGTTCTTCGGCTTGTTCATTCGCAGTAATTCGTCGAATTAATACTTGTAATTCGGCGTCTCTCTTTTGATACATGCGAACGAGATCAGAATCAGAAATTGTCGTATAAACGCCTATCTCAACTGCAGCGGAAACACTAACATCGGCGTCCTCTACAGGTGCACGACTCAGGGCATCAGCATGCTGGAGCTGTGTGCCAGCACGATGCTTAACAGTAAATTGGTATTCCTGCAAAACTAGTGACCAACGAGCCACTTGTGGATTAGTGGTACGATTAGCGTTTAAATGAAGTAACGCTTGGCAATCAGTCACCACAACAAATTGAATATTTAAAAGAAACTGTCGGAGTCGTTCAACTGACCAAACTACGGCCATTAACTCCAATTTCGATGAATGATAATGACTTTCTGCAGGGGTAGTACGTTTACTAACACAATAAACAAGGTGCAATGGTGCCCCTTCAGTTGCTTTCTGCAGAAGCATACCTGCTAAACCAACAGCTAGCATCAGTATGTAACTCTGTGTGATATGATGGATTATATAAACTCAACACTGGTTCACATGTGAGCAATTTCTTTATGTTGGCAAATGCAAATTGTTGCTCTTCGCCCCATGTAAATTCAACATCCTTAGCTGTAAGGGCCGTCAAAGGTCTTACCCTACTAGCAAAATGAACAATAAAACGTCTGAAAAAGCTAGTTAGTCCCACAAAACGTCTTACTTCATGAGCACCCTCGAGTCGCGTTTGCTAAAGTCGGTGATACGTTGCTGATCCGAGAAGCTGACCAATTCTCATTCGATGGAATTTTGAAAGAAGTGGCGCCTAAGAAAGGTCAAATTCGTGCGGTTAATGAAGTGTCGCTCATTGAAAACGCGATTATGTTCGTCGAAGTGCGCGCAGGTCCAATTACTGAGGATCCATGTCATGTAAATATTACGTCCGCGCCGAAAGCTTCATGCTTACCTATTTCAAGTGATACGTTTCACTTGCCAATTTATTGTAATGAAAAACGTGTTATTCGTGAAAACGAAGTTGTTGCGCGCTATGCAACAATAAATGTAGTCGATATCGATCCTAAATTGCCTAATTATAAGTTGTGGGAGCCACTCACTCCTCATGATGTCACGCTCGGTGATGGGTTGTCAGAGTTAGGCAGAGTAAAAATGTTGGAAGTTATTAATGCTAATCGTCGTGGCTTTGCTAAGAATGTCTTTGAGCTGCCTACTTATAAAGGTTCGCCAATCGAGATTAACGAACTTCCAGGTTCTGCGCCAGTATTCTCTAAACCGTACCGTACTATAATAAGTCTCAGAGTGATGAGTTAACAAGGTTAGTGGCTGAATGGCGAGCCGCAGGTCGAGTTATTGATACTACTTCTACCTATGCCTCTCCTGCTATTTTGGTGAATAAAAAGGACGGTAGTAAACGTCCTGTGTTTGACTATCGAAAATTAAATGCACAAACTGTTAAACTTAAGTTTCCTTTACCATGTATTGACGATCATTTAGAAGGTTTATCGAGAGCTAAATTATTTACGGTTTTGGATCTCGCTAGTGGATATCTTCAAATACCATTGGCAGAATCCGCACAACCAAAAACAGCATTTGTAACTCCCACTGAGTCGGGTCAGTTTACCCATTTGCCATTCGGGCTTACCAATGCGCCTGCCGAGTTTTCTCGTATTATGGGTCGTGTATTAGGTAATTTACGTGGCAAGATTGTTTTCAACTACCTGGATGACTTACTTATCCCAGCTGAGGATGAAAACAATATGATCGAACGCGTCGATCTTATTTTGCGTACATTAATCGAAGCAGGTCTAGCCTGTAAACCAAAAAAATGCATTTTTGGAGCTACATCCATCGAATTTTTAGGTTTTGAAATTCGTAATGGTACTTTGCACCCAGGTAAGGCAAAAATTCGTGCTATTTCCGAGTTTTACATAATTATGTGCTAAGGAGCTCTCGCTCACATCTCTATTTGAGAGACTGACGGGTGACTTTCTGTGTGCCCGTTAGATGCTGAACCCCAGAAAACGGTCGCGGAGTAAGCAAGCCGCGCACCCCTCGCTGTTGTAAATATTATGTAAATAAGGACTTGTAGATTTAAGGTGTACATACCAGAAGAACGGAAACGCCCGTACTTGACGCGAACGGTAAGCGGCAGTTATTATCTTTGATATTCTAATTCCTAGAGCTTCCACTGCGCCGTCTGTGAGTGCCTCATCCCGTACCCCTGTGACGTAAATCCCTACCAGGTCTTCAGGAAGCCCAGCACGAACATAAAGCCTTGTTCCCACGGCGTGTGGCTTGACGAGCCGCGCCTGAAGTTTGACAAACCTCACGCCATGGGAACAGAAATGCGCGGTGGCACTTGGAGAGGAGTGTGATGACGCGAGCGGGCTCGACCGTTCCCGTAATTTGTCGGTAAAACCTTGAAACATCAAAAGCGTGTGGCTTGACGAGTAACGAGTCGCGTATGGCTCGAGACGCGTTCCAATGATACGACGTGGTTTTGGGAAGAATGTTGAGCGTGCAGTTATATACGTGTAGTTATGGAGTGGTCAAATGAAATTGTAGCTGAGTTTTTAGATTTATACGAGGCAGAACCAGCTATCTGGAACCCGAACACTGCTGACCACAAAGATAGAAATAAAATCTATGATGCATGGAGGCGAATTCAAGAAAAACTCAGCGTTCAATGTTCGTTAACGGAGTTGAAGAAGAAGAAAGAAAATTTTATGGCGACTTACAGAAAGCTGGCAGCGAAGGTGAAAAAAACGAAGATGACTGGGAGTGGAGCCGGAATGGTTTACAAGCCGGAATGGTTTGCCTACGAGAAAATGGCAATGTTTTTGCACACTGTGTATACACCGAGGGCAATCACATCATCTCATGAGGTAAGTGTCATGGACATATTAAAGCGCATGCATTCAATAGAACCCTCAGCTCAGCCAAGGTAGAATAGTTCTCATATAACATAAAATTAAGTGAACAGGAACTGAAATTCAGTTTAATGTGAGCGGAAGCAATACATAAGTCACAAAAATTACATATTGATTAACAATACTTGAAGTCACAAAAATTACATATTGATTAACAATACTTGAAGTCACAAAAATTACATATTGATTAACAATACTTGTCTTGCCATGGTACCTTGCCACTTGTTGTGAAATAGGTAGCGAAAGAGTCACGAACAGCCTTTGCAAATTGTACTCGTAGCGACCATCCTACCTGATCGCCTAATACTCGAAAAGGATACATTCAAACCTATTCACAGCGAGTATTTCATAACCACCGTGACTAATATCGGATCCGAATACTCTGGCGAGAACTACCTACTGGTCCCGAGGTACGATGAAGACCCAACTGCCGGACCTGTAACGTTCCCGAAACGGACTAGGGAGATTGCACCGACACCGTCGTCCATGGACAAGATCTCGCCTCCGTAAATGAACATATCTACATGTTGTAAATATTGTATACATATCATTCCCCGTGTTATGTTTTCATGTTTAGTTCTAAGTACCTTCACCGTTTGTGATATTATCAAGTCCTTTGAAATTGAAGTTCCCGATTATCATTTCATTAATCATGTTAACTAAAAGACTGTTACTTTAGTTTTCGTTACGTTACTCATAAGGAATTCGTCTTATTTTTCAAGTGGCTGTGTTTGGTTATTATTACCTTAGATTTTCTTAATTTTTTGTTTTGTTATTTTTCTTCTGTTTATTTTTTTTTTGTTTTGTTTATTTATGTTTCGAGGTATTTCCTCGTCAACCAAGTCCTTTTTTGTTCCGTTTCATTTTTTTTTTCGTTTTCTTTATTAATTTCGTTTGTTAATTTTTATTGCAGGGCAGCACGGATCACTGGTGTGAGGTTCGTGGAGTTTTGGGGTTTTTGTTTCTTTTCTTTTGGGATTCTTATTTCTTTCTTTCGGCCAGGGGGGAGGGAGACGTCCAAAGCGTTGCCTTGCCCATCCTTAGTTTTCCTTAATTTTGATACCAGGGTTATCGAAAATTAAGGCGGGGCATGTGGTAACCCAGCTACGCTAGTTCCGAATGGTCAAGGCATCGTATCGATTCATACGATTGATACGATATAGATTTCCTCTTCTCTCCTCTATCCTCATACGTTTGTTCCCGTTCCTACATGTTGCTTCCTGTTAATACCTGTCTGTGTGCTCTTTTTCGATATCGTCGACTTTTCCTCTTTTTCCGTGACTTCTGTGACCTGCCTAAGGGAGGGGGAAAATCACCGATGACCATTGGAGAAATAGCTGCAGCGTGGACTCGCGTTTTGGACGTTACCGTGTAAAGATCTTGCCGACGTTCCTCGGCCACCTTTTTCGCCCACGTTTTCAGAAAAGCTAGAGTCTTGAGTCAAATTGCGATTGCGAGCCTTTACGGCGTTAATTCGATTGTTTGAGTTCCTACGTCGAGTCTTCGCGAATCTTCCGCGAGTCTTCTCGGACTTCCGCGAGTAGTGGTCGTTGCGCCTTCTCGATCATCTCGACGGACTCCACGTGCTCAGTAGTCGTCCGTGCTGTAGGTGTACTGTGAATTTTATGTTCGTTCGTCGTTAGTCTCCGTCAGTTTACCTTCCTGTATAAGATGCGTTACCTTGTCTCTGTGCGTCTTCTGTGTTTTCGTTGTTCCGTGCCGTCTCCTTCGGCATTCCATGGTCAGAGTAGGACCGCCACTCGAGCATTCGCAGCTCAAGCTCAGTCAAATTGAGTCTAACTCGCCTCAACCGAGACCAGTAGAATTGAAGTCCTAAGTGGTTGTTCTCTCAACCTGTACCACTTGGCTAGTCGTGTCAACACTAGGGTTTGCGTTCCTTCCACAAGGGTATCCTACAACGCGGAGTCTTGCCGTCGGTTACCACAAGAAGGATCCTGCAATACCTAAAGGGAACGATAGAACTAGGTATTATGTATACTGGACAATCTGATAGTACCTGGATGCACATTCAGATGCATCATGGTACAAACGCAAAAACGTAAGCAACCTTGGATACTCATTCAAAATGTTCGGTGATCGATAAGTGTAACAAAACGACAAAGCACTGAGTTGTCTAAAGGCTGATTCATTTGACTTTTTGCAATTATGAGGAGTAAGCTGCTTTAAGGAAATGTGTAAACGGTTGTTGCATTTGAACTTAATTCCCGTAATTTATGAGGATAATAAAGCTGCAATAAAAATGGCGAAAACTGACGATTCACAATCCTCAGACCAATAAATTTGCTTCCAACGTTCGACAAGCAATTAAAAGATTAACGGATCATAGTTATAACGTTAAACCAATTGGAGATTTCTTTAAGGCATTACAAGCCTTAGTTTGAAAAATTTAAGAAACACTTTTACGGTGGATAAGAACGATTGAACGTTCCATTTAAATATTTAATACAATCTTTGTTCCATGGTTTGGAAACATAACTATTACTGTTGGATTCAAGAATATGAAGTCAACGAATTATCCATCAATTTAATAATCATTAAGGTCACATGGGAGATCTAGCTTGAACTGCGACCAAGGTGGGAGCGTTAGAAATACGATTCAGGAAGAGACTCTCATCGTCCGAACTCCCGAACGATCCGAATTGAGAGTGTGTTGCTCGCAGTCCGTCGGAGCGCTAGTTACCTACTGTTTTTTATGATGTTTACCTTGTTCACTTTCCTACCTAGTATTATGCTCACTTCTTAAAAAAACGGTTGTCTGTGGAAGTTGTTGTTGAATTACGTTCGTAGAATAAACAGATAGAATTACTTTGCTCGTATCTTTTAATTCTTCACTTTAATTTCCAAAGGATTGGAAGACTTTTTTCGAGTCGTCTCACCTCAACCGGGTTCCACAGATCACGGAATTTTCGCACTTTACATTCAGTAGTGATAGGAAGGGATATTCGGTAAAGATTAAAAAAAAACAAAGATGATGCAGGCTTTTTACACAAAATATTCTCCAGAAAATACAGTTACGGCCAAAAATTCCTTCAGCTACAGTATCTGCACCAGCTGTTCCCGACTGGTCTCTCAAATTCTCGGAAAAGTTATCTTTATTATGAAGTCCGAAAAAATGTTCGTGAAAATGCCAAAGATATACTTTGTCCTCAACCACTAGCGGAGCTACTTCAAGAAGCCTACAACGTCGCTGCAACGAATGGTAATGATGTTGACCAACCATTAGCAGTGCCAACAAAGAAACGGCGTGGTCGTTCGAAAAAGTAATTGTAGATGAGAAACAGTTTAGTTTTGATCACTGTTTCTTCTATTAAGCTTTTAATACAGTATAATTATATTTTATTTTGTCATCATTAAAATATGTATATGTGATTTGCCGTAGATTTTTAAAAAATCGCTATCGAGAAGAAGAAGGTACAGATGTAATTTATGTAATATATTTTGCAATATTAGAAATACTCAAAGAAAGTTGAGTCCATTCCAACAGATAAAAAAAGTTTACTCTGATAAAATACGAACTCGTTTGTTATTTTTTAGAAAATTTCCCTGACTTAAATGAAAATTCCCTGACTTTTCCCTGACTGACCAAATTCCCCGACTTTTCCTGGTTTTCCAGGAAGTGGCAACCCTGATGAAGTTGAGTGGGTCACAATTCATGATATGAACAGCAGCCTCAGCAGAACCTTGCCATCTCAAAAAAATAATTCTGTTCCAAAAGGTGAGTGTACAATTTGTCTCAAATAATTTAAATCAACTTGTGATGTACTTTTGAACTATCAGTATCACGGTGGCACGATCTGTCAATCGGGTCATTAATTTGATTTTCATGTGTAGTTGTAATTAAATAATTTGTTTACATTTCTTCTCACAGAAGCAGCTTTAAAGAGTCCGTCCAGCAGTGTAATCAATTTGCTGAAAAAATTTCCTCTGTTGGGGCAACATTCGGAAGAATATAACACGCTGAGCACTCCTATTTCTAAGACCCCAAATAATAAGATGTGCAATGCAAGCAGTACTCCATCAACAAAATACAACAAAACAAGTGAGTGAATGTTGTTTACACCAAATATTCCGGTTTATTCTTCTCTCAGTTTGTCTTCTATATTGCAAAATAGTAATTGTAGAGACCAGATGTATGGGTGATAAAGACTGAGGCGGAATAAGGGAAGGGCGTGAAGGAAATGGTCTTGCTTACAAGATCAAGTCTTTCACACCGAGGCCGTATGTTCGGAAGAAAACTTTGGCGAATCTCATATAATTATATTAATTACAATGATCGCAGGATTATTTGTTAAAATTCGTTTTCACGCCTTAGCCCGGCAAATTAATGATTCTGATGTCAGTAAGAGACATAAACTGAAAAAAACCATTGATATTGTTTTATATCAATAACCTTGAGTTATCTGAGCGTCTGGTGTTTCTTTAATTTTTCAAGAATAAATACCTATGTACGTAATGGTCGATATGAAGTATTTGACTCACAGATGATTTGATTTTCGGTATACCTACATACTTACCTAATTATTGCCTACATTGTATAAGTACAATCAAAAATGTTGATTGGTTTGGATAAATTATGTTTTTTGTTTTTTTTTATATCGATAATAAGTTACCAGGTACTTCCAGGTACTTATCACGTGATGCTACCTGTTCTGTTAAATAAATAATTAAACATTTTATTATTTATAAATTTAACTTTATTTAGATGTCACACGAGGTTCCCCTCGGTACTGATGCGATGCCCGAAAGGGTAGTTTCCGGTGCCGGGGGTGCGGTGTCTCAGGGGCCACTTTGGCATGCGTGCATCGCCATACGTCCCACAACACCAGATGTCACACGAGGTGTAAACGAGAGTGTACAAAAATAGGAAGGAAGACGTTATGCACGTTGTACAGTGTTACCACTTAATATAACATCTCCGTTTGTTGTTTTTTTTGTGTTTTTTTTTTTTAAACGAGAGAAAAAATAACACAAACTTGACTTTTAAACTTAACGATATTAGAAAATCGATTAGAATTCAAGTAACATAATCATGCAAATATGTAGGGCGGCGTGAAATACGGCCACTACGAGTATAATAATTTTGATTGGGTTCAGGCTGAATATGAACTTGGTTGGGATTTACGTTGGGTCCAATTATATTTTCAGCTACGTTAAACTGATCATTCGTATCTTCAAAATCAAAAGGATGATGAGAATTGTAAGTATTATAAGAAAAACGAAGATCTTTACGATTGCGACAAATGAGATTACCAAGTTCATTTTGAATTAAATAAGAACGATTTCTTTTGAGTTGAATCACCTTTGCAGGTTTCCAATAATACATTACGTTATCATTAATATTTAACGGCTTCAAAACTTTACATAGACGATTATAGTATTTAGACTGCCTGTCATGATTTTTATTAAAGAATTTACCAATAGTTTCAATGTCCCAAATTTTGGCATTTAAAAGTTTTACGGTAATAGGCAGTTTAGTTCTTAAACGGCGATTGAACATAAGTTCAGCAGGTGATAAAAGAATATCAGACAATGGAGTGTTACGATATTCAAGCAATTTTACATTAATGTCAGAGTTATCTTCAGAAGATTTTTTTTAAACATTTTACAGATGTGAACAGCCTTTTCTACCATCCCATTTGACTGAGAGTGCTTGGGGCTTATAAAAGTAACATCAAAATCAAATTCTTTGGCAAAATCTTTAAACTTGAAGCTACAAAATGGTACATTATCACAAACGGGATACCAAATGTAGAGAAGACACGTTTTAAACTTTTAATAACATCTTCAATTGACTTAGATTCTTGAGGTAACAATTCGATCCATTTAGTATAATAGTCGACAATTACAAAGTATTGCTTTCCAGCATAGCCACAGAGGTCAATTCCAATTTTATGAAAAGGTCTTAATTCTACATCATGCTTAATTAACGGTTCCTTACAATTTTTAGAACGAAATTTCTCCCAAATTTGACAACGTTGAATATATGACTCTATGTCACGACTTATACCGGGCCAAAATAAAATTGTACGAGCTCTTTGTCTAGTTTTTTCAATGCCCAAGTGGCTTTCGTGTAAGAGTTTTAACATTTTAAGCTTTAGTTGACCAGGTACCATTACTTATACTCCAAGACAAGAAAAAGAGCGTTGGAAAGAAAAGGAAAGATGAGTTAAATAGCAGTTCTTCTGACAGCGATGATGAAAGTATAAGCTCACCAAAAAGTATTAAGGGCAAAAAAGGTTCAAATGATACTGGAATTGATAAGGAATTAGAAGGATTAGACAAAGTCGAATCACGAATTTTAGACTACAAAAAAGTTGCAGGAATTGCGAAGGTAGCAATTATTGATGAGTTGAGATTGAAAGCAAATAGCCATTAGCTCTTTTTCGATCTGTGCCCAATTTTGCTCTGTAGGAGTCAAACTACGTGATGCAAATTGAATCGGGTGTTCATCTTGTAATAGACAGACACCAAAATTATCTTTAGAGCTGTCAGCCTCTAAAGAAGTTTTTAAACATTCATATAAAACATGCGGAATACGCCTGGGTAGATGAGCCACAGGAACAAATAGGAAGGAAGACGTTATGCACGTTGTACAGTGTTACCACTTAATATAACACTACCTTTGATAAAAGTATTCGTCAAATTCTCCTGTATAACATTTTAAAAAAATGGAAGCTTCAAGTTAAATAGATCGCCAAGCGTTTAGATGTTGTAAATTGCGCCCTCAAGAGTACAAAGTATCTCAATAGTCATTCAAATTACGGCAAGCAAAAATGAATAAATACTATAAAACATACACGAATAGAAAGGTAAAGGATATAGCTTTAATTTGAGACAAAATCCATGGAGCGGTATGTAATATTGATCACCAAATATTGTTAATATATTGCAGAAACATTTCAGTGAAAGAGGTACATTACTTTCGCATTACAGGTTAATATCTCAAGAATATTTCTGCACATCATTTCTGCAATATATCCCACAAAGTTGTAGACTGCATTGATCCCAAAAATATTTTAGATACATCATGAAAATATTTCAGTGAAACTTACAGGAGTATTTGGAATGTCAAAAAAAAAAAGAAAAAAAAAGAAGAAGAAGAAGAACGCGCGTTATTGCAGTATTCCTAATCAATTACACGGTTTGCGTGTGTTCCCGGTATTTCAGTTTCATTGCATAAAACGGTACCTATTGTTTTGTCTTCATAGACACTGTGCCGCGCTTTATTTCAAGTTATTGTTTTTGTTTGTTGTTTATGTTTTTCATCTGCAGTTCACATAATAATCCAGAATAATCACCCGGTGAATGTTGTGTTTAATTAAGGTTCTTAAGTCTGTGTTTTTGTTATATCGCTGCTTCATTTTCCTTTATTTCACGTAAGTAGTCATGCTGCGAAGGAAAACAGTTGTTTCAAAACGACAGATTTGTCGACGAGTTGCAACAGCTTGTAGTACTCTGCTTGGTCAACCGGGAACTCTGCCAGGAAGTTTGTCGCAGTCGTTTTTGAATGAAACGCAAAGGGTTCATCCACCAAGGCCTAGGGCATCTCAGCAGTTGTCTATGATTTCATCTGAGGAACATGATGTCTGAACCAAATCTGGAAATTCCAATGTGGAATTCCAGTGTTCGAGTTCATCAGTATTGTGTGAAGATCCTCAATCGCTTCAGACTGAACTTTCAGATGATGAAAACATCAAAGAAGAGAATCGTCATTCAGCGAGTTTTGTAAATGATGTTTGGGCATGGGCCGTGCAGGAGAACATTCACCACTCATTATTACGGAAACTGCTGAATATCTTACGCACCCACACCACATGTGATTTTCCTAAAGATTCACGAACACTTTTGGGTACCCTGAGAACAATTGCTGATATTATAGTGTTGAAGTGGCAGCACTGCTGCCTGTATGCCCTGTCTCTCTCATACATATACGTACGTTGTCATGCTACCGCGTTACATATACCAGTTTCTGTTCTACAAGTCTTATACGAGTACTGGTTAATACGAGTTACCTTTTGTTAATAAATGTTTACTGAGTTTACACTATTGTTGTTACTGATCTTCTACAAGCTGTTATTCTACATGTTTACAGATCATATCTGCTACGATATCTTCAGGTTATGGGCCCAGCTCAGAATCACCTGAGCTTTCAACCACGCTATCTAATAATCAAGTAACTGGGTGGCCCATGTGGTTGCTCAACAGTTTCTTACATTGAAAAGAAGCGCTTAATCGACCTAAAATGTAGTTTTAGAAACTTATAGTTAGTTGTAATGATAATTTCAATAGGCTTGAAACTACATGCTTTTACTATTGAAATTGTGTACTCTGTAAACTGTAGTTTAATTGGAAACCTTAGTGTACTTAATCAATAATGACATTTTTCTTGTTGTGCATTATAAGGTTTTCAGACTAAGCACTTAGCCAAACTTTTTGTTCATACGAGTTTTTCTAGAAATCCGGATTCCAAGCTAATTATTTAGAATTCTTTAAATCGTTTCAGTGCTTTATTGTATTTTATTGTTCCCACTCTTGCCTTTGCTTATTCCAAACCGTACTATCTCTCACAAAAGCATTTCTGCTCTGCCATGCAATCTGACGGCAAGCTGAAAACGTTTGTGATCCAGCCGACCCACCCATGATCGAGGCGGCAGTATCGCAACATTCAATGAGCGCTGAGAAGAGCGAGACTCAGATCAATTTCACGAACGTGACAGCAAGTCCACAACCCATACCATCGACAACCAAATCATCTGCGACTTCAACCTCGGACTACCCGTCAACCTCCAAAGTTCCTGAACCAATCGCTTCTATCGTGCCTAGAATTCGAATCAGAGTGGCAGATGAGATTATGGCAGTGCGTTCTTACACTGCTAGTAATGTCACCCAGGGCACGGAGGATCTGACTACCCAGAGAACAATAGCGACTGCCGAAACTGCTGCAGCCCGGGGCAAGGACACACCGCTTCCAGAAACGTCTACCCGGGGCATGAATGAAACCAGCCCGTGGCTAGAAGACTTCCTGCGGAACCATAAGGAAGTCTTCGAGGAAAGGATTGGCCGGTGTTCTGTATATGAACACAAGTTCAACATCACTAAGCCCGGTATAGTGCGCGGGAAGGATTATCCTGTGCCTAAGCGCAAAGAAACCACCGTGGCAGCCACCATAAACAAGTGGATAAGAGAGGGCATCTTGGTGGACTCAGACGCACCGCACCACATCCCTCTCGTCGCGATTAAGAAGAAAGATGACACCTACCGAGTCTGCGGAGACTTCCGGTATAATCCTGCTTCCTCACCCGCGGAACGAGTAATGCGAGTATTAGGTGATCGTTTCCGCGCCCACTTGCGTGGAAATAAGCAAGGCAAGTGGGTCGACCTAATCCGAGATGTAGAAGCATCGATCAATGAGACCGAACACCGCACTACACAGACTGCGCCAGTAGTGTTAGTCAAGGGCCGAGCACCCACCGATTCACTGTCATCCTGCCTGCGAAAACCACCGCCAGTGGACCTGATACAAACGAACCGCCAAGTCCAGAAGCGCCTTGATCAGGTTAAGCAAAGAAAAGCATGTCATGGCCAAGCTCTGTGAAACCGCCTGCGGGCCATACCGCGTAAAAAAGATTATTACCGCAAACACGGTAGTACTGCGAACGATGGAAGATGACTCTGCAGAGGAGGTCCAGAACATCCGCAATCTATTCAGACTGATGGTACTGCGCACCGCCCGAAATCTACACACCTCTAAACCGCTTTCGCCTGTTCCAAAATAAATCTTCCCCTTGTTTCTACCTGATAACTCCTTTCCTTCTCTCCCGCC